>CM042437.1:35353637-35371137 GCA_023631565.1 Gymnocephalus cernua | reverse complement strand
TGTCAATTCCGAAACATTAGTGATGCAGTGCTGCTGCTCTGTTGACTCTGACTCTCTATGTAGGCCTACACAGTAAATATTCTATAAAGCTGCTGTCCATGTAGTGCAGAATATGACGCAATGGCACCTTTCAACTTATGATCTTATGAGTGTTCACTGAAGAGCTGAGAGGGCAGGTGTGACTGAAAATGAACATGCATGGATTACAAAACTGGTTGTCCACTATACTGCGCTCGAATGCAGATTTGTGATATCTCATTAGTTCCAGATGAAGAATGAATCAGACCAGACAAAGAAAAGACAGCTTTTTTTTCCTAAGTCAAATGTTCAATGTTTCCCTAGGTCAGCCACCTATAGCTCATAGCCTACTAATGTTATACACCTTGAAACCTATGCCCTCAAATTTGCGGACAGACTTTAGACCTTGATATCTCCACAGTGGCTGAATGATATTTACACTTTATCACCAGATTCAAGAGGTGAACCGAACGACAGACAAACTGACAGACAACATTGCCCTCGTTAGAGCCCTAGAGCTGCTTGCATGGCTAAAAAGAAGCAAATATTTGAGAAATGTTTAAAAAAAAAAACTTAAATTGTCTTTCATAGAAATGTGTTTCGTACCACACTCATCATATCATGACCCAAGGTTTGTAACCACGGCTTTAAAGCCCCAGTGTGTAAGAATTTCTCCCATCTAGCGTTGAGATCATTTATCGCAATCAACTCTCTCTCACCACGCAGTTGAAAGTACGTATTACAGCTACGGCAGCCTCCACGCTTCAAAAAGCGAAAGTGTACAAAAGGCCGTCTTGTTGGAGTGCATGTCAGAGAGTGGCGTGGACGCACGCTTCACACCACGAGCGGGCACGCACGCCAGAAGAAGACTCCTGTTCCTGACATTTGGATTTTGAATACGTGTGGTCCTCCATGTTTCCTTCTTCAAACTTGCCGGAGCCAGGAAGCTACGATACCCGTTAGCAGCGTTAGCAGCAGCTGTGAGTCGAAAACGTGAAAGGTGGAGCAGTATGTCCTGTATGTCCCTCACCGGCTAACGTATTTCAAGATGGAGCATGAATATGGAGCGTCTACACCAGTTCATGTATGAATATGGAGCGTCTACACCAGTTCATGTATGAATATGGAGCGTCTACACCAGTTCATGTTTGAATATGGAGCGTCTACACCAGTTCATGTATGAATATGAAGCGTCTGCCCCAGTTCATGTATGAATATGGAGCGTCTACACCAGTTCATGTATGAATATGGAGCGTCTACTCCAGTTCATGTATGAATATGGAGCGTCTACACCAGTTCATGTATGAATATGGCGCGTCTACACCAGTTCATGTATGAATATGGAGCGTCTACACCAGTTCATGTATGAATATGGAGCGTCTACACCAGTTCATGTATGAATATGGAGCGTCTACACCAGTTCATGTATGAATATGGAGCGTCTACCCCAGTTCATGTAAGCGCAAATGTAAAATTTCAAGCCAATAGGAATACTTGGAATTGATGGTGGTGGTAAATATTCATGAAAAAGGACACGTTGGTGAAGGGCAACACAGATTTTGATAATGAACAACTAAACACATTAACACACTGGGGCTTTAAGGGTTAATGCACATGACTTGAGTTGTGAGTAGTTTAAGCAAAGATTGTTAGATGGTTTCAGAGGGATGAAGAGGTGAAAGTGTCATTTAAACATTAACAAGTCAGAAATGTTTTTGTGCTGCAGCAATACATATTTTCCGTGTAATCATTTTGATCGTCTCATGACCCCTCAAAATAATCTAGGGACCTCTTTATGGGGATGTAAACATCTGCTACTCTGTATCTACTATATCTCTCAATAGAGGAGTTAGCAGGAGCATCAGAAGCCACCACGTGGCTGAACAGACAGGGAAAACAGCTCCACCTACAGAAGCTCATCCATAGAAAATTCAAAGATATCACTTCAACAAGTATCTCTGGGAAATGATCAGTTAAAAACATCACAGCAGGAGTGCTAAAAGCATAAACAAATATTCAAAGCTAATCATTGTACTCCTAATGTCTGTAAACTGTTCAGGCTCAGAGACCTGACTCTCAACGGCATGTGTACTGTATGTATTTGTACTGTGTGTGTAATGTGTATTATCTTGTATACAAGTGTATGTGAATGTTTTGTGTGCATTCACCCAGTGAAGTTGTCCAATGCAGACTTTAGCAGCCAATAGGGGCAATGAGGGGTCCTCTGGTTTCATCCTGGCACACTCTTTAAATACAGACACAGCACCAATGCCCTGGTAGGAACACAACACACACACATGCACGCACGCACGCACGCACGCACGCACACACACACACACACACACACACACACACACACACACACACACACACACAGATACAAATGTCACTGACAAATTGTGATTCATGTGCACACAGCAGCCAGTTAGCATGCAGCCACAGATGACATGGATCGCTTTAAGTGAGTGAATCAAACACACATCAACTTTCCTTACACCGCCTTAATAGACCCATTTAGGCACACAGTCACTTAATACATGTAGGTCAATCATTAATGGACCACATGCACGTGCACATGCGCTCACATACATGCGCTCACACACATACACACACCCGGCTGGCCCTAAATAGAAGCGGATCTGACGACACTGAGGCGGCCCCTTCTCCTTCTAGGGAACTGCCTATTTCTAGAGCTCTCCATTGATCTGCAGTGTCACTTTATCCTGCAACCCAGATTCACACACACACACACACACACACACACACACACACACACACACACACACACTAAGGGAGAAAGAGAGAGAGTGAGAGAGGAGGGGGGGGGGGGGGTGTAAGCTATTCCAGCTCCTTTTGAGGAGTCCCATTTCAAGAATGTGCATTTAACATGACAACAATATTAATCTTTATTTAGCAGCATATGGATTCAATAGTATTTCCCAATCTTTTTTGCAATAGCAGATGGGAGTTGCCATGATGGACATTCTGTACTACGTGGTTTAGACTAATACTGTAGTTACATGCCCTTTTAGTGTACCTTTGTTGCAGTTAATTTACTTAAATATTATAATATAAAAATATTAGGTTCTGTAAATCGATTACAAAATTTAATCAAATTAATTACAGACTGTGATTAATTCATCTAAATTAATCGCATACATCATTTTTGCTGTGAAAGTATTTTAAATATTTCAATTCAAATGAATCAATGAATAATCAGCATTAGTGACATTAAAGTTAAAAAAACTCTTTTTATTATTATTTTCACTGTTCAAATAATGACCATTTTCATTGAACGCACCGACACCGGCGGCTGCAGAAGTGTCAGAATCCTCTACAGCGAGTGAAACAGTCAAAGTTTACACCGTTTAGCGTTAGCTGTCAGCATGTTAACCGTGTTTAATCCAGATACTAGCTAGCGGAAGGCTAACGTTACCTACTGTTGAGTGGAGTGTTAACTAGCGTCACGTGCAGCGATGTTTCTGTTGCCTGTAGCAACGTATTTTACAGTTGAATGGTGGCTAGAACGGCTCCGGGTGAAAGGTCAATATGGAATGGATTAATCTGCGTTATTTTTTTTAACGCATTATTTTTTCTCAGATTAATTAATCAAAATTAACGCGTTATTTTGACAGCCCTAAAAAATATATACTCAATATTTGAATTGTCCACATTAAATAAAACTCAACCCATCTGCTTCTCCAAGCAGACTGCACACCTATCTGTGAATACTATTTGTTGCATGTCTGGACATGAGGGAGAGGAAGAAGCGCAGCAGTGCACAGGACAGAGGCAGGAGATGGATGTCGCCTTCGGGTGTGGCATCTTGTGTGTGAGGGGCTGTTGCTGGTATAAAAGGAGAAATGAGCTCACCTTCCCAGCCGCCATGAGTGACAGGCCCAGCTGGTGCCAGAGGTGGAACTCATTGAAAGAAAACTTCATGGCTCGCTCCAGACACTGCCAGGAGAAATGCAGACAAACAAATATGTTCAAGTGATATAATTGATACAAATGGGATGCATAGGTACACGTTCAGGAAGTGTCTGGCCAGGTTAACCCAGACGGAGCCAAAAAAAAAAGATGAAATGGATGAAAAATGTTTGCTCAAACTCTCCTAAGCCATTACAGGAAACACATCAGGAAAGCCAGGGTTAGGAACAATACATGTATTCCCTCATTTCCCTTAATTTACATCCCTTAACTGAATGGCCGCATTTTTCTAGCTAGAAATTACTTTCAGTCACCTCTCACCACCCACTCAGCGCTGTTTCAGTCCATAATGATGTGATTGATGTGTGTGTGGACGAGCAGAGGATGGCGTGGAGCGCCGCTCAGTCAGATGTCGTCAGTCATGCACTTGTGAGCTTAACCAGGAAAAATGGCTGCCCAATATTCTGATTCAATATTTATTTGCACGTATTAGAAAGGCTGCGTTTGCTGCTGTCCTGCTCAGCATAGCTAATTGTATTACTGAAAATACTGTGTGTATTTCTTAAACGATGCAATGAATGAACTAGGCTGAGTATCAAATATAGGAACACTTGTAAAGTCGCTATTATAAAACTGCAACTGTCACTGCTGCTGCTGCTGCATACGTAATAGTGCTGACCCTTGTTAACCCTACAAAATTAGGCTGCCACACATAACAATCCCAATTTAACCCCTGGTTAGGAAGTTAATATAATATGCAGAGCTAGGGTTTAGACAAATATGCATGCAGGAAACTGCCAATAGCTACATGTAAGCACACTGACTCAACTACTGTGCTTAGTGTAATTATAATTATATATGCTTCTCCTTCACTGATTTCAGAGGGAAACACATTTTACTCCATATTTTACTATCATTATACTTCTTACTTTGCAGATTCAAATCTGAAAATATAATGCATTTTCATAGTTCAACAACCCACAACTATATATATGCTGTATATATATAGTTTACCATGTTAGCATGTGAGTTTGTATGTTAGCATGCTAACACATTAGCACAAAGTACAGCTGAAGCTGATGGAAATGTCATTCGTTCTGCAGGTATGTGGTCATAAACCTAAGTATTGAACAAATAGAAATTGTGCCCTGATTATGTCGCTAGATTTAGAGAACATTAAGGGGATCTCTAAAGTTATTACAATTCAATTTGTGGGAAACATGAATGTGTGTACCAAATTGCATGATAATCCATCAAGTTACTGTCAAGATATTTAACTCAACGGTGAAATTCCAACCTCAGGGTCGTGCTAGATAAAAAGTCAAAGGCTCACCAAAGTCATTAGGAGTAATTTACTGGGCACATTGAATATTTTACCAAATTTCAAGGCAATCCATCCAATAGACCAAAATGGTCAGGCTGACCGACACTGCCATCCCTGGAGCCGTGCTGCCAGCATAGCTACAACAGTCCCTATCTCGACCAGCTACAGTACTTACACATTAATGTGCCCATAATATGAATCCAATCCAAAAATGTCAAATAATGGAATTTTGTTCCACACAAGCCTCCAACACAACGTTTTCGGAATTATATTCTAAAAAAGATGTAAGATGCATACCTGTGTATCCTCCAACTGGAATTTGATATTACAGTTTTTGCCCATTGCTTACACACTAAAAACGAATGCTTAGACCAAAGCCTCAATACCTAAACTTCTTGTAGCATACCTTAAACACAGTGTAACCATACCTTAAACACATTATCAACTTTTCACTTTCTTTGCAATTCTATAACACACTTATTGTGAAACACTACACACGTTTTCTTACATTAGACACTTTGTTCAAAAACTAAATCTCCTGTTGTCATTGGGAAAACACTGTTCAAAATGCAAAACTCATCTGGTAATTGTAGGCGCTGACGTACACACCTGAAAACACCTGCCCAGAAAACAGAACACCAATCGGTCTGAGTCTTAGCACTACAAACAGGCCTCAGGTCAGCCAGTTAGAGAACTCTGCAAGCATGGAGCCAATGAGAGTCAGGGGAAGAGGAGGATGAAGAGAGAGAGGAGTCAGACGTGGAGGAGACATCGCCTGGGATGTTGACCAGTTCTTGTGGCCAGATCCAAACAGAAGGCGGGATCCATAAATTTAGAAAGGAGTGTAAAGTTTTGATTGCAGTGTTTCATTTTGGCATAGATGTGAGTTGTGACAGAGTTTTGACATAATGAGCCAAATTCTGCAAAAAGTGTGTAAGCAATAGGCAAAAACTATAGAATTAAAACTTCACCTCATGGATTGATTAATGCTTCAGTAAGGCTGTAATTAATCAATGGCAATCTTATTCATCACATCAGAGATGTATGGCGCTGACCGGCTGACATCTAATTCCTAATAAATGGCCAATACTGGCCTCATATATCAGCAAACTGATCCACTAGTCTACGTGGAACTACCTCAGTATGTGTGTGTGTGTGTGTGTGTGTGTGTGTGTGTGTGTGTGTGTGTGTGTGTGTGTGTGTGTGTGTGTGTGTGTGTGTGTGTGTGTGTGTGTGTGTGTGTGTGTGTGTGTGTTCCTCCTTATAAGATGACTGATGCTAGCTATGAATCAGTCAGACAGGTGGACAAACCTAATGTTACCTCCGCCTCTTTAACTTCCTACACCTGAGGTCACATTAGTGGGGTAACAGAGTTTGTAGAAAAAATAAAGAGAAAGAGGAGGCATTTGAAATGGGAGATAAAGAGAGAAAAGATATAGGAGGAAGTAGAAAAAGACACAAAATCCCTTTGCTTAAAGTGATAAGGAAATTAATTAAAAAGTTTTGCAAAGGGCAAAGCTCTCACTAACACATCTCATCTCTCACACTTTTGCTCTCCTCCCCTCAGACCTCCATGGAGTGCGTCTCTGTTTATGTGTGTGCGTGCATGCATGCGTGCGTGCGTGCGTGTGTCACCACACCTCAGAAAGCATGCCATACTGCCCTCTCCTGGCCATGCCGATGGTGAGCAGGTCATAAACAGAGGTGGCATCCTGCAGGCTGGCCTGACGAGCTTCCGCCTGGTCTGGCAGACGACTGATCACCGCTTCGCCACTGGCCTGGACAAACAGACAGTGAGGAACAGGAGGAGGAAGGAGGAAAGAGGAGGAAAACTAAGGAAGGGAAAGGTGGTGATACTGATCAGCGTCAACGTGTGTGTGTGTGTGTGTGTGTGTGTGTGTGTGTGTGTGTGTGTGTGTGTGTGTGTGTGTGTGTGTGTGTGTGTGTGTGTGTGTGTGTTTGTCTCACCATGGACTCTGTGATGAGCAGCAGCAACACAGCTTCCTCCACCACGTCCTGAGGACAGAAGCAACTGCCAGGACACAGGAAACAGGAAATAGTACCAATACCAGGAAGTCTCTCCCCCCCCCCACACACACACACACACACACACACACACACACACACACACACACGCACACACACACACACACACCTGTCTTGAGGTCAAATGCCAGATTGCTGGGAGTGTCCAGTTTCTGTCTCACTTGTGGTGCTGTAACACAACACGGACCACCCTGGGTGTATAACTACACAGCACTATCTCAGATGTCACACACACACACACACACACACACACACACACACACACACACACACACACACACACACACACACACACACACACACACACACACACACAATTTCTTCCATCTCTACCTCTCCCATCCCTCTCATTCATCACTTTCTTTGCTTCTCCTCCCTCTCGACACATTTACCACACACCGTCTTGGCCTTTTCAAAAGTGGTAACTGATGACAAAAGCCATGAACAATACTCAAGCTCAGCTATTCATCAGGGTGAAGTCTCCTGTTCCTCCTTTCCTTCTAATCTCAGACATGGATTTAGATCTTCACGTATGATAGTGTGGGCAGAGTTAGTCATGTGGTGGTGACTAAGTATGGTTTGCAGGGCCTGAGCAACGAGCGCAGGATCCCTGCCAACAGGGAAATGCAGAATATGTTGATGCAGTTTAGTTTGCTGATGCAGATAACCACTTTGTCATGTCAGTGTCACCCTTTATTTCATGGTATGTTACAGTGTCTTACTTTACATGATACTGATTGTTTGTTGGATCATGATTGAAAAATCATTGCCCTATGCATATTCACAGGTATATTACAGTAGGCAGGTAGTATAGTAGGTTTGTTTTCTGCTTCTTCAGACGAGTACAGTTCTAGACCACACTGACAAGAGGAGAGGTGTGTGTCATAATTTGAGTGTGCTGGGATTCCTCACATTGAAAGACCCAGTGTAAACTGGTAGCCTATGAGCACTCTCAGGGAAAGTCTGTTACCTGATTTTCCATGTGAAAATGTGTACTTTCACTTTGTAGAGACGTGACTCTGATTCACGCCTCTCTGATGATGAGTCAGTCTTTAGTACCAAAAACACTTGGACAAAGAGAATTGGCACCAACTGCCAAGTGCTACAGTTGTTGGGAGGATAGTATCTTGGACAAAACTGATACCACATTGGCTGAAAGTGCAAAGGAAATGGACTCCTAGAGATAACTGATGTGGGCACAATGGTGAGTTGACACAAATAAGTAAGAAAACACAATCCCAGGAGGCATATCGCTTCTTACTAGGGGTGTGCAAAAAATCGATTCATATTCGAATCGCGATTCAAGCTCTACCTATTCAAAATCGATTCATCGATACATATTTAAAAAAATAAAAATATATATTTTTTTATTGTATGTCTACTGCAATCACATGATAGATAGATAGATACTTTATTGATCCCCAAGGGGAAATTCAAGGTCCCAGTAGCTTAAAGACATCACACACAACATTCACATACATCATAAACAGGATGATACAATAACAAATAAATCCACATGAATAATATGGACAATAAAAGATACTAAATAAACTAAATAATAAATGTACTAAGGGATATATATATATATATATATATATATATATATATATATATATATATATATATATATATATATATATATATATATATATATACATACATGGGAAAACAGTTAGTGATGATGAAATGAAACAAACAAACCCGTCAGTGCTGTAACGTTGCGGGGGTTTAACAGTGGGGTAGATGGCATCTTTGGAGGCGGCGGCTCCCTCTCTGTGAAGCCAGGCTGATGGTGGGGGGCCCAGCGGGGGCCAGTAGCTGTCCTCACTGACGGAGCTCAGCAGCACCACAGCTAGCTTTCTCGCTGCAGACTGAGGAAACCACAATGTAATAACAGTATACTGTAAATACTGGGTGGATAAGCATGAGCATAGAGATGAAAGTACTTATAAGGTTATAATAATCTAGACTAATGCCAAGATTAGTCTTCAGTGTTCGAAGCAGTATTATAATTATTCCATCATATTTTGTAGCTACCAATCTGCACTTGCGCTGGCTATAGAATAATGAATGCTTAGCAGCTAGCAATAACTGCAGCAGCTATTTCTAAGTGTACATTGTGTGTGTGTGTGTGTGTGTGTGTGTGTGTGTGTGTGTGTGTGTGTGTGTGTGTGTGTGTGTGTGTGTGTGTGTGTGTGTGTGTGTGTGTGTGTGCGTGTGGCGTGCATGCGTGTGTGTGCACCTCACCTTCTTGAAGCTCTGAGACCCTCGTGACTCCACCACCCTGAGGACCCTGCGCAGCTGGTGAGCACCCTGTGCTAGATGGCTAACACACACACACACACACACACACACACACACACACACACACACACACACACACACACACACACACACACACACATAGTAGGAGTATATCCGTGTGATGTACAGGTTATGAAGGTGCCACATTACACATGGCATGGAAACAGACACATTATATTGTGGATAGAAGAACAAATAACCCAGTGTTAATATCAAACTGTTTACAGTAGGACAGAATGATAAGCGGCTGTGAAAGATAGCTGTGATATTCTGACTGCTTACTGCTTCACATACCCAGGGTCACAGCTCTCCATATAAATAACAGAGATACGTTTTACAACCCCAAATCAGAAGAAGTTGAGACAGTATGAAAAACACAAATAAGAAAAAGAAAGTAGTGATTTCTAAATGTACTTTGACTTGTATTTCATTGCAGACAATGTGAACACAAAATATTTCATGTTTTGTCTGGTCAACTTAATTTCATTTGTAAATATACATCCTTTCCTGTCATTCAGACCTGCAACACATTCCAAAAAAGGTTGGGACAGGAGCAATTTAGGGCTAGTAATCAGGTAAATTGGTTAAATAATGATGTGATTTGAAACAGGTGATGTCAACAGGTGATTGTAATTATGATTTGGTACAAAAGCAGCATCCAAGAAAGGTCTAGTCCTTTAGGAGCAAAGATGGGCCGAGGATCGCCAGTTTGCCAACAAATATGTGAGAAAATTATTGAAATGTTTAAAAACAATATTCCTCAAAGAAAGATAGGAAGACATTTGATTATTTCACCTTCAACAGTGCATAACATAATTAAAAGATTCAAGGAATGAGGAGGAATTTCAGTGCGTAAAGGACAAGGGCGCAAGCCTAAGCTGAACAACCGTGATCTCCGATCCCTCAGGCGGCACTGCATCAAGAATCGTCATTCATCTATAAGCGATATCACCACATGGGCTCAGGACTACTTTGGCAAATCTTTGTCAAGTACCACAATACATACATAGTTACAGCCACAAATGCCAGTTAAAACTGTACTGTGCCAAAAGGAAGCCCTATGTTAACAGTGTCCAGAAGCGCCGTCGACTTCTCTGGGCTCGGAGGCATCTGGGATGGACCATCACACAGTAGAAACGTGTACTGTGGTCAGATGAATCAGTATTTCAGGTATTTTTTGGGAGAAATGAACGCCGTGTGCTCCGGACCAAAGAAGAAAAGGATCATCCAGACTGTTACCAGCAACAAGTCCAAAAGCCAGGGTCTGTCATGGTATGGGGTTGTGTCAGTGCCCTTGGCAAAGGTAACTTGCACTTCTGTGATGGCACCATTAATGCTGAAAAGTACATAGAGATTTTGGAGCACAATATGCTGCCTTCAAGAAGACATCTTTTCCAGGGACGTCCATGCATATTTCAACAAGATAATGCAAAACCACATTCTGCACACATTACAAAGTCCTGGCTGCGGAGGAAGAGGATACGGGTACTTGACTGGCCTGCCTGCAGTCCCGACCTGTCTCCAATAGAGAATGTGTGGCGCATTTTGAAGCGCAAAATGCGACAACGAAGACCCCGTACTGTTGCCCACCTTAAGACTTGTTTGCAGCAAGAATGGGACAAAATTACACCTGAAACACTTCATCACTTGGTGTCTTCAGTCCCTAAACGTCTTTTAAGTGTTGTGAAAAGGAATGGAAACATTACAAAGTGGTAAATGCTTTACTGTTCCAACTTTTTTTGAAATGTGTTGCAAGAACCAAAATAGGAATTTTGTTTTTTTTTAAACAAAACAATAAAAATCATGAGGAACACATTACATTATGTGCTGTTGTATTGTCTGCAATGAAATACAAGTCAAAGTACATTAAGAACAACTTTTTCTGATTTGGGGTTGTACAATGACTGGAGCAATACACCCTGTTGTAAGTGTTTCTATTATTTTGCCCACCCTATTTATATCAGATATGGTATATTACAGTTCTATGAAAAACTCAACAGTACAACCTTTATGAATTGGTGAGTTACTGCTGGACTGCTGCATTGGACTGCATTAGTTTCAGCGATGTGTACCTGGAACTGGAAACTGAGTGTATTTGACAATCCAACGTTTGTTCAAACACTACTTTGCTTTTCTGACACTGACACCTGCTGGTCACAAATTAAAATGCATCTCTGCTGCACTGAGGTCAAGTGGTTTTGAGCTTTTCCTTGAGTTCTTCTCCTACACACTTTCTAAAACAGAAGATAAAAGCCCAACGTTGATTTCTTCTGCTCCTCACTTTATAAAACAGCAGAAAAAGCCCAAGGTTTCCTCCATCAATGTCAGATAAGCCAAGACTGCAGCCATTACAGTTTTTCTCAGTCGCTTTGGTACATTTCTCAGACCAGAATTGAAATTCTCAAAACTACCTGTTCAGTCTTCACATCATTGTGTCACTTCTGCACATCAAAAAAACTGTTTCTCATTTCTTTGAACAAGTTGCAAATACTTTGGTACATCATGCAAATGATTATGTTCAATGCTCTGCTGTTTCCTACATTATCAATTGCTTATGTCATGTTGATCAAAATGTATTATAATGGGTCTCTGTTGAATAGTCTCACCCCCACAACATTTAGGCATTAGTTCATAGCATACGTCTTTACATGCAAAATGGTTGAACAAGTTGTCATAATATGTCAATCATATTTCTATACATTTCCACTAGACTTTTTTTTATTTTCCACGCTGCATCGCAAGAGAAGATATTCGTTGTGATGTGGATGAGAATTTGTGGCCCAACAGACAGGAATGTCAGGAGGTGAAGGCAGACTGCACTGGACTTCCTACAGCACTGCATGGACAGTTTGTCCTAAGGAGATTGTCCTATGTTCACAGTACTTCGTTTTTTTCTTTTTTTTCTTTGTGCTATGCAGTGCTGTCTTTTCCTTTCTGTATCACAATGACACGGTCTGATAACAAACTACAGTACAAACAGTAAAAGCGTAAATGTCTCTTGCAATCAAACTCCCACATACACTAATATATATATATATATATATATATATATATATATATATATATATATATATATATATATATATATATACACAGTATATACACTACGATGTAACCTACAATTTACAATAATGGTCATCAAAACTTCAGCCATAGTTGACATCACAACATCCCTCCAGAGTACACTGTTATATTGACAACATGACTAAGCAATTTGACTGTCTTATCGTACACAATGACACAAGGACTTGTCGTTCTGACGGCAATGACATGTTCATTGACACAGATATTTACTTCTGAGAGATGAACTAAGGACTTTGAGCAAGAGACTGGCTTCTGCAGGTAATCCATGGTGTTTTGCTATTTGTAGGAATTGTTGTGAGAAATGCACTTACTGTTTTACAAATGTCGAGGATGATTCGAGAAATGTACCAAACCCACTGAGAAAAACTGTAATCAAAGTGCATAACCAGTGATGTAATGTAAACACAGGTAGATGGATTAGGACTTCCAGCTGGAAATTATAAAAGGCCAACAACCAACAATGTACAAAATATAAATTTTAAGACATTATTTTACAATCCTAGGTAATTTTTTGCTTTTTTTATGCTTTTGAAGTACTTTTAAAAGAAGGCAGACACTGTGTATGTGTCATGTGTAAGTAGGGTTGGTGGACTCACCCCCTCTGCAGCAGACAAAGGTAAGCACTTTGTAAGGAAGCCTGTAGGAAGTAGCCCAGGTCGATATCCACAGGTGAAGGAGTCAGACTGGCTTTGGCTGTTTTGGTGTGGGGTGTTGTTACTGAAATCTGAAAATACATGCACAACAAAGTGTACATACATACATACATACATACATGCATACAAATATTACAAGTAAATGCCCTGCATTCAAAACCGTACCCAAGTAAAAGTACAGACGTATTGGCAACAAAAAGTACAGTGTCAATTATGCAGAATTACCCTTATTTATTATGTTATTGGATCATTACTATAGCTGCATTAACATGTAAGCAGTAATTACATGTTAATGAGGTAAAGCTAATTATAACCACTCTATATTCTTTTGTGCAGTTTAATCCATATTGTCTGTATTTTGAGATATATTTGGAATAAATTTAATATAAATTTACAATATTTTCTTTCTATTTTCCCCATCATATTTCATACACTGATCATATGTTTTAAAATCGTGATCTGAAAAGTAACCAGCAACTATACATAACTGTACAAGTACCTAATTAAATGTACTTAGTTACTTTACAGGACAGATACAGAATCACTAAATATGACTAAATACTACATATTTTTGATGGGAAATGTTAAAAGAACTAAAAGTATAAACAGAGCTGGGAACCAGCAAATAAGAGATAAATTGTAAACTCAAGCATGAAGAAAATTGGTGAACACAGACAATCTCCTCTGACAGAAAGCTGTACTTCATTCATGCACGCACACACAGATATATTTCTATTTTCAATGTCAGTGACGTTACATGAACACACACACTCATGAAAGCATGCACATATATAATGCATTCTCAACATGTATAAAATCCCACCTTATCGAGCTCCTGCAGGTAGGACAGGGCAGCGTCACAGGCCCTGAGGTAACAGGACAGACTCTCCTCCTCCCTCTCTGACAGACGGACACGAGACGATGCAGAAACGGTCTGGTGGTCCAGAGACAGACCTGAGACACAAGGAGAGACCATGGGCGCCATTACACCATTAGACCATTAGACCACAACCTGCTACCATCCAACAACAAACGCATGGTGAATTATGGTTTAGCTACTGCATACTGCAGCTGGCGGGCAGGCAATGCAGTGAACGCACGAGATACAGAAAATCATGTACAATATACTTTACAATATGAGAACTATAATTGTCAGTTGCTAATTAGGTAGAATGTTAGAGTCACATGTATATGAAGATGTTTTGTGTCATTGAAAAGTAAAGGAATTAATCAGGGGTCTTTTCTGAATACTCAAAATAAATGAGAGGAAGGAAGGTCTGATTGACAAAAGAGTTCCATCTTCAAATAAGTAAGACACATCGTTGACTAATTCTAGTCAGGAGTTTCTTAAACAGTAATCTTCTTCTATACTTAATTATATTTAATTATGTGGAAAATAGAAAGAAGATATTGTAAATGTATATTAAATGTATTCCAAATATATCTGAAAATAGACAATGTTAGGATTAAATGACAGCGTAATTGTCAAATACAAACTGACAGAGGACTGCACATACGTCTATATATTATCTATAATTAACAACTTACGTTTTTTTTAAGATTCTGCTTATGATGTATTACATGTATTACACCCTAGAAAAGATGCATAAATAAAATAAAAACAGTGAAATGGTATTTTTATGTTGTAAGAAGCAAAGAGGTTTTTCATATTTTTTAGAACTGTGACCTTCTCACCGCATTTTAGAAATCTGATGTTGATATTTTGTCCCTGTGCATGCACTATAATATACAGAGTTTATATGATAATATACAGTATATATATTGATCTCACACTATTGGCAGCCAGGAAATGCCTTGCTGTTCACTGGCCCTATTCTACTAACTCCTTCACAGTGGTCGATTGAGCTTTCAAATTATTTGACACTTGACAAGGCTTGTTTTATTAAAAATATTTTATTAAATTTTATACCAATTGCACATTTAAGATTTTAGTTTCTAAATGATTTTAAAACTACAATTAAAAGATTAAAACACCTGAAGCGCTACATGTCTTTTGTGTACTTTCCCCATTTCCTCAGCATATTGTGCTGTGCAGATGGACGCACTGCTAATGCATGAATACAGAGGAAGAAGTGAGCAGGGCACTCCGGGTCCAGACGCTGGGTCTGATGTCCGTTAGTGGACTTATTGGTACAAATAAACGGAGCGAGCAGGAACATTTCTAGACCACAGGAGGCCTGTGATGGACAGCAGCCTCCGGCCAGACGCCAGGCTTAATCAAATAAGCAGACAGATGCTGATAGACAAGACATCATCATCCAAATATTCACATCTGACTTCATTCCCACAACAATATGGAATATGTCCACAACAAAACCATGGGAAGAAGATAAGCAACCCCCAAAGGATCTGATCTGTTTGCTCATGTAGCATATATCTGCACATATCATTTAGTGGATTTCACAACAATCAACGGAAATCAAAATCTTTCAGTTACTGGAATAAAATTCTCCTCAGTTTCAAAAGAATGAGGTCATGTCCTTTATTAGGAAACAGAGAGTATAATGACACGATGATGATTATGACCATAACAAGATTATCCAGAGCTCAAAGGAAGCAGACAGTTGTAATGTTGTGTGGATGTGACTTCTTACTGTTAATTTTGCTGCTATTCATTGAGGAAAAAAAAGACAAAATCCTAAAGATTGTATCTGACTGGAAAAAGCACATTTTTTAAGTGACCCCAAAATAATCTGCTATAACAAAACTTCAGACAGCTTGTGAGCATGTGTGACTATGAGTAACAGTAAATGCTTCCATTACATATGACTCACAATCACATTGGTTTTTAAAACAGCATCTGTATGGAAATCTGTTCCCTGGAGGACTTTACGTTGTTACTTTATTGTGAATCTATCCCATTTTAGATGTTATTACTTAGGTGTTGTTACCCTACTTTTCACTACATTTATAGGAGGTACTAGGCCATTCTGATAGATATTTTCTACCTAACAGAATGAGCTACCCTACTTTTAACTACATTTATAGAGGAAGTAGTCCATTATCATAGATATTTCCTACCTGACAGAATGAACAACCGTACTTTTAACTACATGTATAAGAGGTAAAAGAATTACCCTACTTTTAACTGCATAAGTGAGGCAGCTGGAGAGTAAACACAAAGGTCAGCTTTGTGGACCACATTTTCCAATTTCACATCATGAGTGTCATAAACAAGCTGAGGTTAAGACTCAAACAAAAACACTTGCGGGGGATACTGACATAACTATCTATCCAATCAAGCTGATGTTTTCCATCCGTGTTACATTCATTTCCACAGATTGGATTTCAACAGTCCGCCCCCCTCCCTTCTACTTCCAAGGTCATTATGATTTTATGGCTGTGATAACTTCTAGCAAAGGGTTTAGGAATGGAGGAAATCATCAAGGAAATGTATGCAGGTAGCTGTTCAGTCTTGCCTGTGTTTTTTTAGGGAAAGATGCCAGTCTTCAGTGCTGCCTCAGCCTACCTAAGACTCTGCTTTAAATGTGAACTGTGCATGTGAATAACGTCACCACCTCTATCCTTTCCAGCGTGAAGGCTTCGCAAGTTGTCTTGCACCTCTGAATTTTTGTAACTCGGTGTGCGCTGCATGGTTTTTATTTCAGCATGGTCGGCTGAGAAGACTGGCCAAGCAGGTTCACCTGTACAAACATCTGCATGATTCTCAATGTACAGACCACAGGGCACTAAATGGCCTTAAATATGTGGTCAGAGAGAGACACCACACTGGGAAAAGAAGTCCTTTCCACTTGGAGATAAGAGGCAGTAACGTTCATAATTACACAAATGCAATGTTTGGCGGTACGTCTGTGTTTATCATGAATGTGTTTATTAGTGTTGCCATGCAGCCTGCTTTCCTTTACTTCCGGTCTCTTCTTCTCTACTACTGCTTGCTTATTCACAGATAATTTTGTTTGTATGCCCCTGGTGTTTTGGAGAATACTGCAACGAACAATGCGTTGAGCATAAACGTCTCTGTGCATGCTCGTAGCGCACGTGCCATCTACGAAGGCCCGAGCCACTGTGTCGTGTGTGAGTGTAACCAAAGCTTGAGTTTTTTCGGGAGGGAGGCTTAAAGAGACAGGCACTAAAACGGAGCGTTTCAGACAGAGGATGA
>CM042437.1:35036137-35348637 GCA_023631565.1 Gymnocephalus cernua | reverse complement strand
GGTGCACAATATCATCTTTCAATAGCAAACCTTGCTCTTTGAGTGTGACTGACATTGAATTAGACTATCACATCTTAATCACTACATCACCTAACTTTAAATTATCCAAAGTGAAATACTTTAAACAACAAGAGACCAAAGAATGAAGAGTCTGCACCACAAGATCAGCTCATGTGAACCATGCATGCACACAGTAATACCACATCGATTTAACACTTTAGTGCATGTGCAGGCAGGGAGAAAGTGCTGGTCGGCACTATGAGCCAGTTATGGGGACAACAACAGCCGACTTGCAGTCAAGTCACCCTAACCCATGTTTACTCTGCTAAGATGAAAGGTGGAGGCAGGTGCATTAGCGACTTAGCAAAGTAATGCTTTATGAGGCACACAATGATAAGAGTGTTTGTATTCAATTTGAGCACATGCACAGTGTGAAATGATTTCAAGGGTAAAGGCAGGCGTGAATTGTCCACAGGAAAATCTTGTTTTGCATTAGATATAGCTGGGGGTACCAGATCTATCCTGAAGGAGGGGTGCTGACAATGCAGAGGGCCATACAATACCTTTGATCATGTACACACTCTGTTGTTGTATAGATGTAAACTTCCAGGGAGTGACATTTAAAGGTGCACTATGAGTTCCTGCATGACGTCACTTCTGTTGAAGTTCCACGTAAACACCAAACAAAACAGAGCAAGCTGGCCCCTCCCCCCATGTTTCTGTAACTGTCATGACTAACTGACTAACTGTCACTAACCCCCACCCCCTCCCCCAACCATCTTGTCTGTGATTGGCTGGAACGTGGTTTGTTGTATTTTGGTGCCCAGCCTGTGCCACTAGTGTTTGTTTGACGTTTACTACACCTGTGGCTTTTTCACAGTGGATTCAGGGGAGGATACACTTTTTGCACCAATTTATGGAGGAAATACCTTTATTTAGCTTATGTGAAGAAGATGAACACAGATGATAATTCAAAATATAGCAAAATTGTAATGGGAAGTATGTTGTAGCGTGTCATTGGGCATTTTAAGTGGGTATATGTAAATCCTGGAGCTTTCTTAGTGGGTATACTGTGTATACCTGCGTATCACGTAGACTACACCGCTGGATGTAAGCAAGTTATTATTATTATTATTTGTGGAGTAAATTTACAAAGAAAAAACTTTAAGTACAGAGTAACCCACTCTATCTTTGAGAGTCCAAAGTCCAACTTGTGTACAGTGCCACCCATGCAATGCAAAACATATCCATCTTTGACAAACACGAGTCTTTAAATCATACTTTTTACAGATCAGTTGAAATAATGGGTTGAGACATTACATCCTCATTGTTCCCAGTGTAAATCAACTCAATTCAAATAATCACACAATCAAAGACACAATCTAAGAGACACCTAGCCTACTCTGGAAACAACTTCCTGAAACTTCCCTGAAAACAAGTGGAATTTAAACAGCTGGGCACTTATTACAGTAGGCATGACATTAGGCAGGGAATGTATGGAACCCTATAACCTTTCCTCGCTATTTAGGCTTCTTTTCTTTTTTTTTACAGTGAGTGGTTAAAAACAGTCCGGAAGCGACAGGAGATACCTCAACTTTAAACCCTCCAGGTGTAGAACACTCACCGTCCTCGTGGATCCGCGCAACCTTCATCTGCTCGATAATCATCGGCATCTTGTCCCACTGGCACTCGGCCCGGTAGCGCTCCAGCTCCGCTTCTATGCGGGCTTGGGTGAAGGAGACCCGGGATGCCATCACTGTTCTGTCCCGATGGTGACTGTACTCGCCGGACACGATGGGAGTAACTGCAGACTTCCAGGAGAAATACATGTGTAATGTGTGAGTGCGGAGGGGTGGGGTGGATTACTCAGGCACGAAAGGCCATCACACACAACATCCACAGCGCATAAGTCAAAATGTTTATGTGTTTTGTTTTTTCATTGTGGAAGTTTCATTGTAAGGACTAATTGTTGTTATAGGAACTAAATAATTAATTTGTAATACAATATTTAGTAGCCGCCTGAGTCTTCATTTAACAAAGAAATATCTGCAATATTCAGAAAGTAAACCCGTCTTTTTCAACGTCAACCCTTTTGTTTCGTTACTGTCATCTTGCAGCACTTTAAACACAATGCCTTATGCACACATTGTCCTGGATCTAGCATTTGGCAATGCATTAGACTCCTGTCAGTAAAGGGTGCATTTATTGTAATGATTATGGCATTTTGAGAGGGCTTGATCTGTAGCTGTTGGAAGCAAAAGGAAGCGTGCCCTCCTGTAAACAGCCATGTCCTTAATCTTTTCCGTTAACACTTTAACTGGATCAGGTAGGGCTTACGAAACACTAGTGCTGTACTGGTCTGCAGCAAAGTGTGGAATCCCCAAACAGATAGAATGCATGCATAGATGCTGTTTTTTAATTCTTTGAATAGTGTTTATTTCATAAATGAGTTCATTGGAAAAATCACTTTGTAATTGCTTGGTTTGCTCCCTGATCTGGGTTCAGCAGCATTGGTAGGCTGACGCTGGCTAACCTCCTGGCTCAGTTACAAACTATAGCCTGCAGACATAATAACTGCACTGTATGGAAACAACGCAGGCATACACAACTTTTTTTGTTGCTTCAGCTCACAATAACCAGGGGGTAAAACTGTGAACAAGTTGAGATGGAAATCACATGAATTCATCAGCAGTTAAACAATAATTAACATTTGTCCTACCATCCACACGGGTGTGTACAAGGAGAGATAAGGGTCACAGACTACTGACAGTAAATAGGCCTATCAACTACTTTATGACAGCAAAAAAAAACAAACAACCTCAAGCCTCCTGAACAGAGCTTTAGCAGCGTCATTTTCTCTCTGGAAACTTGACATTTGCTTGACACAAATCGACCCTTCTCCTTCTCAGTAAACTCCACCACAGCGTCTCCTGTGTGCACTGTGCACCGGAGATTTGACAGCTGAGCGGCTGCTTCACCCCCCCTGCTGACGAAATGAAAGAGTCACCTCAAAGGTATTTTCTTTGTCAAGACAAGCCACTCACATCGTAAAATACTTTGTCCTCCTGGAAAGTGCCATGTGTGAAGTGCTACAAGGTGAGAATGCCAATATTGTGTCAATAAAACGTTAGCTTGTATCAGTGTTAGCTTACACTCAAGATACTTCTCAAATTAATACGATTTTACCTGGCGTACGGCCAGCCAATGAAACATGATGCATGCATTTGTTACCTACTTAAAGGTGTTTCTAGGTGTTATCTGTACATGTATCTTACTATAACTATAAACATAATGTTGGAACATGTACAGAATACAATACAATAGTTATTCAGCCGTGGACAGCTAATTCAGTGAATACGGACGTTGTTGCAGCGAGTCCTCTCGGTTCAGTTGTATACTCTCCGACAACTTTAACCAATCATAATGAGCTGTCGTGTCCAAGTGGAGCTACGGCAAGCCACTTTGTCCGTAAAGGTTGTGATTGATCATTGTTGCCAGCCAACTAGTAAAACAACATAACTGTCCACGGAGTCGAGTGAAGATACTCAATTGATAGGTAAGTATTAAAATGACCTTTAAGGTATTTATGTAATTGAACGTATTGTATTGCTTGTGCATTAAACAGGTCACGATATTTCAACGCAGTCCTGAAATGAAGCTTCATGCTAGCAAATGTTTTTACAGCCAGCCTTTTTGCTAACGTTAACTTCTGCACTAACGTTAGAATATCTAACCTCATGGTGCATACAGTATGTAGCTCCGTGTGATACTTTCACAGCAATTAAACATCGCTTATTAGCCCATTGTTTTACTAAGGTAGTCAATGTCTTTACCTCTTAACAACTAAGGCTGAATGTATCTAACGTTATACAATTTACAATCATGACTTTATGTCTCTTCTTTTAGCAATTGGCGTAACGTTAGTTATCCGATACATCCAGCTCTCTAAAATGATTATCTTAAACACATTTAGCTCTAATATGGCGTTAAAACGGGAAACATGGAGGGTATTTATGTGAGATGCATACATAAAAAGTGTGAGGGAAATCTGAATTACAGAATTTTGAAAAGGTAAATGTGTGTGTGTGTGTGTGTGTGTGTGTGTGTGTAAATTTAGTGTATATAAACAAGAACATGTAACATGGGATATTCATAGATTCATAGAACAGCACAGTGGTCTTTAATTAACTTGCTGTGTGTGTGTGTGTGTGTGTGTGTGTGTGTGTGTGTGTGTGTGTGTGTGTGTGTGTGTGTGTGTGTGTGTGTGCGCGTATGCGCGCGTGCCCAGCAGAATGAGAAGTGGCAGGTGTAGTGTGCAGTGGGGCGGTCTGCTCCTCCTCCTGTCCTGCTGTCTGCTGTGTGTTGACTGTCAGGTGGAGCCACAGCAGCAGCAGCAGCCCCCCCCGCCGGTCATAGAGAGTGGAGCCTCCACACCCGGCCACGCTCACGGCCGCCTGGACAGAAACATGGTCCAGGACAAAGAGTGAGTGATATCTCCCGGTACTGCAGAAGCACAATTCAGGACGTATTTGCACAGAAGAATGAACTTTTGAACACAGGTCTGTGTAACCTGTGGCTTTTGTCTTCCAGCCACATCATGGAGCATTTAGAGGGAATGATAGACAAACCAGAGAAAGAAATGACACCCCAGGAGCTTCAGCTTCATTATTTCAAGATGCACGATTATGATGGCAACAACCTGCTGGATGGGCTAGAGCTAGCCACAGCTATATCACATGTACACAGAGAGGTAGGTATATACTGTATGTATGAATGTATACATATTTGTTCTCTTAGGTGTGAACGTAATGCCTGCTAATGTAAGTACCAGTAATCATTTGTTTCTGTCATCGACTGCTAAAGAATGGATTAAAGAGGGTTTATAGCTTTAAACAGTATACTATATACGTTTAAGTAAAAAATAAACACTTTCATATTTACTATACATACTTCTATTTTTTTTTTAAACACACACACACACACACACACACACACACACACAGTTTGCTCTCCCTAAATTATCACGGAAAGTTTTCCAGCAGGAGTTCATGGAGTCTCAAATTTGTGAAAGTTTGAGATTTCGCAAAAAGCATTTCACAGTTGATTGCTTCACCAACGGCACTGGATGTGCCACAGGTCTTTCTGGTTACAAAGACAGTAAGTGCGTTAGGCTACACCTCAAGTTAACATCTTAAGTCAGAAACATGTCATATTACAAAAACAAGATACCTTTTAAATACTTGCTGGATCCACATTGTCTAAAAAAAACACCCTTTCCTTTCCTAAACACCTTTCCTGCACCCTAAAGGATATACCTCGTTTCATTAAGAGTGGCCCTGTGTTCTTTAAGCTAAAGTAAACTGAAGCACTTCAGCCGTTAACTAATTTACAGTAGGGACCTAACTTTAAACAGCACTTGGCAGCTGTTTAAACCTAACATTTGTAGGGTCACATGCTTGTTCACAAATCATGCATGTTTTAGTTCAGGCACAATGTCTCAGTGCCTCATTAAGAAATAAATGAGAGAAAGAGGAAAGTGAAGAGAGACAAAGAAAAGAGAGAGGGCTGAGCATAAAGCTAAACTAAACAGAAAAACCCAAACTTGACTTGCTTATATAAATGGTATATTTAAAAGTATATCTGTTGTTGTAACACATAAATAACATGTCTACATGAATGTCTGAACAACTTTTGTTTTATATCTTGTTTATTTGTCAGGAGAGAGGAGAGAACAGCCAGCCATTGAAAGAGGAGGATCTTATCACTCTCATTGATGATGTTCTGAAGGACGATGACAAGAACAATGACGGTTACATAGATTATGCAGAGTTTGCCAAATCACTGGAGTAAGATGTCACCTGAGAACTTACATGCTTCCTACCAACAACAACAACAACAACAAGGAATCTTTAGAGAAGAGAAGGCCAACTGAGTAGTCACCAAGCTGTCTGGAAAACCATTGTTTACTCTTTGCTTTCTCTCTTGGCCATCAGTCAGGGTTATTAATGATTTATAAGGTTAAAAAAACTAGTAATCCCAGAAATTTAATAAGCAACAAAAAAAAGGAGGAAAACAGTACAGTTACAGTACACTTGCAGTGACATTTCTGCACCTTCTGTTTTCGTAGGTTCCTTGAAATCATGCCTTTTTCTGAAGGGTCAGTTCTCCAAATATCACTATTTTTTTCTACTAAACCCCTCACGGTATCTAAATACGGATATATACTTTTAGTTCTTTTTGAGGTTTAGACATCTCTGCGGTGACTTCTGCCAAAAGGCCTAAAAAATAAAAGCCCAAAACCTTTATTGGGAACTAGTACAGCTATCAATGAAGTGGTAGCAGAGGTCTCAGTGGCAGGTATCATGGCAAATAAAACCCAATCCATCTGCATGGCTACCGTAGGGGAAAGTCAGTTTTTTGTAATTTTGTATGATTGGCCCTTTTATATGTACAGCAGCTCTATAGTGTGTGTTCTTCTGTTAGTGGTGCTACACTGAATTTACTCTGGTAGCCCAAAAACATCTAAACAGAATGAATGAAACTCTGTGCATACTGGACTCAAGCAGACACACACTTATTTACAGTAGCTAACACACTGTCGCTGTGTGATACTCAGAATGGTGGACCAAATGATTCTGTCTGTGAATCCTCATCACAAACAGCAAATGAAAAGGATTCACAAACAGGTTCTCATGACTTTGGAAAGTGGCCTTGACTTGCTCAGATGTAAAGTAACTGTGTGTGTGTGTGTGTGTGTGTGTGTGTGTGTGTGTGTGTGTTTGAGGTTACAAGCAGAACAACACGTGAATGTTGCCAGCAGAGACTACATGCAGCAAAAATGGCACCAAGTGTTCTTCCTGAGGCTGTATTTGCTGTTGTTTTCATGAAGATTAACACAATTATATGAGCCAATCACCATCATCTTCACCACTGTAGTCGGTGAGCCAGCTGATACTTAAAATCTAACGTCATAGAGTGAATGTGAAGCAGCGGCGTACTGCTGGTTCTTTATCACTGGATAAGCTAGACTTAAAGCACACTGGTTGATGCTGCTGCCGTAGCAATTGTTTACAAAGCTGGCGTAGCTTCATGGGTTTCCAGTAAAGTACTTATTATAACCTCAACACACGTTTGCTTCCAATCATTAGCTGCCTTTAAAACAGATACGGATCAAACACGTCACGTGTGTGTGTGTGTGTGTTTTAACATTTGTTAAATCCATCTGTGTGATATGGATGGATGAATTCTATATTTTTGCCATCTAGTATTGATTCTTCAATCTGTTCAGGTTGTTGATTATATTCAAACAAACAAAAAGAAAACAAATCTGAAAGCATAGCAGATGCAGCTGTGTTGTCTCTGGAATGTGAAATATTAAAAACTCTAATCTACAGACTTGTGTTTTTTTTATAGATTGTGATGTGTGGAGTTCTGTGATGTGGCATTCATTGAATCACGTTTAAAAGACATTGGGAAAAATATTTTAAATCTTGAGGTTAGGTGTATTCGCAATTTCGTTTCATGTAAAGTACTAAACATTGCTCAAGAAATTGTGTAGCTTAACATTGGCCCTACCATGTGTAGGTGGTTCACAGCTCAACACATGGAGCAGAGAACAAAACATGTTAACTTTTGATTTAAATTGCAGTGAAGAAAACGTGTGTGTATGCATAATTAACTAATAAGTAGATCCGCTGACATGTAAGACTGACCCACAGTACTTACTATTAAAGCTATAATACGTAGTTTCTGTCTCCCCCATGAGGAATTCAAAGTAATGACAACAACACTGTTGGCGCGTCCACATAATAAAAGCCTTCTGTGATGGCGCCCCCACCCTTCCTCCACACAGTTTCTAGTAGCCAAGGTTTATAAAAACATGATGGACTCTTCAGAAGAGGTCATTATCTTCACTTGAGTTTCTGTGCGGGAAAGTCGCCACAATCTTCTGAACACACTGAGAGATCCAGAGAGCTGTGTGGAGCTGATAGTCTTCATTAGCTTTGGAGCAACTACTTTGGCAACGGCTTGAATGTAACGGACATTCATTAATATCAAAAAGTTACACACTAAAGCTTCAATACTAGCAGTGGATGTTGAGGAGAACAAAACTGAAAGTAGTTTAAAATACATGTGTATAGGGTCTCAGTCTCTCCGATTTTGAGCTTGTGAAATGATTTTTCAGCAATAATTTATACACCTGTGAAAAATGGAATATTTGAGTACAGATTGAAAACTGTGTGGGAAACTCCTCAGTGTGTATGACACTGAAGTTACTTTTACAGCCAAAATCAGGGCCAGAATTTGTACTTGGGACTTAAATGTGTGTCTGCATGTTTAATCACAGTGTGGTAACTTTGAGTGCTGATCTCCACACACGCACAGACAATACTCAGATATTCACAAAAGCACATCTTTTTGTGAAGCCTCATCGCTGATATCATTTGTGCATACATTTGATTATAATTGTTTTTTATGCATTCACAAACCTGAATTTCTTTTTGAGTTGTTTCTACTTGCATAAGCTGATATGCAACCAGAAGCTGTGCTTCAAACTGTTTCAAGAAATGAAATGAGTTAACACTTTACTTCAAGAGCCCCTATTATTTGATTTGTCCTGTCTTTTAGTGTATTATATAGTTTTTTGTGTAAAAAAGCCATCGTCAACTGGCGGCCCGCGGGCCACATCCGGCCCGCCAAAGCTATTAGTCTGGCCCGCAGAATAATCATGAATTCAGAAAATGTAAAGAGGAAAACATGTGTTTACAGCAGGTACACAGGTAGAGCACAAACCCAGCCCCCTGTATTTACATCTCTATTCACATGCTGGGATTCTGTTCAGCAATGCCCGCGCTCCACACACACACAGCTGAGCCGAGATGTGTGTGAGTTAAAACACGCAGTACCTGACTGGGAATGATACAGAGGATTACCAACGGCCGCTGGGGCAGATGAATTCACGCTAGTCTCATTACTGTAAACAAGTAAAATGTCAATACTTATCAATGCACTCACCTGTATAGACCGGCATAAACATGTAGAAAGCGATATTTTAATCTGCTCTGTCTGCTCTCGTCCACCGCGCTGTTTCAAACACAGCTCTACTCTGCAAATTCTGGTTTGTAGTCTTAGCTTAGCTTGCCAGGAATCTTGAAATTCTTATAAACTTAACTGCTTACATACTATATGATGAATGCTAGCCTGCTTATCAGTCCATACATCATTGAAGCTGGGCTTTTCCACATCAACTTTTAGCTTCAGCCTCTTTTTTTTATTTTTACCTGACAATGGCTGTTTCTTTCTGCAAGCATTTTCCACCAATCAGGACGCTGCATACTACAACCATGTTTCCATAATCGCAGACTTTAACCGTCACTCCTCAGTGAACTGCCTCCTAGTCTGATTTTTAGTTTTTCTATAGTTAAAGAGTTATTATTATGGAGTTTACATGTTTTTAGGAGTTTGCTCACACTAATACATGTAAAAAAAAAAATAGCATTAATTCAGTAAGAAAGTGAACATTTTGAACAAGAATAGGCATATTAGGTATACATTCATTTCATTTATTTATTAGAAAGTCCGGCCCCTGGAGTGTCTGCTTAGAAAAATTCTGGCCTTTGGAAAAATGTAGTACCCCTGATGTATAAGGTACAAAAAACCCATTTCACTCTAAATGGACCTTTCTCTCCCACAGATAGCATTTTTTCTCGCATACATAAAAACACCTCACCCATGTTGCTGTTTGAAATTACTCAATTAGTGATGTTACTGATTGAGAATGCCAGCCTAGTTTATCATATATGCTGCCCATAGGTGCTGCCTGAATAAGACAGTATATAAAATGGGCCGAGTGACTCCGCTGTTTTTGAAGGGGGCGAGTAAAGTCTATTAGAAGCACTTTCCCGGTGATGGCCGAGCGTTACTGCGCAGCTGCAAACTGAGCTTCCCGCCGTAGATGTGATGTGAGCAACGTGTCTGAACGTTGTAAGTCTTCTGGTAGCTGTGCCAAGAGAAATCTCAATCATTCCCAATCTATCAGAGACGGAGAGCGTAGGTATATGTAAGGAGATAACATAGGCACAGGCTAATTATTGATAACTAAAATGCTAGTTAACATTAGTAATTAAACTAAACAGCTGATGTAAGTCCAAACTGCCTGCGAGCTTCTCCTGTACTGTACGGTAATTCCTCTACTATGAGACAGTAAGTCTCGTGGTTATGACACAACCATTAGCCTATTTTTATAAAAACGTCTGCTACGGAGCCATAACGTGAGGTACAAGGTAACGGAGCCTTTTATACATTGTCGTGTTTCGTTAGAAATAAACGATGGACAAATGATGTCTTTAAACGCTTCAGATGTAAAGTTATTGGCTGTCAAAGTGACGCCAAAATGAATGGCAGTGAATGGGATGCTAACGGGGGTGATGGTTTGGGTAGCATAAAATGCCGGCTTCGCTCTGAGGAGGCAGGCTGACCCCCTTGGAACAAGCACAGCCCGACCAATGGCTTGTTTGAATTTGGTTGACCTATCACAACAGAGTGGGCCAGCTGACCAATCAGAGCACACTGGGCTTTTCGGGAAGGCGGGACACAGAAACAGAGAGTGAAAAGAGAGAGAGAAAAGAGTGTTTCAGGAAAAGGAACTGCAGCAATGAGAAACATAATATGATTTTTGAACATCAAAGCATGTAAACCTATTCTAGTAGACCCCAAGAGTACAAATATGATGCTGAAAAGGAGTATAATAGGGCCTCTTTCAAATGAGTGAGAATATGTGTGTGAATGTGAAACAAGGTGACAAAGGACAGTGCATCATCACCTAATCCTATGCAGCTAAATCAAGATTAAAAATTATTTTAATGTTATATTTGACTTTTTTTAATTGGCCTCTGTTACTTCTTAGCTCCAGTGTGAGGCCGGGTCTAGAGGCTGCATGGAGGCCAGAGAGAACATGGGCGAGGTGAGGTTGCTCCTCAGCGGGCTGTACCAGTCTTCATGCTGCCGCTGGGAGGCTGGCTGTGGTGGGACGCTGGGGCAGGGGCACTGGCCCACCGGTCCTGGGTGCCGGGAGTACACCCCAGAGGGCAGCATGGGGGGGAGGCGGGGGATGTGAGCCAGGGGCTGGGTGTAGTACTGTCGAGCCATGCTGGACTGCTGAACGTGCATGCCTCCCAGCAGCGCCCTGTGGCCTGACACCACACCCACTGGGAGAACTTTCTGGGAGGCCCGCTCCTGCTTTCGCTGTTTGGCTCTTCTGTTCTGAAACCAAACCTGCTGAGACAAGGACAGATTAGCTGGCCTGCACACCTTGAAACAAGTAAGACATCTGACATTATAATGCTGTTCAAAAAGGGTGGGTTCAGAAATAAGGGGCATTTAAGCATTGCCTTGTGTTGCCATTGAAGCAAAACAACACTACTGATACTACTACAACTGACTAGGGGTGGAAGACAAAATCAATACACTTGAATATCACGATATTTTATTTAGCAATACTGTATTGATTTTCAAAAACCCAATATCGATTTTTTTTATTTATTATTATTATCATTATTATTATTATTTTTTAGTTTACCTGCAAAAATATTCATGTAAGACAGTGGTTCACGTTATGTTGTGTTTAAACACCCTACCGCTAGATGGCTATGCTGAGACGCAGCACTAGTCTCCTCGCCTAGCAGTGCCTAACAGTGCCTAACAGTGCCTAACAGTACCTAACAGTGTCTAACAGTATCTAACAGTGCCTAACAGTGCCTTACAGTACCTAACAGTGCCTAGCAGAGCCTAACAGTGCCTAACAGTACCTAACAGTGTCTAACAGTATCTAACAGTGCCTAACAGTGCCTAACAGTACCTAACAGTGTCTAACAGTGCCTAACAGTACCTTACAGTGCCTAACAATGCCTAACAGTGCCTAACAGTACCTAACAGTGCCTAGCAGAGCCTAACAGTGCCTAACAGTACCTAGCAGTGCCTAACAGTGCCTAACAATGCCTAACAGTGCCTAACAGTACCTAACAGTGCCTAGCAGAGCCTAACAGTGCCTAACAGTATCTAACAGTGCCTAACAGTACCTAACAGTGTCTAACAGTATCTAACAGTGCCTAACAGTACCTAACAGTGCCTAACAGTGCCTAACAATGCCTAACAGTGCCTAGCAGTGCCTAACAGTGCCTAACAGTACCTAGCAGAGCCTAACAGTGCCTAACAGTGCCTAACAGTACCTAACAGTGCCTAACAGTGCCTAACAGTGCCTAACAATGCCTAACAGTGCCTAACAGTACCTAACAGTGCCTAGCAGAGCCTAACAGTGCCTAACAGTGCCTAACAGTACCTAACAGTGTCTAACAGTATCTAACAGTGCCTAACAGTACCTAACAGTGTCTAACAGTATCTAACAGTGCCTAACAGTACCTAACAGTGCCTAACAGTGCCTAACAATGCCTAACAGTGCCTAGCAGTGCCTAACAGTGCCTAACAGTGCCTAACAGTACCTAGCAGAGCCTAACAGTGCCTAACAGTGCCTAACAGTGCCTAACAGTGCCTAACAGTACCTAACAGTGCCTAACAGTGCCTAACAGTGCCTAACAGTGCCTAGCAGTGCCTAACAGTGCCTAACAGTGCCTACCAGTATCTAGCAGTGCCTGACTTTTTGCTAGAAGCTAACAACGCAGCTATGGCTGAACTTTGGCCTACTTTAGCATATACAAATTTGCTCATTAAGAACCTGTGAACCACAATCCTAAACTGGCAGTTTGATTTTCTCTGTACTGAATTGTTTACCTAAAGTAAACGTCTTTGACTTTTATGCACATTATGTCATTTTCTAAATATTAGTTTTTATAAAATGATACTTCCCAATAAATAAAATCCCAAAATCCCAATATATTGCGTTATGCACAGTATCGAAATATATTGCAATATATTGAATCATGACCCTTGTATCGCGATACGTATCGTATCACCAGATTCTTGCCAATACACAGCCCTACTACTGACACTACCACACCTGGTGTGTTCAGGGAAGGTGCACCCCCAATGAATTTAAAGGTCCAATATGTAATTTTTGTACTGTAATAAATCCAAAAATGACACCAATGCCTCATCAGATATTAAAGAAACATGTTAAGTTGAAATACTATCTTTTCTGACAACAATGCTGATGTCAGTATTTTTTTCTTTTTGAAATTTACGATCCGTGATGGAATTTATGTTTATGTTTTGGTTTGTGTGTTGTTATCAACTGCCCAGTTTGACAGCCGGGCCGGTTGCCAGATATAACTGTAAACACGTAACCCAGCGTGCTGCAGCTGTAACGTTAGTACAGCCATTAATGCACCAAACAAATGAATGGGATCAACAGAGATAGATTATACCCAACATTAAAAAACAGCATGATTCTAACAGTTGCTTGACCAGAGACGTAACAAACCCCGGGTTAATATTGGAGATGTATTTGAAAGATGGAGACAGCTTAGAGCCCAATAGGACGCAGAGTTGGCTAATTTCCTCCTGTACAGGTAAGCATTAGCTTCAGGCTAATTTATCACAGCTACTAGGGACGAGCACTTTGTGTCATTTCAACATTCGTGTAGCTACTTCCATTGAATTATATAGCTAGAGTAGCCACGTTGGTTACTCACAAAAACAACTGAGACAGCCAGTAAAGTGACCCCGACTGGTCCTGGCTATAACGCCACCATGCTAACCCTGCTAATTGCTAACGCTACCGGAGGACCAGGCAGGCGGGCCACGGCTGTTTACACCGTTTAGCCTGTTCAGCGGCCGTAGCCGACAACGGTGAGTTATTTGAAGCCAAGAGGGGGGGCTGTAGCTAAATCGGAAAGAGAGGAACTTGAGTTTGCAGTGTGTTTAGCGATTGTGTAATTCTAAGGCTAGTAAAGTGTGTATTTCAGTCGGGTGGAAAAGGAGTGCAAGGTAGTGGTGTTTTTAGCGGTTCCTATCTAAGCCGAGGAAGTGTGTCTGTTTGGCGTATGGAGAGGACGGCGAATTTCATTGTATTTTTAGCGGTTCCTACTGTAGCTAATTCTAAGCCGAAAAAGTGTGTATGTCAGTTGGGTACAGAGCTCCGCGTGAGCACGGGCTTTTATGACTGTCAGTATAGCCAGCATCTAACGTTAGCTACTCCGCTGTGCTGTGGAGTAATGTCTGGTTATGTGAGACAAGCGTCTAGCAACATTGTTGGATGCTGCGGACTCAGCCTGGCAACCAACGTGAGCTTTGAGTCTGGGGAGGAGGGGCGGGGGAGACGACTCTCTCCAGTATTTTGAATTTGTACTGCAGTAACTATTTTAAACACTAGCTGTCAGTATTACATATTGGACCTTTAACCCCAAAAAGGGTTTTAAAGAAATATAAATTGTCCAAATATTGCAGACGTTTTAAAGCAACACTGTAACTTTTCCCGCTTTGGTCCCCCTACAGGTTGTCTCATTGGAACTACAGTTTGCGCTACGCGATCGAGCTGCAGTTCCAATTAGACAACCTGTAGGGGGACCAAAGCGGAAAAAGTTACATAGTGTTGCTTTAATAAAGCCATGTTGTCTCTGCCATCATTTCAAAATAAAATGTACAATATTACATTTCTTTTTTCTTAAGCACTGTCCAACCACATGTAAGGAAAACAGAGACAGTGCTTTTAAGTAAGGTGCCGCACTTTGTAAGCATGTTTCATGCAGCATTTCTGCAATATTATACATTCAATTCAATTAGAATTAGAATATAGACAATATTTGGTGCTCTTGTGCATGGCACCCAGTGCTTGAAGTGGGAAAAAAAGGTGCCGGTACTCTCTTGCATTGGCAGATCATTATGACATTTGAGATTTCTATAGTGAAAACCAAAACTTGGAGATATTGCTGGTACAACAATTTATTGTCATTTATTAACTATATAAATGTATGGATTTATTTAAACAAGTTTACATAACTTTAGTGCGTAAGCTATTCAAAAAATCATGTTTTGATTTTAAACATACATGTGGCACAGTGAATGCTTATTAACTATCTATGGAAAGCGACTAATTTACATATAGGCTAGTATCAATATTGTTTATTTTTTCCACATATAAGCTGATTTATATTTGCTAATATGTTGGAGCCATGTTAAGAAAAAAAAATTCATTCATTCATCAAAACTATACATTTTAACAATAATTTGGTGCTCAAACAGATGCAAAACAGTCACTCTCAGTGTGTGTGTGTGAGTGTGTGTGCGTGTGTGACAGAGACAGGGGGAACAGCTTCAGTCTCCTCTCTGTCTGGGCAGCTAGTGACGGGATGCTGCTACATCATGTTTTGCAGCCCAGTTTGTTAACATTAAAAACAAGCCAGCTGTTCGTGGAGCAAAAATACATAATTTGGTCCTTTGACCAACAGTCAGGCCATCCGTGTTTCGTTACTCACGTTACTGTTGACGTCGGTGTAACGTTAAGGTTGGTAGCGGCCTTTTATATACTGTCTATGGTAGCGGCAGACTCCTCAACGCCAGCTGTTGCGCTCACATCAACGCTAGCTTGAAGCTCATGAACCGTACTAGCTACCTCCTGATGTTTCTGGTTGGACTTGGACCTCTGTTGACGTGTCTGGCTCTGGCTCACGCCTTCTTTTAGTACCTTTCTGAAGCCAGGCGGCTAACATAACGACTTACAAACTCGACACTTATTTTTAGTTTCTAGGTTTTCAGCAGTGAAAAATGTGTTATGGTCAGGCTGACAGCTTTTTCAAACTAGAGCCGTGGAGAAGCGAACTTCTGATAGGGTGGGCGGACTGCTTGCCTTTACGTGATTCGTCAAGATCTAAAATGTAAACACGTAGTGCCCTCTGGGTAGTGTAGTTTATGTAACGTTAGGGTCGTCTCTCTGACACTGACGCTTTCTCTGTCAGTGGTAGAGTACCGGCTGCATGCGAGAAGTAGCGGTACGCAAGAAAAAGTGCAGGTACGCTTAAGAGTAAAATGTAGAAGTGCCGGTACTGCGTACCGGTGCGTACCGGCCCACTTCGAGCACTGATGGCACCGTACCCCCCCGGGTTAAAATGTCTAAAAACGACCATACCTATGTTATATATATTTTTTGAGTTGTGTAGTTACACCCAAATGTTTCCACCAAACTTCAAACCCTGAGAAATCTGTTATTTTATTTTCAGACACGGCACGTTTCCTTTCCTTCCTAGTCACCTGTCAGTGGCGTCCAGGGATGTAGTGGAGGCTAAACGCACGTAAACGACGTTTACGCACCTCCCAAAATTCGGAAATAGCGTTTACCCACCTCCAAAGTGCGTTTATCCACCTCTAAATTGTGTTTATCCACCTCTAAATAGCCTATAGTTCCTAAGACATTTTAAATCAAGCTTATGTCGTTTTAGTTTCATATTTTTCATTATTAGTTTCATAGATTGTTAAACCTAAGACGAAGTCTTTCATATTGCGCTGCTTACTCTCAGTGTTGACCAATCTCTTGCGGTGTTTGTTTGTAAAGCCCACAACGTCGCCTTCCAGGCAGCGATGCCTGGAAGGCACTAGGATTAGGCAACAGTGCCTTGAACTAAGTCAACGGTCACAGCGCTGCCTTGAAGTCAACGTTGGGGGCTTAAAACACCATCGAGCATCTCTTGCGTAGCCAGCAAGAAGCAGCAGACTGCATCAAGACTCATCAGTTCTCTTAATACATCCATGGTCACTAGCCCAAACTAGCCTACATGTCTCATGTTATAAATTGTAAAAATAGATGTCCGGCAATTTTTTAAGCGGCGTCAAGACAGCAGCCCTCCTCCTGATGCCAGCAAACGGCCTCGGCTACAAGCCCAAAGTGAGTGAGCTCGAAAAACAGTACTAAACTTCATGTTTTTTAGGGTAATTTGGTTCACAGTAGATTCATGCCACTGACTCAACAAGTCAACTCTACCTGTTCCCATTAGCCCATGTTACAAGTAAAATTCAGGATACATTATCAGATAAATAACTGGATGTAATTATGCATTCTCTGACATTTAAACCACTGGAAGTTTGTGACAACAAGCTCTCTTTGCTAGTCACCTAGTTAGTTAATGTTATCGCCGTCCTCGGTTTTGCGGGTACGGTAAACGTTTCTATGGAAACGGCGAGTTGAACCAATCAGAGGCGTCGCTGTTAAGCTTAGGACTGTGGGTAGTGTAGTTTTTCTCCATAAGATTGCGGCTAAAAACATGTTTTTCTAGTAACAAGGTTGATTTCATACAGACCTCTAGCTTCTACAGGAGCAGAAACAAAATGAGACATTTGAGGACGTCATCCTGGGCTTTTGGGAAACACTGATCCACATTTTTCTGACATATTGTAGACCAAACAACTAATCTATTAATCGAGAAAATATTCAACAGAATAATCGACTATGAAAATAATCCCAAATCCCTAATCATTATGTACAAGTGCATTGCATTGGAAGCCCTGGATATAAGCCTCCCTCTCTATCTCTTAAATATTTTTGTTCTCTCTGTTTTGTCATTTAGTAAACTTTATAGATTTCAACCCTATTATTCCTTCTTGAGTCTCTCCTGTATGTCCCAAGTATAAAAAAACCTAAAAAAAAAATGATTTCACCTTTCAGATGTTTTTGTAGGAGGCCTTTGATGCAGAAATGAAAGAGTTTTTTAAAAAAAATGTTTATGTACGTTTTTAGAGAAATGTTGTAATACTGCAACATTAGGGATAGTTGGGAGCAGAAATTCTGTATTTGTACTCACATCTGAACAACAATTAAGAACAACTAAGGGTTCATTTGCAGGTTTGATTGCTTACTTAGCCCAATAAAAAGTATATAACATTAATAATAATAAAAAGAAGAATTAATTAATTATAATAATTAATAATAATCACACATTAGTCATATTTTTATGAAGTCATTTATTTAAAAAAGAAAATTCAACACAATATAAATCTAGGTTTCTAGCAACTTCTTCATTCCTTTTTTTCTTTTCATGACTGACTTTCATTGGTTGTGAAAGTCCCAAAAACAGTTCTTGTCCTCTGAAAAGCAAAGGCGAACATCACACTTGCTGCATTGTGTGTTGGTGTATCCTTTACTGCAGTGTCTGCAGCGTCCTCTCCCTGTCTTCCGTGGGAAATGTGCAACCAGGTCCTTGCGTACATCCAACGGGAGGTGTGCACATCTCTTGGACGGTCTCTTCTGAGCATTCAGAGGGCTTCCTGATGTCACGGTCTGTGTTGCTGGGCTCCCTTTGCCTGGAGATGGTCGTCCTCTCTTTGGAGTCTGAAGGGTTGTGTTTACCAGGATGAGAGAGGACGCTAGCTGTGCCTGGAACTGTCTCCTGTTCATTGTCTCTTTGCTAGACATCTTCAGAGCTTTGCAGTCCCGCTTGTAGAGGAGCCAGGCATTGACCACGGCGAGGATGATGGTGTGCCAGAAGATGTACATGTACCAGCGACGGGATTTGATGGGGAACTTACATTTGGCTGTAAATGAGTCCAACAAATCCACACCTCCCATGTACTTGTTGTAGGCACCGACGATGTAAGGCCTCTCAACGTCAATGTAGGCTCTGTTGGCTTTGTCCCAGCGTTGAATCTTCTGCACAGGTTCAGGTCCAGCAAAGGATGACACAAGTGTGACGGCCCTGTTGTCATACCATTTGACAGCACAGATGTTGTGATTCCCCTCCACTCTGACGTCATAGCTTCCTCTACCCTTTTTCTTCAAGCTCTTCTCGTCTTCAAGGTTACAGTTGGGCGCACCTCCCTTGCTGTTCCCACGTAATGAATTCCCCGATCAAGGAGCTTCACTACTAATGGAACACAGGTGAAGTAGTTGTCGGCATTCATTTTGTAGTTCTGACCTTCTGGAAGTGTGGAAGCAAGTTTCATCACAACTTCACCTGACAATCCAAGTTCAGATTTGGCTCGTATTCCATTGACACTGCCTTGGTAGACATCAAAGTCACACATCATGCCAGAGATTCCAGTTCTCACCCACACTTTGAATCCCCATGGGTTTGGCTTACCTCGCATATATTGCTTGATGCTGCTGAATTTCCCCTTGAAAGGAATCATCATCTCATCCACAGAGTTGTGCTCTTCTGGTACCACCTGCAGGCATTTCTCCCTGAATGAATCAAGCCATGGTCTCAGTTTCCAGAGTTTGTCTTTCTTTTCCGTCTCAGATACTGTCATGTTGTTTACAAAATGTAATGACGTCAACAGGGATTGGAATCTGTTGCGTGGCATCACATCAGCAACAGGGGAGTACCGTGTCTCTGTCTCCCAGTACATACGGGTTCCAGTCATTTGTACTAGGCCCATCTTCAGGTACATGCCTAACATTTTTTCAATTTCCTTTGCAGTGGTGTTTACAGATGTTCCATGTGTCTGAAAGCTGTACTCATTTGTGTTTTGTGTCAGAGCCTCAATCATGTCTTCAGACACAAACTTCTGGAAGTATTCCAGCGGTGTGTGGAGGGAAATGTCATCTCCTGTGATATCCAGACCCGAAAAATCAGTGTTGGGACTGATGAACTCTTTTTTCAGCCAGCGATACCTGTCACGAGGCATGGTGTGTTTTTCTGTTTTTGGCTTGATGTCCACGTAATTATCAGCTGGGCAGTCCATGGGTGGTTGGTTTTCTTTGTCCACTTGTTGACAGACATCTTCATCTGAGTCATCACTGTAATCAGTGTCATTGAGTTCCATCTCAACTTCACTCTCACCATTTTGGATAATATCAATCACATCCTGCACACTGTATCGCGGCTCTCTCCTTGCTGGTGGCATTCTGAAAATAAAATATCAATTAATTAACATGTATAAATATGCTTTTTATAATGTAGTACATAACCTAAAGTAATAGATAGGGTGGTGAACCAAGTGCTCAGGGTAGAAATGTTTTCCAGGCAGACAATACAGTCTGCTTACTGTAAGATTCTTTGGACAAAAGCATCTGCTAAATGCCCTAAATGTAAATGGCTTAGCCTATGCTCTCTACTTATCATGCTAAATGAAACATTCATCCCCATCACCAGCCATTTAGGCACACAATAGTGCCTTGACATAACAATACTTGCTATGCTCTCTAATTATCATACTAAAAGGAAAACATGCATAACCCCACTCACATCCACCCCCCACATTCAGGAACACCTTTCCCAGAACTGACTTGTCTGTTGATATCCTCTGGAATTATAGGTCAGTCTGATCAAATTAACTACATTTTTTGAGATAAAACTTTTAAATCAGTCATATTTGACCAGAACACAACACCAGGGTAGAATGTATACTGTCCATGAATAAAGAAAATACTCTGTTTCAGGCGGTGGTTGAGTAGTTGAGCCCACTGCAACAAGCCTGCTATTTTGACTACCACACCCGCCCATTGTTGTGTACTTGCAACAAATATATAACAAGCTCTAAATGAAATTGTATGCATCTATTCCACCATAACTACATATGTACATGCTCTAGACATTATAATAACAACCAAAAAAAATATGAAAGACATTTTACTTACTTGAATCTGATGTATCCAGTCCAATGAAACAAAGAGATGTTGTCCGATGGAAACCATGAGAGATTGTGTGAGCTTGTGGCCATAAGGCGGGACTTATAAACAAATGTACCATCCAATAGCATTGTAAGACTGAACAATAGGACCCAGTGACTATGTAAATGTGGTAAAAAAATAAGATAAAATATAACAGATTGTTTTTAAGGATGGCTAAAAGTAACGTTGTAATTTTACAACAAGGGGTGTTACAGCAAGAGCTTAGATTAATGTATGAATTGAATAGTGATTGTGTGACCTATGATGAGGAAACAACCAGTGATACCCTTGGTAGTACCATCAAATGATAGCCTATAGCGATGTCATCAGGATACACATACACCAGTAGGCAGTGGCCCACCTTAAAAGGTGACCACGTCGTGGTCCACCAGAATTTATAGTTTACCCACCTCTTTTTTACCACTACACCTCTGGTGGCGTCATATAACCTTTCACCCTCTAGTTACTCGTAACTTCCTTCAAAACACGACTCCCAGATGATACGTTTGAGCGTAATTGTAAATCATACAATGTCACAGAAAGAAATACTCCTAACCATAATACTGCTTTTTCTGCCACGCAGCATCATTTTGTGATTGATAACATGCCACTTTGCAACACAGTAATACAGCAGAGATCTTATTTATTGATACATATCAATATCGATCCAGTATAACGTTACTACAATGTGTTGGTTGACAAGTAGCTAACGTTAATGCTAGCTAGCTAATGCTTGGTGGATGACATTATACGGTTACCACATCGTTCAACATGCTCATAAAGTTATTAGTAGCATGATGGTTTTCACCACGGATAAAAGAAGCGCTGGGCTAACCCACGAATGAGTTTACCAGTAATGTTAACGTTAGCTGTAGCTATATATCAACGACTAATCTAATGCTAATTTAGCCAGCTAGCACCCGGTCTGTCTTCTAGGACAGCTGCAACACAGCCGGGATATGTAGCTTAGCCCACAGTCTGCCAACACACAGCCACCATTACAGCAATCCATCCAGTATAAGTACTATACAGCACTTAACTCCGGTGCTGGGTGCTTACGACACTAACGGCAGTTTAATGAAGCATCTGGAAACAGACCATATCAGACCCAGACCCAGATCCGAGTCGCAACAGCGGCCATCCATAGCGTTAGCTGCGTCTCCGTTAGCGCTAGCTACCGGTGTTCGTGCCGAAAATCTCCTCCCTGCCGAATTTCTCACCGCTTCGCGTTTAGCTGTCTTTACAGTTAGCTAAATTAACCCGACAAGCACCAAAACGAATAGTTAAGATTAAAGAAAAGTGAAGGGGGAGATCGTTCCGGGCAGCTTGGAGATGTTCTGCTGCTGAACATCGGCCATCGGCCATCCTCGGCTCGCCGTCCCGGGAGATTCCCCCGGCAATCCCCACCCACACCAGTCTCTCAGCCTCGTTGAGTTGCTAGCTAGCGTTACAACAAACCCCGTGAAACTATCCAAAAGGTGACAGTGACATGTGAAATATATTGTGATAGTCACTGTGATTTTAGCTGCTGGCTAACGTTAGCTTGCTGGCTTACTAGCTAGTTAGCTAACTGGTCAGCTTCCAATACAGATAGAATCAAGAAAAACGTAATTATGTTGGGAAAATGCCGCTATGTTATTAGAATGACATGAATAAAGTGTAATAAAGTGAATACATTTGAATGGGTGGCTAAACTTGTCCGTGAACAGATGCATTCTAATCAGCGAAGTTGTTTACAACTCCCATAATTCCACGCAACTTACCAACGTCATCAAAAGTCCGTGTTTACAATCCATTGTTTTGGTTGAGAGACCCCTAGCGGCAGAAAGTTACATATTGTACGTTTAAGACTAAGTCACGGTTTATTTTTAAACGAAATTACAAACGTTTAAAAATATCACAGTGATTTAAACTTAGTTTGTGATTTGGATGATGTTGAGCTGGCTTGGAATTATTTTTAAAATACCTTTTTAGCCATAGTTGACAAACATGCCCCTATTAGAAGACATAGAGTGAGGGGCAGAGATAATCCTTGGTTTAATGAATCTATTGCAACAGCTATTAGAGAACGGAATGAAGCATGGATCAAAGTAAAAACAAATAATAATGATAAATGTTGGTTACATTATAGGGTATTAAGAAATAAATGCACACGATAAATAAAAAGTACAAAGGGTGAACATTATATGAATTTAATAAATGAAAACCTTAATGACCCCCAAAAACTTTGGAAAGCAATTAAATCTTCTTCGGGTGATGTGCCACCCCCCACTATCCCTGAAATTATAATAGCAAGCCAAGGTGAAGTAAGGGGTAAACAAAATATAGTGGATACTTTCAACAAGCACTTTATTAATGCAGGATTAGCTACCCAGTCAGCACTTCCAGACAACCCCACAGATAGTGTGACCTCTATCACAGACTTATCTAATGTAAGTTTGAATAATTTTAATTTTATCCCTATATCTGTCTCTGAAGTACGAAAGGCACTGTTGGGCCTGGACTGTAAAAAGTCAGATTGAGCCATATTTCCTCAAAACTGCAGCAAACTTGATTGCTGATCCTATCTCTTCCATTTTCAATCTTAGTCTATGCAGTGGTTCTATTCCCAAATCATGGAAATCTGCATTTGTCCTCCCACTATTAAAAGGTGGAGATCCGTCGGCCTTAGACAATTACCGGCCAATCTCCAGACTATCTGTCTTGGCTAAACAGTTTGAGTCTCTCATAAATGAGCAAGTAAAACATTTTTTAGCTGACAATTGCATTTTAAGTTCCACTCAGTCGGGTTTCCGACAAGGACGCAGTACAATTACGGCTGTAACCTCTGTTACAAATGATATTGTTAATGCTTTGGATAACAAAAAGTCTTGTGCTGCTCTATTCATTGACTTATCGAAAGCTTTTGATACCGTTGACCACCATCTTCTTCTGCAAAGATTGCAAAGCATAGGTTTTAATAGCAGTGTGCTAAATTGGTTTTCCAACTACCTGAGTGGTAGAACTCAGTGTGTGGCAATAGATAACTGTACCTCATCCGTGCTAGAAGTAAAAATGGGTGTCCCTCAAGGATCAGTTTTGGGTCCGATTTTATTTTCTATTTACATAAATAATTTAGGTGTGGCTCTGAATCAAACAAATGCTCATTTTTATGCAGATGATACTATTTTGTACACCTCTGCTACATCATTGAAGGAAGCAATTCATCGTTTGCAGTCAGCTTTTAGTCAGGTACAAAAATCTCTGGTAGAATTAAAGTTGGTATTAAATGCTAAAAAAAATAAATCAATGTTTTTTACATGTTTACTTTCTCCTATAGATTTTACTAGTGGTACGCCAATAGAGAGAGTAATTTCCTACAAATACCTAGGTATTTGGTTGGATGAAAAAATGTCTTTTGGGGTTCATATTGATAGTCTTTTAAAAAAACTAAGACCTAAGTTAGGTTTTTATTTTAGATTTAAGAAGTGCTTTCCTTATTCAGCAAGGAAAAGGTTGGTGCAGAGCACATTCTTATCTGTGTTGGATTATGGGGACATCATTTATATGCACTCTATTTCATTTTTATTGAAAAAACTAGATGTACTTTACCACTCAGCCTTGCGTTTCATTACAGGTGCAGCAGGTGGGACTCACCACTGCATTCTGTATGAAACTGTACAATGGCCCTCCCTCTCCCTCAGAAGGAAAATCCACTTACTGATTTTCATTGCTAAAGTACTAATGGGTAAATTACCCCCCTACATTTCTAATTTGCTTACCTACCAAAATAGTGTTTACAGGACAAGGTCGTCAAAAAAAATACTATTAACTACTCCATCAATAAGAACAGAATTTGGTAAAACAGCTTTCTCATCATATGCACCACATGTCTGGAATGAACTCCAAAACACCTTAAATCTAGAATCACTTCCACCTCTCAAAACATTCTCTTACATTCAACTCTGACTGAACACTGTAGTTGTTTTTAACAAGGTGCCTTTTAAGTTGTAAGTTGTGTGTTTATGTCTGTTTGTGTTCTAGTATATATAGAGATTTGTGGTGTAGTATGTAGCCTTTGTCTGTCTTTCATGTATTTTGAAACTTTCTTGCCGCCTGTCTTGGCCAGGACTCCCCGGTAGAAGAGTTATTGTAACTCAATGGGACATTTCCTGGTTAAATAAAGGTTAAATAAAAAATTTAAAAAAAATCATGATATGAGCTCAAATCCACTCTTCAGTTGTACTTTTTCTAAATGTAATAAAGACGAGTCCTTGGGAAGCATAAATCAAAGTTCTATTATAATAGACAATTAAATGAAGTGAGTAGTTTTGGTATCTTTTCCTCTGAATATTAGAGGGACTTTGACTTAATAAAGTCACAGCTGCACATCATAATCAGTCAGTCAGAAAGTTGAAGTCCCACCTGTATGCGAGCCTCGTTGAGCTTGGTGATACGGGCCAGCTCCTCTCTGTAGTAGATGTCAGGATACTGGTTTTGTCCGAAGGCCACTTCCAGCTGTTCAAGCTGCTTGTTGCTGAAGGTGGTGCGTTGTCGTCTTCTGGCAGGGGAGGGGTAGGCCTTGCTCCGCCTGCCAAGGCTGACACCCAGGGAGGTCTCACACAATGCCCTCTTCCTCACCGTCTCTCCTATATCTGCTTTCAGGAGGAATAAAATGCTGAAAAGACTTTGACTCTTTTAGAGACAATTCTCCAGCTCCTGTTTCTTCAGTTACTTGGCATGCTACGAAAAAGTGGCCTAACTTGTAAAGGCCCATTTCATCAATGACTGTGTCAAAAAAAAGGGGGATTACACTGACTTTATGGTTCCCACTGCCACCAGGCAACCTGAGAGCCACAGAGCTTTAGTTGCCAAAGACAAGCTCGTGAGAAAAAGATACCAGAAACGGAGGGATTTGACTTAAGATTATTACCACAAAGTGACTACTCTGGCAAATTGGTGCACTGAGCTGACTTTGTCTGTTCACATCATGGGGGTTAGAAAACACACAGAGGAGGCTGGCTGACTGAATGAATGATGGGTATTACAATTGTATACCATTTCCAACTCACAAAAACTTTTATTCTCTTAATTATTTTTGCTGAACCAAATGTTTACGGTTTAACAGGATAAAACTATACCAATACTTTAACTACTGTTATCAAACTAAACATGTTATATTGCTAATTGGCAGCTAATACAGTGCAGGGCTAAAAGTGTAATTTTAAAGCAGTTATGAGAAAACATTTGTGCTCAAATTGACAAATTTAACAACTTTAATGTCCATGTTTTAAAAACCTGTGTAACAGCTTTTGGACTATCATGCAACACTATAAGTCCCTATAGTTTGACACTGAATTAAAGTGACTCCAATAATTTTGAAATATTACTGAAAATGTGCAAACAATGGCAAGAAAGAAACATTGTATGGCAGGTCTCCCTCTGTTGTTGTATTGTAGAGGACACTCCATCATTGGTAGATGACTTGATGAACTAATAATTAACAGACTAATATAATTTTTGCAGACAGTGGGTTGTATTTTTGGACTCACCTGCACTGGAGCTGACAGTAGCCATGTCAGAGTAGACCTCAGCACATTCCTGATGGCTCCTCACTGTGTCTCCCGCTTCCTTTACCTGAGCCATGGCTGCAGCTCTGCTCACTGACGGGACCATCTGCACCATGTCAACCCCGACACCCACACATGTCATACCCATGTCCCACCCACCTGGTTTACCTCAAACTGCATCAGAAACCACAGTGGCAGTGGTGGAATGTAACTAAGTACATTTACTCAAGTACTTTATGTGAGTCTTTTTTTTTCATGCCACTTTCTACTTCTACTCCACAGAACTATTATAGGCTACTTTTTACTCTAATTCTAATTTATACTTTATTTACTCCGCAAGGGAAATTACAATGTTATCACTAATGACAATAGTACCTATACATATGAGTTTTGGTGCGTTGCTCAAGAGCACATTGGCAGTGCCAAGTCCACCACCATACTTTGGTCCGTATGGGAACTTGAACCAGTGACCCTCTAGTTCCCAACCCAACTCTCAACTGACTGAGCTACTGCCACCCACTACATTAATCTGACAGTTTTAGTTACTGGTTACTTTACAAAGTAAGATTTTTGCGCACAAAATACATGCCGTTCATAAAATATGTTTTATTAAAAAAGCAACTACCCAACAATATACAGGCATACCTACAAGTACAAGTGAATGATTAGCTGATTAATTAAACACTTAGTTGATTGACAGAACAGTTTGGATCGTTTCCAGTCTCTAAAATCTGAGTGTTGAACAGTCTTGTATAAAGTACTTGAAAGCAATAGGCCTACTTGAGTAAAAGTACAAGTATCTTAACAGAAAATGAATTTGGTAGGAGTTAGGTAGAAGATAGTCAGCTTTTAGAATATTACTTGAGTAAAAGTCTTAAGAGTATCTGATATTTACTGTACAAGTACAACCCCAAATCAGAAAAAGTTGGGACAGTATGGAAAACACAAATAAAAAAAGAAAGTAGTGATTTCTAAATGTACTTTGACTTGTATTTCATTGCAGACAATACAACAGCACATCATTCAATGTGTTCCTCATGATTTTTATTGTTTTTCTTTTCAAATAAACAAAATTCCTATTTTGGTTCTTGCAACACATATTTTTGCGTTACATTACATTTTGCGCTTCAAAATGCGCCACACATTCTCTATTGGAGGCAGGTCGGGACTGCAGGCAGGCCAGTCAAGTACCCGTATCCTCTTCCTCCGCAGTCAGGACTTTGTAATGTGTGCAGAATGTGGTTTTGCATTATCTTGTTGAAATATGCAAGGACGTCCCTGGAAAAGATGTCTTCTTGAAGGCAGCATATTGTGCTCCAAAATCTCTATGTACTTTTCAGCATTAATGGTGCCATCACAGAAGTGCAAGTTACCTTTGCCAAGGGCACTGACACAACCCCATACCATGACAGACCCTGGCTTTTGGACTTGTTGCTGGTAACAGTCTGGATGATCCTTTTCTTCTTTGGTCCGGAGCACACGGCGTCCATTTCTCCCAAAAAATACCTGAAATACTGATTCATCTGACCACAGTACACGTTTCCACTGTGTGATGGTCCATCCCTGATGCCTCCGAGCCCAGAGAAGTCGACGGCGCTTCTGGACACTGTTAACATAGGGCTTTCTTTTGGCACAGTACAGTTTTAACTGGCATTTGTGGCTGTTACTACGTATTGTGGTACTTGACAAAGGTTTGCCAAAGTAGTCCTGAGCCCATGTGGTGATATCGCTTATAGGTGAATGACGATTCTTGATGCAGTGCCGCCTGAGGGATCCGAGATCACGGTTGTTCAGCTTAGGCTTGTGCCCTTGTCCATTACGCACTGAAATTCCTCCTCATTCCTTGAATCTTTTAATTATGTTATGCACTGTTGAAGGTGAAATAAGCAAATGTCTTCCTATCTTTCTTTGAGGAACATTTTTTAAACATTTCAATAATTTTCTCACGTAGTTGTTGGCAAACTGGCGATCCTCGGCCCATCTTTGCTCCTAAAGGACTAGACCTTTCTTGGTGCTGCTTTTGTACCAAATCATAATTACAATCACCTGTTGACATCACCTGTTTCAAATCACATCATTATTTAACCAATGTACCTGATTACTAGCCCTAAATTGCTCCTGTCCCAACCTTTTTGGAATGTGTTGCAGGTCTGAATGACAGGAAAGGATGTATATTTACAAATTAAATTAAGTTGACCAGACAAAACGTGAAATATTTTGTGTTCACATTGTCTGCAATGAAATACAAGTCAAAGTACATTTAGAAATCACTACTTTCTTTTTTATTTGTGTTTTTCATACTGTCCCAACTTTTTCTGATTTGGGGTTGTACAAAAGTATTATCAGCAAAATGTAATTAAAGTATCAAAAGTAAAAGTATTGATGGCAGAATGGGTTCTGTCAGGGTGGAATTATTATTATATTATTATTAAATGATTAAACATACTTAGTAACTTTCCATCTCTGACAAAGACAGTAACAATACCATACATTAATATCAGTATCAGAGGTGTTCTGGATAAAAACTATCCATCGGTTTATACAAACAGTAAGCAAACTGCTGCCATTGTGACTGTTTCTACTACCGCTTGCTCACAGACATCTCAGACACTTAATTCAGTTTATTTTTTGTGATGTATTTTTTAATGAAATGGTAAATCATTACATGGAATCATTCCTCAACAAGGAGTTTTGCCAGCAGAGGGACTACTGATTCAGCTTCATCTGACTCAGGCATGTCAGCTGAAACAGCGTCACACAGGCGAGCGGTAACAGGGGCGACTGCAGCTTCAGCATCCTTATCAGCTGAAACGTTGTCGTTTATGCCAGTCACACCCGGAGCGTCATCTGCTGAAACAGCGTCAGCAGAGCCTACGAGTGTTGAGCCCGCGGCGGCCGAAACTGTGTTAGCTGCGTCCACTGCAACGTCTGTGGGGCAACAGCAGCACAGAACCTTCAAAATCCTGCCGAAGAATCTTCTGATCCTTCTCCGCCGAGTGTTTCCAGACCTGGGGGCTGAGACGCCATCAGAGCCGATGTCAGAAGGAGTTTCTTCGGCAGAAGGACTGCTGACAGCAGCAACATCTGACTCATGCATGGGCAGTGCAGTTGGCGTTTCATCAGCTGTGACCAGTGGTGGAAGAAGTATTCAGATCCTTTACTTAAGTAAAAAGTACTAATACCACACTGTAAAAATACTGTTACAAGTAAAAGTCCTGCATTCAAAATGATCCTTAAGTAAAAGTATGTAAGTATCCTTAGGAAAATGCACTTAGTAGTAATTAAAAGTAACCCTAACCCTAAGTACTCAAAGCAGAAAAATCCACACATCTGGAAACGATCAAATCAATTCAACTAAGTGTTTAATCAGCTAATCATTTCAACTGTACTTGTAGGCCTATATATGGTTGGGTAGTTTCATTTGTAATAAAACATTGGGTTTTATAAAACGACGTGTTTTAATTTGTAAAGTAACCAGAAGCTGTGGGATTAATGTAATGGAGTAAAAAGTACAATATTTGTCTCTGAAATGTAGTGGAGTAGAAGTAGAAAGTGGCATGAAAAGAAAAGACTTAAGTAAAGTACAAGTACCTCAACATTTGTAATACAATACATGCTACAAGTGTGCATGTGGTGCATAAAAACTGAATGCTGAATGCTCTAGCCTAATGAAGGTGAATGCTCGTGTTTGTATCTGTATTTTCTTCGTAGGATCTCACGGCATTCCTGGCATTTATTTGAGCAAATAAATTAGTGCTTATTTACTACCGCAGTACTCCTCCTGTTATCTCAATCAATCTCAACCGAAAATAACGACAAGAAACTAAACAATACATGTTTCAACATCTGTCAACATTTACAGTAGGATCGCCATGTCGGTGTGTTTAGCTTCTCTCACCTGTTTGACCTGAGGTCCCTGACAGCTGCACGTTTTTCTTAATCCGAGTGAAAAGTGACATGTTTTGCAAAGTAGTACTAGAGGAGCAAGTTCACTTTGTGTTTTGTGTGCCACCTGTCTGAACAAGTGATACTGAAATTATTTCTGAATGCACTCCTAGCTCATGAACCTGTGTCATTCAGTTCTGTACTTCTGTTGCAGATCATAAAGAAGGATTCTGGAATCGGAATCCAGAATGTTCTATGACAAATGTGACAATTCTAACTGAATTTGCATATTCTCTCTCTCTCTCTCTCTCTCTCTCTCTCTCTCTCTCTCTATATATATATATATATATATATATATATATATATATATATATATATATATAAACAGGTAGCATATTCATCCATTTTCCAGTCAGGTCATTCAGGTGAGACAGTCTTTGGGTACCTTTCACAGAAAATGATAACTGAGGTAAGAATTGTCTTTGTGTTGGAACTCATACGTTGCTGCATTTTCTGTTATGTTGTTATTTACAGTAATATATAGTTTTTGGTGACATGCAGCTGCCTGTGTGGCCACTAGGTGGCTGTGTTGTGTCAGTCAGAGATAAACTGAAAACTGAATGATGAAACCTTGCTTATGCAAAAGGCATAGCCCCATCTGTCTATATTTTGACACAGGATTTGAGTGTGGAGACCACCCAGCTGAGTACACAACCCCTCTCAGGCCAGTCCCTGCATTTGGTCCGCTGTACCTTGACTGACAGGGCACCCCGTCGGCTGGATAAACTCAGCTGAACTCTTGCGTGACCTCTCGGGACCCCGGCTGCTATCGGCAGTTCCCATGATGCTAAACGCAGTCCTGAGCCCCTGCAGAGAGGAATAGCCCTCTCACACTGCGCCGGATACTAGGAAGAGACCCACTAATGTCCTACTCAGCACTGAGTCATGGCAGGACAGCAGAGAAAGCAGCTCACATAGTTGGAGAGCAGCAGCTGGCTTTTTATCAGGTCTCAAACAAGACAATAACTCATCATGAGCTAAATTTGTTGAACAATGCTATTTGCGCGCGCGCGTGTGTGTGTGTGTGTGTACCATATTGTGGTAGTAATGTGTACTTAAAAACTCTACTTTGTGTGATACAGCTTATGCACTAGGTCAATAGTCTTTTTTAAGATTCTTTATTGGGCTTTTTTTGGCCCTTATTTGATAGAATAGCTGAAGACAAGAAAGGGGGAGAGAGAGGGGGGGAATGACATGCAGCAAAGGTGGTTGGAGTTGAACCCAGGCACTGCGGTAAGTACTGAGCCTTAGTGGCCCGCACACTCAACCAGGTGAGCTACCAGCAGACCCCACTAGATCAGATATCTAATTTACTAATGTCTAATAGTAGTGTTTGTTTAATTCTGAGTAACTAATTATGACATGTCTGTCATATCATTAGCCATTTGACCTGATCGACATGTCATGAGGCTACATGTGTAGAAGTACTGTAGATCAGAAGTTCAAACGCAGACTGGAGATGTGTCACACTGATACAGTAGATTGTAGATTTTCTTTTTTACACATTACTAATTCTATAGTTGAATTGACAAATTATCCTTGAGATTGAACTAACTTTACTGTAGATTCCATAAGAAAACCTCTGGGCTTGTTCTGGCCGCTCAGCGCAGCAACATCTAATTTGATTCCTTGTGACACGTTGTCTACGAGGGCCAAGTTCTGTGTGTCCTGGAAGAGTCCGGCACTGTGTGTGTGTGTGTGTGTGTGTGTGTGTGTGTGTGTGTGTGTGTGTGTGTGTGTGTGTGTGTGTGTGTGTGTGTGTGTGTGTGTGTGTGTGTGTGTGTGTGTGTTAGTGCTGCCAAGTCCTCTACAGATACCATATTCAGCTCACATATTTCCTGTCCCAGACAACAACTCAGCCACAAAACCCCCCAGCAAAGCACACTGAGCCTGTCTGTTTTCTGTCTGTATCTCCACTTCTTTTTGTCCCCCTAATAAATACCAAATACAGCCAAAGTCAATAATTAACCACTCCTAAAATGTAGTCTCTTGTTATTCATTTTTAGTATAAAGGTTGGATGAGGTTGATTGTGAAACTATCTCACCACACAACAAATGACAACTTTTTCACTAGATTAGCGACTTTTTAGACCCTCCTAGTGACTTTATTTCTAAAAAGCAACTAACTGCAAATTTAGCGACTTCAAACAATCAGGGGAAAAGTAAGATTTATTATATTGTAATTCATTTCCATGCATGCTGCTCAGAGTAATCACAGTCATTGGCTCTTCTGTCACTAAGCTTTATGCAAATTATACAATCACTAGTATGCAAATGAGCACATGATGTCGTCTGGCGACTTTTAGTGACTCTTGGAGTGCTAGCTAATTTTATTGGAAAGGAGTTGGCAACACTGTGACCAGCTAAGTCAAAATTTCTCACAAAAAATCAGGAGCTCAAAAAAGAAAAGCCAGGGTACAAAGAGAACAAGACAATGAAAGGAGCAGAGAGTCAATGGCCACATTTCAAACAAAACTATTAAAGAGGCACCAGGTATGACAGGTGAACGTGGCAAAGGTGAGGAGCTAGGCCGGGTCCAGGCTGCACGCCTAGTGGCACTCATGACTCTTTCGAGGACAAGCCTGGGCCCTGTGTATTAAATTCTTCCTCAATCCATGTTGTGATAGGTAAAAAGAATGATGAATCCGCTAAGTAAGAAAAAGAAGCACTTAACTGCAAACCTAGCAAATTTAACATTCATTCCTCGTCAGCCACAGTCTGTCCCAAAAATCATTTACTCAATTGTTTGTCTTCTGATCTTCTACACATTGTAAACGCGTCTCTTCTCTCAGGTATCTTCCCACAGGCCCTGAAAACTGCAGTCATCAAGCCTCTCAAAACAGAACAATCTAGATGCAGCACTAATGAGCAACTATAGGCCGATATCAAACCTTCCGTTTTTAAGTAAAATTATTGGAAAAGCGTTTTTTCAACAACTCAACCATTTGATGTCACTAAACAATGGTTTTGATGCCTTCCAGTCGGGTTTTTGACCACACCACAGCACTGAGACAGCTCTTGTTAAAGTCTTTAATGACATCCACCTAAACACAGATAGTGGAAAAACTGCAGTCTTAGTATTACTTGATCTCAGTGCTGCACTTGACACGGTCGACCATGACATATTACTAGACCGATTAGAAAACTGGTTGGCCTTTCTGGCTCAGTCCTAAACTGGTTTGAATCCTATTTAAAGAATAGGGACTACTTTGTATCTATAGGTAATTATACATCTGAGCATACAAATATGACGTGCGGAGTTCCCCAAGGCTCCGTTCTGGGGCCTCTTCTGTTTAACATCTACATGCTTCCACTGGCTCAGATTATGGAAAACAACAAAATAAGTTACCACAGTTATGTGGACGACACACAAATTTACATAACCTTATCGCCAGGAGACTATAGTCCTATACAAACACTGACTAAGTGCATTGAACAAATTAATGACTGGATGTTAAAAACAACAGACAAAGCCAGAAATCTTGGTGTAATTATGGACTCAGACCTGAATTTCAACAGCCACATTAAGACAATTACAAAGTCAGCCTATTACCACCTTAAGAATATATCAAGAGTTAAAGGTCTTATGTCTCAGCAGGACTTGGAAAAACGTGTCCATGCTTTTATCTTCAGTAGACTGGACTACTGTAACGGTGTCTTTACAGGTCTCCCTAAAAAATCAATCAGGTGATTCAGAATGCTGCTGCTCGAGTCCTCACTAAGACCAAGAAAGTGGATCACATCACTCCAGTTCTGAAGTCAGCTACCTGTGCCTCAAAGAATTGATTTCAAAATACTTTTGCTAGTTTATAAATCACTAAACAGTTTAGGTCCAAAATATATTTCTGACCTTCTAGTAAACTATGAACCACCCAGACCTCTCAGGTGGTCTGGGACAGGTCTGCTTTCTGTCCCCAGGGTCAGAACTAAACAGGGAGAAGCAGCATTTAGTTTCTATGCTCCACATATCTGGAACAAACTTCCAGATAACTGCAGGTTTGCTGCAACTCTCAGTTCTTTTAAATCAAGGCTGAAGACCTTTCTTTTTGATGTTGCCTTTCACTAAATAATTGTTAATTTCTATTAAGTTGCATTGTTGAAACTGTAAGACCTTTCTTTTTAATTTTGCCTTTCTTTAAACTGCTTTTTAATTTCTCATTTCTTATACTGCACTGTAAGTTCTATTCTCGTATTTTATCTGTTTTTAATTTTTTTATCATTTTTAACTGCTCTTTAATGTTTTATGTAAAGCACTTTCAATTGCCCTGTTGCTGAAATGTGCTATACAAATAAAGCTGCCTTGCCTTGCCTAGACAGACTAGCCAATAAAACCCACTGTAGTTATAAAGATAGAGTAAAGATATTGGTATTATATGAAACCAGACGACCTAAGGCATCCATTTAGGACAGCATTTTTTCCTCACTGATGACGGTCCATATGTGGCTGCAGGACCTGGAGCTCACCGCCAGTGTTTCAGTTTGACTGTTAAAAAGTATTAAGATAATTAAAAGGTATTTATTTAGAAGCGGGCTGGTTGGTTAGCTCTAGCTAACGCTAGCTGGCTATTCCACCAAGCTTCCATGCTACATCAATAACCCAGAGTCGTCCCTCATCTGGCGATAGAAACCCTTCTTTTTCCGTTCTGTTGGCTCAGAGCTCCACAGCCTAAGTCCACAGCTACTAATTAGTTTTGCACCAAATGTATTGTAAGATTTGTTGCAAAAGTCGCCACTTCGTGATGCGAGAGAGCACATTTGTGAACTTGCAGTGACAGATTCAAGAGGTTGTAATCACTGAGTTGTGGTTGTGATGTGATGAAAAAAAAAGTACACAAGTAAATGTTGCATTACAAGTGTGCAGCTGTCATTGTGTTCATGCAAATATCAATCTACACATTTGTGAATATTTTTTCTGTGACTTCACATTCAGAATACAGGTGTGTGAATATACTGTATTTTACAAGTGCAAATTTTAACGTACAAGTTCAGATTTTTTGTTCTGCAAGTTCTCACATTGTATTCTACAAACTCTCACATTTTGCATCATACCTAAAGGCCATGATGTACTTACAACAAAGACACATTTACTTTAGACAAATTTACTTTAGAAACTAATTTACAAACTGATGGCTGCATATAGCTCCAGGAATATTTTCTCGAGCTTTGTATTGTTCTTTTGCTGACAGGTTTATTACTGACAGACGGATAGTTCATACCACCCGACACATGGCTGAACATAGAAAAACGTCTACAGCCATGCTAGCGGCTCTCTGAGGCTGTACTTAGGCACAGAGGTGCTAGCAATGACAATGCTAAGATGTTGTTATTGTGAAAGTATGTCTACTATGATCATCAGCTTAGCTTAGCAACACTCAACACAAAAACTGTGTGAGAGATGCAAACAGAGGCATTGAAAAAGAAATTGATGGCACTCAAGTCAACACAGTCATGCTGCATTAAATGGAATTACAGGCATGTTTATTAGTCTGTTGTCTCTTTCAGTTTGACAGAAGTGCACCTTGGAGGCTAATGCACCTTGTTTTATCTGCAAACATATCCTTTTTGTTTGAGTGCACCACATGATACATGAATACACAGAAAACATGCTCTCATCCCTACCAATGCACACACTGAGCAATTCCCAAAGACCTATTTAACATGTGTAATGCAGCACAAACCAACAGCACACAAAGGATAAGCTTCTGCCCTTTTCTGTTCCTGTAAATTTAGATTAGATTCAAGATTAGATTCAACTTTATTGTCATTATGCAGAGTTCAAGTACAAAGACAACAAAATGCAGTTTGCGTCTAACCAGAAGTGCCAAAAAAGCAGAAAAGTGGGCTTAGATGGCTAATTGTCACCGGGATGCAGAGCTTTCCATCATCATCTTTCCATCTTTCTATTATTAGGCTGCAGCGAGGGCCAGAGGACCTGGAATCGTCTGAAAGCATCTATCATTTCTGTGTGCACACAGGAGATGCAGAGATGTCTGGAGAGAGGCTAAAGCACTGCCCCAGTGCGTGGATCTGATTTCTTTTCATAGGAAAGGACAATAAATATACAGCAATTTATCTTGGTTTCATCAGTGACAATGAAACCATGAGATCATTAGAGGACACAGGTTTGATCAATGCAGCAGCTGGTATGTCCCATTGAATTGTCATTGAGCTGTAAACGGATATCTTCTTGTACGTCGTAAGAGTCAGTAAAATGTGAAAAATATTGTGCAAACAGAACTTTGGAGGTGAGAACTTTTTTACCTTTCCCCATCGCAGTTTCACTTTGTCTTACACACACACACACACACACACACACACACACACACACACACACACACACACACACACTCACTCTCTCTCTCTCTCTCCAGAGTACACACGCGCCTACACAACTTGATACAGTACACACACACACACACACACACACACACACACACACACACACTTACACACCACATACACTCCTACAATGTAGACAAAATAACATGCAAGTCATATTACACTGGGTGCTCAGTTTCAAGCATTATACACGCATGCATGCACGCACGCACGCACGCACGCACACACACACACACACACACACACACACACACACACACATATTTATATATGCACACACATGTGCCCCGGGTGCACACAGGCCTCTGTGTGGTTGTGGCCGTGTCCAGTATGGACACATAGAGGAAATTCTTCCCTCCCAATTTCCCGGGACTGAACTGGGAGTGACCTGGTTGGCAGACACACAGCCCCGATGGAAGGAATGTAACTCAACTCCCCCCCACCTCACCCTCATCACCCCCCTCATCCATCTATCCAGCAGTCTGCTGGCCCAGCTGTGTGAGGGAGAGAGAAAAGAGAGAGAGTAACATACAGCACTGTAGGGTGAGAAGGATGCCTTGTATCTCCTACCAATTCATAAAACCCCTTATAATACTTTGGTGAATATTCATCTTTTTGGAGTTTGGCAAGTGATCGTTGTGTGAAAGATTCATCTCTGTTTGACATTTGGGCGTCACTGAAGCGCTAACGGCAAGTCCAATACACATATTTTATTTTTTCTTATGCAACTCAGAAATACTTCTAGTCCCACCAAAACAATAACCAAGAGTAACGACAATTGCAACAGAAACAACAGAGAAAAATCAGCAACAGGGTTTTAAAAGCAAAAACACAGACAGCAATAACAAAGGGCAAGAAAAGAAACTCCACAATAAGAACAGCAAAAACAAAAGCCACCACATAATCATTCATAACTCCCAACACCAATAAACAACAGTGGAAACAACAACAGAAATAGCATGTTAAGTTTAGCAATCAGCTCAAAACAAAGTTAACGTCAATGGTACAGCCATTTTGCATTCACATCAAATTAATGTTATAAACCATTTGACTTGTGAATACACAACACGGTCTCACGGCAGTTTGTGAAATGGTCATGTTATTTTTAATCTATTAATTCGCGTACACGGACACATTCATTTTTCGTGGTCGTCAGCACGTAATGGGAAGCATCTATACGGAGGTTGGGTTTATGGAAAAGAAGAATGGGGAAATGAAACGCAACACGCGGGCCACAATCCGCGGTCTTTGGGGGACGCGGAACAACAACGGGATGGTTGGGTTTAGGAAAAGAAGAACGGGGAAATGAAACGCCACACGATCCCCGGTCTCCTGGGTGAAAGTCCTGTTTTGTTTAAACCATCCACCCCCTCCCCCCAACCAACCTCCCTGCACGGATTATCGGCATTTCCTACTACTTGCTACCGTAGTCAATGCTTCCCATTGAAATACATAAGTTTAAAAAATGTGCTGACCACCACAAAAAAAACTAGATAAATGTGTCCGTGTACACGAATCAATAAATTAAATAATGTGACCATTTTACAAACTGTCGTGAGACTGGGTTGGAATACAGCTCACATTATCGTCCAAGGGGTAGCCTAATTGTGATTGGAAATGAATGAGGCACTCATACCCTAATTTAAAGCTACCTTGGTAAATGGACACCATTTCTGCAGATACATGACCGACTGTCTGTCATAAGTGAATGCTATTCATGAAGTGTGTTACCCCCAAAATCCACCAAAAGTGCCAATGCACCAGCTCATGCAGCGCCCTTTATTTAGAGAGTTTGGCCAACTCAAATCATGGACGCCATATTGGAGACCAACATCAGATGATTCTACAGTGTAACCCTATGGGGCGAATATGCTATCTTGAAATAAATCACTTACTTTCATCATAAACAGGCATATACATGTTATTGTCAACCTTTGTCAATGTGTAAAAGGCCCTTACGGAAAATTTCCAGTGTAGCCTATATTTACCTTCTATATCGTAAATTGGCCTCTAAAAAAGCTCGTCGAAACTCTACTGGAAAGGAAAACACTAGCATAAGGCATGGCTAACTTCAAACTTCATTCATTTCTAAAGCAGTGAACTTATTTTACAGTATGCTACAGTATGGTATTACTATATTTGTCCTAGGTAATTTGTTATCATAGTCAAAGAGAGTGTACCTCACACAATAATGAGTAGAGTCACTTAGCCTCCAGTTTGCTATTTTCACCTTCAGCTCCCATACTTTTCGCCTTTTTGGTTCACGGGAAATCTTTTGCCGCTTCCCTGTCTTTCATTGCAGCCAAACGCGCAACAGTTGGGCATTTTTTGCAGTGATTTAACATTTTTTAAATAATTTATTACATCTTTCCACTATTCCCTGCACTATGTCAATGGGAATCAGATGAATGTTGGTATCCAACATGGAGTCCACGAAACACGTGACCACCTCAAAATAACTGACAAAATACAGCCGATTTGATTAAAGGCCCTGACACACCAAGGCGACGGTCGCCCTAGTTTTTGTGGTGTGTCCGGCACCGTCGGCCTTCGTCTGCCTTTTTTGGCCTATTCGGCTGCAACTGAATAGCCAACCCATCTCATTGGCTGTTTAGCTTGAAAACAGTAATGAGGAAAGCAAGCAAACAACTGTGAGAGTGCACACAGAAGGCTCTTCTCATTTTTCATCTCATCTGATCAATCCATTACACATAAAAACTGTCAAAACTGGTCAAAAGTCACATTCTTCTAAAAAACACATGGGTTCAAACGATTGGAATAACTATTTTTACACAAGATACATAACTACATGCGTAGGTGTATTTATTTCAACTAGTGCTGTCAAACGATAAAAATATTTAATCGCAATTAATCGCATTAATGTCATAGTTAACTCACAATTAATCGCAATTAATGGCACATTTTTATCTATTCTACTCAGCCTATAGTGCAGTTAAACCATGGCTCAATACTTTCTTTTTCTCATGTTAGCTTTGAACATAGCAGTCAGGCTACTGCTCTTTATTCACCAGAGGCTCATCACCCCACCCTCTTATTTCAGAAAGAATGAACAGTAACGGTTACCAACAAAAGGTAAGCCTGCTACTTCTTTGCTTTGAGCCCGTTACTCAAACAGACAAGCCTGTTGACATTTTCAGACAACAGGGAAGCTCGCTTCTTTAGTCCAACATGCCCAGACAGTGAAAACCTTTCAGAAGGTACTGATGTGGCCCGTGTTGCTAAGTACTTGCGTGCAACGCGGGCCATTTCACTGTGTGCCCCTTCATGTGTGGACCACCATTGCTGGTGACAGTCATCCATGACAACCTTGTAGCGCTCCAGACATCGCTTAATACTGTCCTCCTCTTCATCAGACCATTTTGGCGTCTCGCACTCGCCATCCAGTCAAAACGTAATGTTAGCCTACTACTCTCTGGCCGGCTCGCAAGCCCAAACAAGTGTCGGTGGCGTGCCTTTTGTTTTGTTTCCGATCTAGCTAGATCCGGTGTGGTGTAGTTTTTCTAACGTTACTAGTTGTTGCAACAGCATGTGAAAAAAACTTAAAAGTTTCCTAGGCCAAAAAGAACGTTAATCTCGCGATCAAAAAACCCCCTAACTCCTACGGCGTTAACATGGGTTTGCGTTAACGCTGTTAATAACGCGTTTAACTGACAGCACTAATTTCAACATAAACATATCTTGTAAAAGATCGACATATACCGACACATTACAAAATAAAGTTAATAAACTAATGTTCTACCGTGAATTAATATACCGACCATGACGTTAGACCTCTCTCTGAACCGTGGTTGATGCTAGACGAACCACACTAACTAGTAACTTGTTCAAGTGCACATTTTTGTTCAAGACAAAGGTGACATGAGGCGATGGTCCAATCGACCTGCTACTTCTCCACTATTTCTTGGCCGTCTGCTTGGTGTGTCAGGGCCTCAAGACATTCACGTAACAACATGGCCTTCATGTTTCTGGCGCCACCCTTAGGCCAAACTTTACATGTATTGCCTCTCAAGTAGAATCTAAAAATGGCAAAGGTATCTCAGTTGTGTTTTCTGCTCATTACAGCCTCATTAGTGTGGGCTTTTCAGTACCTTCAGTTTGTTCTTTGAAATCTTTGAATTGTCTCTACTTTCCATTTTATTCATACTTATTTACAGTTTGTTACACTTGCACAGTACATATGGTTTCTACAGCAAAGCAGGTCTGCCGTCAGGGGAGGGTCAAAGGGAACAGATGACCGCTGCCCAAAGCCCCAAGGGGGGCCCATGCAAAGTTCTATGGTGCTGGAACGTGCGGATGAGGGGCCCAAATTGGAAAATGTTGTCCCCCTGTCCATAATTCCTGACTTGTCTCTCTGACCACTGGGTCAATCTGCAGGGGGAAGTGGGACCCATTGCGCCCATTATGACTCAGCAGACGGTGCGGTATGCAGCACCACCCTATCAGTGCCCATGTGCATGCACTGCAGCAGTATTCTGTGTTCTCTAATTACATTTTACTCATCTAGGCCGTCATATTACCCTGTGCTGTGGGAATCTCATCTTTCTCAGCTACAGATATAAAGCCAAGAATGCTAGGTTTGAACTGGACAGGTTGTCCTGGGCACTGCAAAGACGTCATATTCAGCAAGTTACACAATGCAGCTGTGAACCTTGAACAACCTCAAATACTGTAAAAATGAAGTACTTTTTGGACTGTAGCTTTAAATGTGATCCTACAAATGTTTTTGCTGTTTCTGTTGTATTTCCATGAAAATGTCAGCTTTATTGTAGAGTGATTGAGATAATGGTGGCGTGTGGCAGCCTGCCCTGCGTGAGGTTTTCGAGGTTCAGCTGTTTGGCAGGGAGGGCCGGTGGATTTGCAGAGCTGTTGTCTGGATGCCTCCTCCTGCTCCAGACTCCCTTGGTGGTGTCGTCTTCCCGATCCCCCCCCAACAGTGTTTTATTGGTTTTTGAGCCTCCTGTGGTCCTCAAAGGCACTCCCCAAACTCAATCTTGATACTGTGCCCCCACCTGCTTACCTGCCTCTGCCCTGTCTGCTGCAGAAGGGGAGGAAATGGCCTGAAGGAGCTAGAGAGTGGCATGATATAATTATCTTCTGTAATACATCTCTCTCCACACCTTGTCTTCCTCATAACACATCCCATACTTTGCACCTTAAACAGGGTCAGTATACTGAGGATAAGTATATAAGGGCATCAACTCACTGAACTCTATGGTATGGTAAAGATGGCGTATAATTTACCACCGCAAAACCTGCTTATATCAAATTATCCACGGACAAATTAAAGCAATGACTGATTGACAGGATATTATTACTTAGTTGCTGTTATTTTGTTTTCATTTGCTGTAGCTACGATTGCAACACCTTTCATGCTTTTCTTACCACTCAAAATTCTTAGTCATTTTTCTGACGTAGGTCATTATTAAGCGGAAACCACCGAGGCTAAAATATGAAGCCAACGTGATAGTGCCAAAAACAGTTCTTTGAATGGCCACTTGAGGCTGGCTCCAATAGCAAGTCCATACCCATAGACCACCATGTTAAAATGGCCAATTTTACAGCTGAAATAAACATGTTTGCAGCCTGGTAGGATAGGAGAAAAAATGCTCTGACTTGTTTGCATTTTTTTTAAATTAATCACAATTATCTTGGGCAGCACTTAGCTCAGGACGCAGTAACGGTGTCTCTGCAAAAATCTCGGGAAGGAACTTGACTAAGTGGAACATTTGCACTTGAAAGGCGAGCTCTGGAATGGCTAATTCTAAGTGAAGTTAACTGTTTGCATAATACAGTAGAGCTATTTAAAGCTACATTGTGTAAGAATTTCTCCCATCTAGCGGTGAAATTGTATATGACAACCAACTGCCCGTTGCCCGCACTTGACGCGAGGAAAAGTATCCTAGACCTCGTTCTAGCGTTATGCACAACCATGCTATATTTAGCCAAGCAAGTAGACACTATAAAACTTTTACACAAATAGGCAGAATTACCTGTTGAGAAGAAAGCAGGCAACTTCGGCGTCCCTTTTAAAATCCTTGCTCCTCATCAGCTGTTTCCATCTTGGCCACAACAATATTAACTTTGGTCACGTTGCTTTGCCTGTCATGTTGTCGTTTTAATTTCCTCTGCGACTCAGTTACATGTCCTCGATAATAGACGCAACAGGCTTTCAAATCTGCCGGCAGTGAGTCGCAAATAATCTTCTCCCCCCTCCCTCCCTGGCATACGTCACAGTCAGTGCCACTGAGTGAAAGGCGCGAAATGCGGAGCAGTATCGCCTGTATGTCCCTTACGGGCTACCGTAGTTCAAGATGGCGCATGGCTATGGAGCGTCTACCCCAGTTCATGTAAGCGCAAATGTAAAATTTCAAGCCAATAGGAATGCTTGGAATTGATGGTGGTGGTCAATATTCATAAAAAAGAACAAGTTTGTGAAGGCAACACAGATTTTGATAATAAACAACTACAAATGTTACACACTGGGGCTTTAAATTAGCTGGATACATGGTAAAATGTAATTTGCTCTTACCAGTGTATCGCCGTGTGTACTGCGTCCACAGCAATCCCACCAATCGGTCCCAAAAAGGTTGGCATTTGTAGGGTAGCTCTCCATCGTTGCCAACAAATCTTGGTGGTGAGATGTATAAGATAGAGAACTGACCCGTGGCCAGCAGCAATTTTTTTACGTCCGTGCCTCTATCCTGCCCGGCAAAATAAGCTGCAGCTACCCCCCTGCAAACGATAGGCCATGCATGGAAAATAAAATGTTTCCATAACCAGTAGGCAAACAACATAAATCCCAGTTAGATAGTAAATGACGTAAACATATTCTTTGCAAATCTTTACAATCATTCACTGAAAGAACCAAGCAGGCCTGCCTTATTGCACGATTAAAATTTTCTTTAAAACTTGCTCCTTTTAGTGTATAACTCGGTAGAGCTGAAGATCTTGGTTCAGTCGGATTCGGTCTTAATTTCTATCATTGTACACGGTCAGGTGATGCGTTTCGATTAGCATGAAAATGCATGCTGAGGAGGTGAAACAGAGGCAGGCCTCTGGAGGACTGATTTTATTTCTTTGTTCCAACTTCCAAGTGGCCGATAGCCTCCGTTAGTCATGAATAAATTATGTTAAAATAGTATAAATGACTCATTCTTAACAAAAGGCAAAAGAGCTGTGTGCGTGCGCACATTTGAATAATGTCGGACTGTAAAAGGGTTCGGGCTTTTAAAAAGCTGTCAATCAAAATGTACTTGTCAGGCTTGGGACGAATTCTGTCGGGCCAAACTTTTAAGGCCCGGTTACAGCTCTATAACTCGGAGGTTGTTGTTGTTGGTGGTGGTGTTTTCCGTACAAAAGGGATTTTGAGAATGGTAATGCACAGATAGCAGAATGGGAGGGGCAAAAGCTTTATCCTGGAAATTCCCTTGCGCCAGACCACAGCTAACATAAGCTGCAGGCTTCATTCGGCCTGCCTCAGCTCCATCCACGCTCCGCCTCTTTAGTGAGGGTGGCTGAGCTATAGTTGGACCCAGGGGAGGATTTAGCAAACAGTCAATTGGACAAAGTTCACAAAACTAACAGCTAACGTAATTCATCAAAAAATACAAAACTGATTTTTTTTTTTAAATGTCCTTTAATAAAAGATCATTTTGGACTCACTGCATCCCAAATAACATTCCTCCACAACCCACTGGTTGATGTCTTTTTCACTTGTGCAACCTTGTTTATGTGCATCTATTTGCATTGATTGTTAAGCATTTCCTCTTGTGCAACAACTTGCTTTTCATAGGTGGGGTGTGTCAGCATCTTATTGTTTGTAACCATGGTGACTGCAGCTGGTATAAAAAAGCTGCTTGCGGGCGCCTGTGTAGCTCACCTGCTAGAGCAGGCACCCATATATAGAGGTTTACTCCTCGACGCAGTGGCCGCAGGTTTGACTCCGACCTGCGGCCCTTTGCTTCATGTCATTCCCCCCCTTTCTCTCCCCTTTCATGTCTTCAACTGTCCTATATATAATAAAGGCCTAAAATGCCCCCCAAAAAAATTAAATTAAAAAGCTGCTTGCTGCCACTCCTGCATGTCTGTACTACACTCTCGCCTCGTTTCATGGTGATCTGTGCTAAGCCCCGCTCTGACCCCCAGCACGCTACACTAACTTCACAGAGCAGATGCCTGTTCATCACCAGCCAGTCATACACTGTAAGCCCACACACACACACACACACACATACACACACACAGACACACACACACACACACACACACACACACACAGACACACACGCATACTTATACTCATGTAGACATGCATGCTTCCCGACTTAACCCACATGTAGACTATATTTTACCTCATACTGTATGCGCTCTCTGATCAGCACTTGCATTCACGCTGCATGACCTCTAGACTGGTATAGGATTTCTACTGCTATTACAGTGCATTTTGTAGTCTAGTCTGCCGGCTATTCTTTGCACTGCTATAAGTGAAAACATGGGGAGTAAAGCTGGCAGGTTTTTAAAGGCTTTCTATATGCTGCATACTTCAACAAATCATCAACTTAAATATCTGATGAACCAAGACAGAAATATTCTAAAACTGTCTTATTCTCTTTCCGCTTGTTTTTGTCAAAGATGCTATGGGTTTGCAGCTTTTTACTGAAGTAATTCCAAATCAAAGGCAGATATAACTTTGGTTTTAACAATGCATAATAGCCTCTTTCACTGGCATTATAGTACTATAAGCTATATCTCTCAAACTACATCACTAACATCAAACCACAATTAAAAACACCAAGTTGTCGGCATCCAGGATGCGAAAAGTGGTGGAAGAGAGGAGGGGAAGAATGAAGGGAATTAGCCATATCCAAGCTGGGACACATAGGGGGAAACCCAGAAATAAAAAAAGAACGCAACAAAACAAAGAGCACCCATTAATGCCATTTATATGACCCTGTATTAAAACTGACTGCAAACCATGCCTATTTCTTTTTTACACTGTAACTTTTACTCTGCCAAAGGATAATCATATAAAACTGAATGAGCTGGATAGCTTCTAGCATTTTGGACTCAACTTGACTCATAACGTGACCACCCGCTATGTGCAGCTTTGCTATCAGTCAACAGTATACGCAGTTCACCAAAGTTGAACTCGACATGAAAGCAAAGCTACAGTTCCCTTCACATGATTATTGCTGTTATGAATACAGGTATGATGGGTCCTTTTTATAATCTGCTGTCCCCATGTTACCCTGCAGCTACTGCTACTCTGTACAATGTTCACATTGCTGAAAAAACTATTTCTAATCACTTACAATCACATAAGTAGGGCTGGGTATTGAACTTCAATACTTTTTGGATACAAACCAAAGTATTGAAACTGTCCAAGCACCAAAAGTTGCCATTGTCATACTTAGCAGTGTAATTCTTTGTTTAGATGTTTTCTAAATAATCATTTTTCTCACCTTAGACTGTATTTTATTTCAGCAAATTAATTTGTTGTGTGTTATAAAAGGGTTTTGTGCTAACATATATTAGCAAACAGTTGCCTAAAACGCATCGGGCAGGCACAGAGCAACATTAGCATTCATTTGGAGTTGTGTTTGTGTACACCTGATACTGTATACTATAATAATAATATATATATATATATATATATATATATATATATATATATATATATATATATATATATATATATATATATATATATTACATATAATACTGTTTGATACTAACTGCATAAGACACAAATTAAATCTTTCAGCCAGGGAATGGGAGCTTCAACTCTTCACTTCATTTACCGCTCATACAGTTACAACTCTTGTGTATCCCATTGTCTCCTGCTCATTACGTCATTAGTATTGTGACAAATATAAATCTAATATTGACTCTCCTTTTGGCTCTGTATGTATACTCCAGTAGCTCTTGTGAGAACTATGTCTCTTTGGCTGCTAAATGCTTTCACTACAGTATGTTCACCAGCTAGTTGCTAACTTTTGTCTGTCTGCTGGGCACTGGTACACTGTCAGTTAATAGCTGAAAACAGCTGCCTTCTGCTGCTGGGAACAAGGCTGATGAGAACACTGAGCGTAAACCAAAACAGGGTGATAACGCTCTGTGAAGTTATCATGTGACCTTTCACATTACACATAGTTCTTTGACCCATTCTAAATTTGAACATATTGATTAGTAGGCCTTATGTACAATTATTACATAACTGTCTAATCACATTTTTTTTTACTTAATCACCATTTCTTTGTTTAATCACAATCAATTGCTAACATTAGCTAAGGCCCTGGGGTATGACTGTTGATGGTTATTAGTAAACGATAAGCCAAATTGTAATTATATAAGTGATTATTGGTGCTTTGTTATTGTTTTTTGATGAGGATTAATGTTCTATTGTCAGTTTTATGTTCATTTAAGAAAAAAATACAATGTTTTCTAATATTAAAGAGGCGTGGTTTACTTCATAGGCTGTGTGCTTGTGTCATTGCTAATTGCTATTGTTATTGCTATATATCTAAGTCACATAACCATGATATGACCAAAAGATGTGTGTCTGTGTCCGAAAGTACAACCCCAAATCAGAAAAAGTTGGGACAGTATGAAAAACACAAATAAAAAAAGAAAGTAGTGATTTCTAAATGTACTTTGACTTGTATTTCATTGCAGACAATGTGAACAATGTGAAATATACATCCTTTCCGTCATCCGTCATTCAGCAAACCTTTGTCAAGTACCACAATACGTAGTTACAGCGACAAATGCCAGTTAAAACTGTACTGTGCCAAAAGGAAGCCCTTTGTTAACAGTGTCCAGAAGCACCGTCGACTTCTCTGGGCTTGGAGGCATCTGGGATGGACCATCACACAGTGGAAACGTGTACTGTGGTCAGATGAATTAGTATTTCAGGTATTTTTTGGGAGAAATGGATGCCGTGTGCTCCGGACCAAAGAAGAAAAGGATCATCCAGACTGTTACCAGCAACAAGTCCAAAAGCCAGGGTCTGTCATGGTATGGGGTTGTGTCAGTGCCCTTGGCAAAGGTAACTTGCACTTCTGTGATGGCACCATTAATGCTGAAAAGTACATAGAGATTTTGGAGCACAATATGCTGCCTTCAAGAAGACATCTTTTCCAGGGACGTCCATGCATATTTCAACAAGATAATGCGAAACCACATTCTGCACACATTACAAAGTCCTGGCTGTGGAGGAAGAGGATACGGGTACTTGACTGGCCTGCCTGCAGTCCCGACCTGTCTCCAATAGAGAATGTGTGGCGCATTTTGAAGCGCAAAATGCAACAACGAAGACCCTGTACTGTTGCCCACCTTAAGACTTGTTTGCAGCAAGAATGGGACAAAATTACACCTGAAACACTTCATCACTTGGTGTCTTCAGTCCCTAAACGTCTTTTAAGTGTTGTGAAAAGGAATGGCAACATTACAAAGTGGTAAATGCTTTACTGTTCCAACCTTTTTTTGAAATGTGTTGCAAGAACCAAAATAGGAATTTTGTATTTTTGAAACAAAAAACAATAAAGATCATGAGGAACACATTACATGATGTGCTGTTGTATTGTCTGCAATGAAATACAAGTCAAAGTACATTTAGAAATCACTAATTTCTTTTTTTATTTGTGTTTTCCATACTGTCCCAACTTTTTCTGATTTGGGGTTGTATTACACCTAAATAAATATTTTGCAATTTGTCTGAAAGAGGCAATTAATTGTATAGCAAAATTTGGAAAAAACGTAATCTTTATATAATTGTCTACAGTTTGATACATGGTGTTTACATGTATTGACTTTAATTGTTGTATCTTATCACCCTCTACCTCGCAGCAGCAGATTGCAATCTAAAGTACACATGAGTTCCCTGACCTAATCCTAGTGTTAACATGCACACAATAACACAGACATATGAGCATGCCTATAAGTCTATCTGTCCTCTCGTGGCCTCGTCTTCAGCAGTCAATTAATGAGTACAACTTCCCCGAGTTTGTGGAGGTTTTTCATGGGGCCAGCAGCAGCCTCACCCCAACAGCTGGAACAAGGCCAGAAGCACACAGCTGGAAGGGAGAGAGAGAGAGAGAGAGAGAGAGAGAGAGAGAGAGAGAGACAGAGAGAGAGAGAGAGAGGGAGAGAAAGAGACAGAGAGAGAGAGAGAGAGAGAGAGAGAGAGAGAGAGGAGAGAGAGAGAGAGAGAGAGAGAGAGAGAGAGAGAGAGAGAGAGAGAGAGAGAGAGAGAGAGAGAGAGAGAGAGAGAGAGGGAGAGAGGCGGGTGTCAATGCAGCTTAACACTGTTAACACCAACAGCAGAGAGACAGGGAGAGGGGCTAGAAAACATACAGTACAGTACATAGGTTGAGTAGCTAAAATGCAGCGCTAATGCCCCGTGCAAAGTGTGGGCACTTTTAACAGCAGATTTAAGAGCACATTACAAGTGATTCAGAATAGTTATGCCATAAAAAGCCTCAGTGTATGCAAGAGTGTGTGTGTGTGTGTGAACGGGAACAATGAGGCCATTTATGAGGTGAATACCGCAGCCTTTAACAAGGACCCTTAACATGTGAACTATGTGACCGGCTTGAGCTCAGAAAATGTCTTGAGAGCCCCAGCTCTCTTTACACACCCTTACACCCCCCCCCCCCCCCCCAAAAAAAAAGCAGTTAATACAATCTGCATGTTTTTTTTACTGCAACATATTCTTTCCTAAAATCAAGTTCTTAACCTTAAATGACAAATGTTTTCAATGACAAATGGCCAATTTAATAATCCATGAAAAATTATTTCATAAAATGACATCAGGTCTACATGTAATGCTAGCACAAACAAGGATTAAATATGTGTGAAGGAGTGGGAGCAGCCCTGACCTCTGACCCATAGAGTATGCGCCAGGCCGCCTTTGCCCCATTGAGGCTATGATGTCACCCTGAGTACAGAACAGGCAGTTCTGGAAAAGAAGCCCTGAAATAAGAAGTGATGAACACGGTCCAGCAGAATAATTATATGAGAGAGGTAGTGAATCAGGAAATAGCTTTTGGTTTGGGAAACTCAAGAGTTTGAGGGAGTGCTGCCATGTGCTAAATGAAAACAGGATTTAAAAAAAAAAAGTGATAGAAAACACAAAACAAGCCAAATTGTGTTTTTTTTTCTTTCTTGTAGAGGGGTGGCAGGGTATCCAGTGGTCAGCAAGGAGAGTATCCCTCAACCTCCCCTCCCTGATCCTTCTCTTCCTCTAACTTTTCTCTACAAGACTAACCCCCTTTCCATCAACCTCTCCTGCCCTCCTCCTCCTTTGAGTCCTTTCCTTTGCGTTCTCATTCTTTGTTGGCTGGCAGGCTCTCGCCTCTTTCCTCACACATTTTAATGGGTATCTTCCCAATCACATTTTTATTGCAGGAAATTTCAGCACACCACATTGCGTGAGCTGAAGGAGTGCTCCATTCTTAGCTCGGCACCGGTGAGTGCCAGGATGTGTTGAGCTTGCCAGTGTGTATGCATGTGTGTAAGCGGGGTTAGGAAAGGGGGAGGTGAATTGGAGTGACGTTAGTGTCAGTTTGATGCCAACATTACAGCCCTCAATGCCTCTTGGTAACAATAGTGAAGTCAGGGAAGGAGGAGGCATACGTCTTTGCGAAGAGCCCCACACACCCAACACCCAAAAAAATAAAATAAAATAAATAATGTCCTTTCTGAGTCAGTGCACTGAGGCATAACTTCACAGGAACTCTCTGAGTCAGTGCACTGTGGCATAACTTCACAGTAATTTTACTCAAAAAAAAAACTCATCCCGCCCATCACCAACACCCAACCTTTGACTCCATTTGTGGGAGCTTTAACTCACCTCACTCCCTCCTCACTTTATTTTTTTTTTCCATTGGCACACACCTGGGTTTTTCTCTGAAAAGAAGGCCGTGGTTTTGGGCCTGCGGTTTAATTGAAATAATATTTGCTGTACTCCGCTGCCTCCCTGGCTCTATTCTCCCTTAACAACGGGCAATATTTTTAGCCTATGTGCCGAGTTCTGTCATTTCCTGTTGTAGGGCTCGCTGTGCTTTCGACCACAAGCAGACTCAAATACTATGTGCTTTGCTTCCACCATCACACCATTCCTCACACACCCAAACACAGGTCCCTAGTGAACTGTCTATCTTCACACCCCGCACAGAGATAAACCAGAAAGGCGCTGACACACCAACCGATTATCAGCCGTCTGACAGTCTGGCGAGGTCGGTGACTCGAGTCTGTTCGGTGTGTTCCGTGCCGTTGTCAGTCGGAGGAGCCGTTGACCTTCATTTGGGACGATTTGACTTGTTGAATCGGCCAGTGGGCAGTCAGACTCTATGACCAATCTAATTGGTGGAGTGCTGACCCTTGACTAGCGAATCAGTACTTCTTCCACAAGAAGAAGCCCGAGAGCTGCCAACGCCAGTATCTTCTTATTACTCGCCATTATATGTTCCTCCGTTCAGCGAGTAATGACGACAACGATCCTTTTTGACTACTATCAACTCTCTCTGATGAGAACAATGGCTGACGACAGCGTGCTCTGTGTTTTAGAGGTCTAGAGACATGTTCCCTCATTTCCAGTTTTCATTTTTTGGGCGACAATACAGATTAGCGCTGCGTGCTGTTATGGAGATGTATTACATCTTGCGCACGCGAAGAATGTACGCTCAAGTCGGCGTCGCTTCGTTGTGTTCCGAGGAACTTTTTTGAGAGACGGGAGCCGACTGATCAGTCCGACTGCCTTTTCTGTCGACGGTCGGCTGTCAGGTTGGTGTGTCAGAGCCTTTAGACAATTGGGCTGTGACTCAGCAATGTATTTCATTTGGGAGTGACACCTAAAATTGTCTTGTCAAACAAGCGAAAAAGCTGGTCAAAGAATTTCACATGTTCCTGATGTAAATCAGCAATTCAGTCAACAAAGCAATTCTTTAATGTTGCTGTGCTCTTTAAAGACTACAAACAATCTATTTAAAAAACAAAATCTCAATTAAAGCTCCTCCCAGCAAATCGGGGGTACTGGCGGGACGCCCGGGCGATTTACTTCAAACATTGCGCACCTCCTCAGCGGAGCACGGGGAACAGCTGTGCAGAGTTTCCTCTGATTCAGAACTACTTTTGGCAAGAAACGCAACACTTCCTGTTTTGACCGCCACGTACAGGAGGTCGGTCCTCTATAAGTTGCAAATATTTTTCAACTATCAAAATTCTTTCGATATCCTTTTGTCATGAGGATCCACTGAGGATACGTGCAAATTTTGGTGCAGATGGGATTCATGCTCTAGGAGGAGTTACAAAAAGTAGGTTTTGCATATACAGCGATTTTGCTAATTAATTAAAAAAATCAAAACAGCGCCATCTAAAGGCCGATTGACACCAAATTTGGCACAGACACACCGCTAACAAGCAAATTAAATAATGTCATGTCATTTTAGAATCAATTTAATTGTTGCACAGAAATCTATCTTGACACTGGTACAGGGACATCATTTATTGTACAAAATTCGGACGTAGGTGGTACAAAGACATGAGGACCTCACATGCAGTGCAAAGAGACAGTGCAAGACAAAGTTTGGACAGTAGACTATACAGATCACTCCACAAATATACATTCAACAGGCAGCAGAATGGCTGTGTGCATTCAAGCAGTGTGACTCACAGCATGGCTGCAGCTGCAGAGCAAAGTGCAGTGACCGACCTGTGCGCCGATCCATCAGATCATCAGGGATTGAATACAATGCAGTCAAATACATGGTGCGTGTTGGTAAGGCCACATGTATGTAAAGGGATACATCTGAAGTATACTCCTCCTACTAATACACGAGGGATGACTCTGAAGAGAGCAAGAGCATCTTAGCTTATGTTTATTCAAATACATTTGCCATACACTCCAACTCATACCGGGACTTCATCTACTGTATACGTTAAGGATAAACATATGGTTGGTAGAATAAGTAATATGTAGTTAGCAATGAACAACGTGCACAGTATCTCTCTCTGGGCTTTTGCTTAGATAAAACCTATCTTACCTTTGATCAATTGCAAAAAGTTGTGACATCCAAAAGTTGATATAAACGATGCATTTAACAAGGTTATTAAAGGGGTGATAGAATGCAAAACCGATTTTACCTTGTTATAGTTGAAGTTGGCGACACTCCCATTGGACTCTGTTGTACGCTGTTTGCCGCCTACTTCCGGGGTATGCAGTCTCGCATAGTTCCAAACATCCATTCTACAGCGTTAGACACCATTCATTTCCATTGCTGGTCCATCATATATATATATATATTAGTGGTGGGCCGTTATCGGCGTTAACGTGCTGCGTTAACGTAAGACTCTTACCGGGCGATAAAAAAAATATCACCGTTAATCTATTCTCAAAGTTGCGTTGGGAGCTGGTCTATAGGCGACTACGCAGCTATGATGACTTTCACCTTGATATTTCAGCGCGGATGTATACAGCCTACTGACTGTAAAACAGTTCAAAATGAATGTTTAACTGAATAAACAGTCAGTAACAGTGTTTCCCACACATAGACTAATGTGCGGCGGTGTGCCTCACAATCATCACCGCCCGCCGCACTTGCGTTTATTAATTTTTTTTTAATGCTATTTAAAACATGCAGCTATTCGTTCAGCAGCATATTTCCTTCCCTGCTCTCCTCTGTCTCTCTGTCACTTGCGTCTGCCAGTGTGTTAACGTCAGAGTCCCGACCGACTCTTAGCAAACCAGCGATTTCGCCCGCTTTAGAAAGTGAACTAGTCGTAGTTAGTTTGTGATGCATTCTGGGAATAGGAGATGAGCCCCTGGTCTAATGCTCCACCTGGCTGGAGAAACCCGTTCTCAAAGACTTCCTTTTAGTCATTATGTGGGTAGCACACATATTCTGAATGCCTTCAGCAGAATTCAAATGAGCCATTTTAATCTAGATTAATCTAGATTAATTCCACGATTACAGTGAAATTAATCTAGATTAAAAAAAATAATCTATGCCCACCACTAATATATATATACTGATCTTTATTTGTATGTGTACAGTGTAATTATATCTATTTTAGACAACCGATTGCCTGCTAGTTTGTTAGCTCTACTTCCCCAGCTGTAAAGGTATCTCCAGGGCTAAATTGATTAAATAGCTACCTCTTTTGAATTGTCAACTCTCTATATTATATCAGAGGCCCATTATGATGCATATACTTATGTTTATTTGTATGTGTACAGCACAATTATCGGGGGATTCGAGGCTGCACCTAGCGGAGCAGGCTAAGACGTTATCCGACTGCTGCGCATCTAACGGCGGACAGCTCTGGTGGGATAGACCGGGGTCCGGCGGTGTACTGCAGGCCTGAGGAGCAATTTAAACCCTAATTTGGTCTCTGTTAAACATTTGTGTGAACTTCTGGTTAACTAAATTGCTCCTCTTTCTTAGCGCCAAATTCATTCTTTTATGTTCGGCCACTTTGTTCTTGTTTTTCCAGTTAGATACACACACACGTGTTGTTGTTGTCTCAATACTATTTCATTCATTCCGGTTAGGGTTAGGTCCAACTGTTGCTACTTTGCGATTGAGAAAGCAGAGTAGCAAGAGTAGCAAATGAATGTTCTGTGACACGTTGATTGATAAACAATAGTTAGGCTGTTTTTAATATTGTAGTGTAATAATAATATAACTGTATATAATATTTATAGTTTGACTTAAGAGGAAAATAAGTAGCTTGTGTTTTTGTATTTGATCACATTTGAAGATAAAGCCCTAGTTTTACTTAAGCTATCTGTTCTAGTGTATATCTGTCTATAAAAAGACCTGACAGTCACTCTGGAAGTAAAATAAGGTTTTTATTAAGGGTGCTCCGATTGATCGGTCACCGATCGGTATCGGCCGATAATGGCTTTAAATAGTTTGATCGGTGGTCTCCATAAAGGCCGATCAGATAGGCTGATCAGATGACGCACTACCATGGATGTATGAGAGCGCACTACTCCTGAGGACATTTTCTACATGGAGCTAAAATGGCGGCGTCCCTACATTCACCGGTCTGGCAGTTCTACAAGGTGTCTGAACGGCGGCAGAACAGCAGTTGGCCCGCGGCCGGCCGCAGAACGAAGGCGGTAGGAAGGCGGCTACCGCTTTTAAAAAGCAGCTGACACCGGTGGTGCGCCGGCAAACGTGTTTGTGATTACGCCATTCTGACGCTTCTACTGCCTCTGGAGCACCGCTGGTGGTCCGCCGACTCATTGCTATCTGGGAAAAAGACAATACACTAGAGATTAGCAACGTGTGTACCGAGGAAATACCACGAGGCGGAAAGCTCCAAAGACATTTCAACACCACCAACCTCATCAGACATTTGAAGGTTAGTCACAGAAAGGAGGATGAGGAGTTTTCAGAGTTAGCTAACGCTAAGGCAGAGCGGAGTCGTGTAGCTAGCAGCTCCGGCACCACTCAAACAGCTGTTTCCCTGTGTGTGTGTGTGTATGTGTGTGTGTGTGTGACGGTGTGTGTGTGTGTGTGTGCGTGTGTGTATGTATATCTGTGTGTGTGTGTGTGTGTGTGTGTGTGTGTGTGTGTGTGTGTGTGTGTGTGTGTGTGTGTGTGTGTGTGTGTGTGTGTGCGTGTGTGTATGTATATCTGTGTGTGTGTGTGTGTGTGTGTGTGTGTGTGTGTGTCCGTCTGTGTGTGTCTGTCGTGTGTGTGTGTGTGTGTGTGTGTGCGTGTGTGTATGTATATCTGTGTGTGTGTGTGTGTGTGTGTGAGACGGTGTGTGTGTGTCCGTCTGTGTGTGTCTGTCGGTGTGTGTGTGTGTGTGTGTGCGTGCGTGTGTGTATGTATATCTGTGTGTGTGTGTGTGTGTGCGTGTGTGTGTGTGTGTGTGTGTGTGTGTGTGTGTGTGTGTGCGTGTGTGTATGTATATCTGTGTGTGTGTGTGTGCGTGTGTGTGTGAGACGGTGTGTGTGTGTCCGTCTGTGTGTGTCTGTCGTTGTGTGTGTGTGTGTGTGCGTGCGTGTGTGTATGTATATGTGTGTGTGTGTGTGTGTGTGTGCATGTGTGCATGTGTGTATGTATATCTGTGTGTGTGTGTGTGTGTGTGTGTGCTGAAGAAATGTGCAGTGATTGAAAGGACATTTTTTAGATTTTGAGTTGGGACAAAAAGCCAAACAGTTCCTGATACATTCTCTAAACATGTGACTGTTACGTAATGGCGTAATTTTCAGTTGATAAAAGTGATCGGTGATCGGTATCGGCCGATACGTCTTCCAGCAATTGGTGATCGGCCCCAAAAATCCTGATTGGAGCACCCTTAATTTTTATTCTTGTGTTTTAGACTTGTTGTTGGGTGAGTATTGATTACATTAATGACAGATTATGCCAATTAAATGTCTGTAATATAAATATATATTATCTGTAGTGGGTTCTCATTTTTAATTGTTTTTACAGTGAATGCTGTAGTAAAACTCTGGCTTTCAGTTGTCACCTTACCACTCCAAATGTAAAACTTACATTTACAAATATGCAATAATGCAATAACAATCAAACAAGTACTTGGGTATGTATTTTCATTTATATTTACCTTTTCAATATCGCAATCGCTTCTGTCAGTCCCATAGAAGAACATGACAGCGCGGCGTCTGTTTGGAACTATACAGGCTTACAGCGACGTGACCAACCCGCTAGCGAGATCAAAGAGTGTCGCAACTCTCTCTCTCTCTCTATGGCTTTGCTGTTTCCTCTGCAAATCTCACAATTTGAAACTGCCTCTGAAAACGGGCACATCTCAACGAACCATCGAGTTGACATCAACTTGGTGGCTCCTCCTTATTTGGCTCTAGTCTTTACCTTTGTCACGCCCCAACATTTACATAGGCTACACCACTGATCTGAGATCAGGTAGTCTTCTGAATAGGTCGCGCAAATCTCCGAAATTGTATACATTGTTCATCTGCTATTTAATCACTAAATTCACTTCTGAGACTTTTTAATGCGAGAAATCAAATATGTGCCGTTTTACAAAAATTGATGGCTAATTGCAAATTTTGTCCGACTGTGTGTCGGAGTTCAGCGGCCGGTGCTGCCTCGCTGCCCAGCCTGTCCTCCTTCACAGATCCCAGCCTGCTGTAAGCTGGCTGGGATCCATACCCGCGCAAAGTCACCGTTTCTGGGTTACTGGACTACCAAACGCCACTGGCCTGACAGAGCTCCAGGGCCTGCAGCTCGCTGCTCTCCCTCCCCTCTTCCTGTTAAATGGCCGGTGTGTGTGAGTGAAAGCGCGTTCAGCAAACTTGTTACTCCGCAATCTCTTACCACAGGTTCCAGTTAATCTTATAATGGGTATGCGTGTAGAGTTATTTAAAGGTCCCACGACATGGTGTTCTTTGGATGCTTTAATATAGACCTTAGTGGTCCCCTAATACTATATCTGAAGTCTCTTTCCCAAAATTCAGCCTTGGTGCACAATTACAGCCACTAGAGCCAGTCCTACAATGAGCTTTACTCAGAACGTGCCATTTCTGTGTCTGTATAGCTATTGAGGAGGAGAGAGGGGGGGCAAGGTGGAGGGTGGGGGTGTGGCCTTGACCAACTGCCACTTTGCTCGTTTGAAAGCCATGATGTCTCTCTCTCATGGGTTGGCCAAATTCTCTGGGCGGGCAAAGCCGAAAAAGGAGAGGTAACCTTCCTCTTTATGACCTCATGAGGAGGAGATTCCAGAACGGCTCATCTGAGCTTACTTTTTCTCAAAGTCAGAGCAGGATACCCAGGGCTCGGTTTACACCTATCACCATTTCTAGCCAATTGGGGACCATAGGCAGGCTGGGGGAACTCATATTAATGTTAAAAAACCTCACAAAGTGAAATTTTCATGCCATGGGACCTTTAAACAAACGATCGGGGAAATAAACGCCTCTTGTCCGCGAGTCTCATTGATAGAGCCCGCAGTCTGGGTTTATTTTATTTACTCATTGAATTGGATGTAAACGAGTGCAACCCTTTCACTGGAGACAGCAGCCTGTGAGATGGGAAGGACAGAGGCTTCAAAGTGAGGCAAAATAGTGAAAAAGAAAAAAAGGGCATCCAAATCTCGCAGCGGGTCCTGGTGCAGCGATGCTATTGGCCAGTTAAGAGGAGGGCTGGGAGGGATAGGATCAGGGACAGAGCAGGCCATGGAGGGAGGAAGGTTGTCGTTTTTTTTAACCGCAGGGCAAGCTGCACATTTCACAGTGCTCTGTGCTGGATGTAGCTAGCTCTATCAATGAGAGCTAGTTAGCCTCCTCAGAACGAGACCTCTGAAATTCACAAAAATGCATTAAATTGAAATCGGACAAAAGTGTAAGCTTTGTAAGACCTTAGGGTAGCTGTGATATAAGTGCCGTGACAAAATTCAAATTATAAATATACTATAGTTATGCTGAAGTCCGACACGTCTTACCAAATTTGCAATTAGCCATCAATTTTCGTAAAAAAAAGGCCCATATTTAAGCTTTATAGAGTTGATGTCATAAAAAAGTTTTAGAAGTGAATAGCAGACGAACATTGTATATAACATTGCAGTGTCTGAAATATGAGACCTGCTGTCTCCAATGTATGTGTATGTGGTTTGCTCAACCAACCAGCGTGCAGCTCATCTAAATATTGATGAGCAGACCATATAAGGCAGAAAAGCTCTTGTTTCACTCAGGCCTATTTAACAGGGTAGCATTAAGGAGCATAAAAACAGCACTCGGGCCCCATCAATGTTACATACCCTATTAGGAGACCTTAAGGAACAGTGTAAAATACCCTATATAATCATTATATCACCCCTTTAAGTAGGAAGATGTCATTGGGTGATAAAGAGATATACAGTTGTGTATCACCGGCATAGCTATGAAAATTAATTCTGTGATCTCTGATTGTATTTCCCAGTCCAGCATATGAAGCCTCAACAACAAAGGTCCAATAATTGAACCTTGAGGAACCCCCCAGATGTAATGCTAGTGTTAGCTGAGGAGTGCTCACCTAGGGAGACAAAAAAGTCCTTACCGGACAGACCTAGTCCTAAACCAATCTGCTAGAGAGGCCAACACCACCAAACCATCTCAATAAAGTCAGGGGGGAAAAATCTTCTGTTTTATTCTTCTTCTTCTTATAATACTTCTTCTTCTTCTGTTATATTTCCAGCAGATTAGGCACTTGATAGCATTTGGAACCAAACACGTATATGCTGATTAACTGCTTTTGGGCACATAAACGTACATCTTATCTTTATTTAGCCAAGCCATTTAGCCATGTCCAACAGTTTGAAGGTAAAACTGAACATGAGCACGCCTGTAATGTCAACAATTATCTTGCATTGCACAGGATAAATGTTAGTGTGCACAATTAAGGTAAGTACGTGTAAGTAAGTGTGTAAACTGTGATGGATGTTTAAAATTGACAGTTTGGGTAATAACTGTATTGTTTGCAAATACAGCCAAACAGGCTAATTTGGGGCTTTGTTTAAAGGATAAGGCTGGCGATATTTTTGTTACTGTCAACAAATCCTACGAAAAGACCCAAACCAATGACGTGTTTGTCCATGTCCCAATACTTTCCAACTTTCCCAGCCTGTTCATGACTCTCAGCCACCATTCATTCATACTGAAGACGCAAATCTTTAAAAACACCATCCATCCATCCATCCATCCATCGTCGTCCGCTTATCCAAGAGCAAGCACTAGTGCAACAGTGGCAAGGAAAAACTCCCTTTTAGGAAGAAACCTGGGACAGACCCAGGCTCTTGGTAGGAGGTGTCTGCTGGCCGTTGGGGTGCATCACAGTATAGTAAATAAACAGTGGTTAGAAAAAGTGGGTGTAGTAGTGCAGGGAGCAGCACGGCATAGCAGGGTATTTCTCAGCAGAACCACGTCAACAGCTGGAACCATGATTTTGGTGCCATCCTAATCCCAGGATTTCATCCTGGGTGAAAAGAAACAGAAAGACTCCGGGGAGCAAGCTCCCAGAGCTAGGTTAGTAACACGCATTTCTGGGACAGAGAAGCAGGTGGGCCGGGCTAGGCAGATGCTGCAACTCCTCACTCCCTAACTATAAGCTTTATCAAAGAGGAGAGTCTTAAGTTTACTCTTAAATGTGGTGACAGTGTCTGCCTCCCGGACCCAGACTGGGAGCTGGTTCCATAGGAGAGGAGCCTGATAGCTAAAGGCTCTGGCTCCCATTCTACTTTTAGAGACTCTAGGAACCACAAGTAACTCGGCATTCTGGGAGCGCAGTGCTCTAGTGGGACAGTAAGGTACTATGAGCTCTTCAAGATATGATGGTGCTTGACCATTTAGAGCTTTGTAGGTCAGGAGGAGGATTTTAAATTCAATCCTGAATTTTACAGGGAGCCAATGCAGAGAAGCTAATACAGGAGTGATATGATCTCTTTTCTTAGTTCTTGTCAGTACACGAGCTGCAGCATTCTGGATCAGCTGGAGAGTCTTAAGTGACTTGTTTGAGCTTCCTGATAGTAAGGAATTACAATAGTCCAGCCTGGAAGTAACAAATGCATGGACTAGTTTTTCAGCTTCGTTCTGAGACAGGATGTTCCTTATTTTGGCAATGTTACGAAGATGAAAAAAGGCTGTTCTTGAGGTTTGTTTTAAGTGGGAATTAAAGGATATATCCTGGTCAAAAATAACTGCTAGATTTCTGACAGTAGTGCTGGAGGCCAGGGCAATACCATCCAAGGTAGCTATATCTTTGGATATTGAGGATCGGAGGGGTTTAGGACCCAGCACAATCACCTCAGTTTTGCTTGAGTTTAGCATCAGAAAGTTGTAGGTCATCCATGATTTTATATCTTTAATACATGCTTGAAGTTTAGCTAACTGACTGATTTCATCTGGTTTGATTGATAAGTATAATTGGGTGTCATCAGCATAACAGTGAAAGTTAATTGAGTGTTTCCTAATAATATTAACTAGAGGAAGCATATATAAGGAGAATAGAATTGGTCCAAGCACTGAGCCTTGTGGAACGCCATGGTTAACTTTAGAGTACCTGGAGGATTTATCATTAACATTAACAAATTGAGATTGATCAGAGAAATAGGACTTAAACCAGCTCAGTGCGATTCCTTTAATACCAACTAAGTGTTCCAGTCTCTGTAACAGGATGGTATGGTCAATAGTGTCAAAGGCAGCACTAAGATCTAGTAAGACAAGTATGGAGACAAGTCCTTTGTCTGAAGCAGTTAGAAGGTCGTTAGTAATTTTCACCAGTGCCGTCTCTGTGCTATGATGCTTTCTAAATCCTGACTGAAAGTCCTCAAATAAACTATTGCTATGTAGGAAATCACATAACTGATTAGCAACTACCTTCTCAAGGATTTTGGAGAGGAGGGGAAGATTAGATATAGGTCTATAGTTGGCTAAGACCTCAGGATCGAGGGTGGGTTTTTTCATAATAGGTGTAATCACAGCTACTTTAAATGACTGTGGTACATAACCTGTTAATAAGGACATATTGAAGCATCTTTAATGTATTTTAATGCCATGATCTCTCCACACATCACCTACTGTTTATCCTGTTGGTATCAGGCCAACGAGACTACACTTAAACCGCTTAGATCAGTCTATAATCAGGCGTTAAAGGTGCTTGACAGAAAAGCCCTTCGCTATCATCATTGCAATATTCTCAGTAAATGTAAAATGTTAAAGGGATACTTCACCGGTAGTATTTCCGAATGACCGTCCGTCCCTCCCTCATATCCCCCTGAGACAGGAGATATCTGCATTGGGGGGTCCGGAAAAAATCTTCCGATGACGTAAAATGACCATTTTTGCGTCATCGGAAGATTTTTTGGCCAGAGCAAAAGACTACAGCCAGTAGTAGGACCTACTTCCGCATGTTTTAAACCCGCCCATCACCCGAAGCGAGCCGATCTCAGCCGGAAAAAAACGAAATGTCAGCCATCTTGAATCCTCGCTAAACAGGGCTCTCTCTCATGGATGTATTAAGAGAACTTCTCAGCAGCAAACTTTTACAACAATTATGTGCATTCAAACTACCGCACATGTACCACCGGGATACATCGGTACAGATCGGAGAATATGCAGGAAACGTTATTACAGACGGAATAATCGGCACACTACGAGAGCTTCGCCTGCCACGGAGACCAGCGGTCTCGCTCGATGGCCCGAGCCGGGTAGTGGACATCCTCGTCGGCTAGGTGGGAAGCTAACGCTAGCCTGCCACCTGTCCCATCAATCCTGCTTGCAAGTGTCCGTTCATTATACAACAAACTGGACTACATCCAACTTCAACGATGCTCCCAACGCGAGTTCAGAGACTGTTTTTGCTTTCGTGGAAACATGGCTGAACAACAGTGAACCGGACTGTCCAGCTACCAGGCCTGCTAGCCCTCCGACGATCCGAGCTAGAGATGCTCTGTATGAAGGTGGGCTGTGTTAACACGGACTGGTGCAGAAATGTGGTGATTTGTATCCAACTAACTGCTAACCGCTGGAGTTTGTGACTGTTACATGGCGACCATTCGACATCCCACGCTAATTCACGGCTGTGTTTATACTCGGTGTTTACAGCCCACCAAGCCTAATGCTGGTATGCTTAGCTGAGCCTATAATGATGCACGAAAAGCTCTGCCGGAGGTGGGAATTGAAAGTCCATCGGACAGGGGCCTCCTCCAGATTCCAATTTACCCGCACTACCCGTTTGGGCTTACCAGTTCTGTCCAGAGTCTTCCTCCACCCCCTGACCCAACTCACCACAAGATGGTGATCAGTTGACAGCTCCGCCCCTCTCTTCACCCGAGTGTCCAAAACACACAGCCTCAGATCAGATGAAACGATTATAAAATCAATCACTGACCTTTGGCCAAGGGTGCTCTTGTTATGGGTTGGCTGTGTTTTTCCTTGTATGTGGTCCCTTTCCCTTTTCCCCTATTGTCCTGCTCGTATCGCTTTTGAAGATTGTTGCACTCAGTTAAGTCCTGTTGTTCTTCACTCAGATCCCGCTCTGAAACTGCTGCATTCTTCATCTACCTGTGTGTTCTGCTTCACTGCCTCACGCTGAGACCTGCCAGCCATTGCTCAGCCGCATTCTGTCAATTTGCCTGCACTGCTCATTCACGTCCTCTCTGGTTTTCGGTCGGTGAGTATCTCAGTCTCTGTCCTGGAATACTCACTGCCTGCCTGCCTCACCTTCCAGAAGCTTCACAACCCCAATGCCCCCACCTTGCACTATTCACTTTTGACTGTTCAAATAAACGCCTTTAACTGCTATCTGCCTCTGTGTGTGTTGTCTCTGTGTTTTGGGTCAACGGCAAACGTAACAGCTCTGGTACCAAGTACACTTATGAGCATCCTTATGTTTGAACATGGTGTTTGTTATAGACAATCCATGACTAGCACAGAAGTCCAACAACAGACAACCATTAGATCAGGGAGGCCGTTCCTCCCAATCACGCCTCTCCATGTGTCTCCATCATTGCCCACATGCACGTTGAAGTCCCCCAGCAGAACTATGGAGTCCCCCACTGGAGCCCCATACATGACTCCATTCAAGAAGGCCGAATACTCTGAACTCCTGTTTGGTGCATATGCACAAACAACAGTCAGAGATTTCCCCCCCACAACCCGCATGCGTAGGGAGGTGACCCTCTCGTCCACCGGGGTAAACTCCAACGTAGCGCCGCTCAGCCGGGGGCTTGTGAGTATCCCCACACCCGCCTGGCGCCTCACACCTTGGGCAACTCTGTAGAAGAAAAGAGTCCAACTCCTCTCCAGGAGTACGGTTCCAGAACCGAGACTGTGCGTAGAGGTAAGCCCCACCAGATCCAACTGGTAGCGCTCCTTCCCCCACAGAGAGGTGACATTACACGTCCCCAGAGCCAGCCTCAGCGCACCCGACCCCAGCGGTTCCTCCCACAGGTGGTGGGCCCATGGGCTGGAGAGATAGGTGCCACGTAGCTTTTTCGGGCTGTGCCTGGCCGGGCTCCGTGGCAAACCCGGCCACCAGACGCTCGCTGACGAGCCCTCCATCTGGGCCTGGCTCAAGACGGGGGCCCCGGGCTTCCTCCAGGCAGGGTCTCTCTATCCCTTCCTCGTTTTTTCATAGGGTTGTTGAACCATTCTTCGTCTGGCCCCTCACCTGAGACCACTTTGCCATGGGAGACCCTACCAGGAGCACAAAGCTCCAGACAACACAGCACTCAGGTTCATAGGGACACCCAAACCTCTCCACCACGATAAGGTGATGGTTCCCGGAGAGGAACACAAAATATATAAATATATAAATTTAGTTTCATGTTTAAAAAACGCTAAATAATTTCTGAAAACTTCTGAAAGCTTGTCACTGTAGTTTTTAGCAAATGTTACTCAAAAATTAGTAAATAGTGCATTTGTTGGGGACTATGTTCAGCTGTGTATTAATACACATTTGGTTCTAGTAATCTTTTGGGGCAGCAGGACAGTGAATGTGGGATTGACTCAAAATAAAATAGTGTGTGTGTGTGGTCATGGTAATAAAGGAACATGTCATCCAGTGCAACAATGTGGATCAATGGAGCTTTATAGCACAGAAGAAGAAGATATATCAGGCTTTGGACACAGGCAATACTAATAGGATACATTCATTAACCATTGATAATAATATGAATTTTGATTATCACTTATCCCTTAAAAGTTGTATGATCACCTGACTGCTCCATTGGACTTCTCCTTATCAATGTTGACGTGTTCCCAAATCTCTGTAATTCATGTAATTTGGTGAGTAGCAAGTAATAATAATAGTATTATATAAACAATGACCAAAACTACAAGAACCAAGCTGCAATAACCCAGAAGTGTGATTCATCATTATCATTTAAGGCTTCAGAGAAATAGCATGACGTCTGGAACTTTGCTGAAAGTATTGAACAAAGCAAAGGCTTGAGTCAGATAACGTGTTGTAATTGGATAGATAGAAAATGTATGACAAATTATGAGGTCACAGGTTCAGATGCGCAGATGCCCTTGAGCAAGTTACTCAACAAGCAACAGCTCCAGTGGAGTTGCTCAATGACCTGTGGTTGATTTGGGCAACTCCCATGCAGGATGTGAAGCCGAGCCTTGCTGAGAAAAGAACAGGGAGCTCCAAGAACCTTTTCTACGGGAACAAAGATTACAAGAAACTGCAGCTAAAATTACTCAAATTTCCACTGAAGCTGAAACTATTGCCATGCTTCATAATAAAGGTTCCGTCTAAAACACAAGTTCAGAATGTGGTCTACAGTGTGGAGTCAAAGAGAAAATATTCCCTAAAAGTAGCATGACACTACAGTTAGAAACAGTCCTTTACAACATCCCTTCAACATGCACAGCATGTGAAAGAAGATCATTCAACGCTTCAGAATCTCATATATTTTGTTTCTATCCCCGGAGTAGAGTTACATGTGGCCTCATTGCCAGACAAAATAAAACATGTCAGCAGCATGTAAACAGCGTATAGGGACTTGGAACCAGATCTGCCAGAGAAAATATGTCATCAACAAATTAACAAAACAAGTGAACCTTCCACAACCTGGGTGGGTTGACCAGTGGTGTGACAACAGCTGTGTGAGTCACTGGAAACAGTGAGAGAGGCTAGTGTGACAGTTAAGTGGTGATTTAGCCCCCCCCCCCACACACACACACACACTTGTCCTAGAAGAAGAAACCCTTGGGCCTGGATGAAAAGTCTCTGGGCTCTTTTGTGGTCACCCTTAGCTGATTCACTCTTCTGGGAAAGGAAACCGCAAAACAGCATCGTCTCTCACTGCTTTGTCTTGACCCCTTCTCATTCCCCTTTGTCTTTTTTTTCTTGTTGTTTCGCTCCATGCCTTGCAGACACCATGAGAGTAAAGGGGCAGAGCTGCTGATACATTTCATTGTTCAGGCTGTAAAGGATCTTTTTTTCTGTTACAGTTATTAGCAAATGATTAATTTCATCTTTAAGCACTGACACTTAAGTGAGGCTTTAAAGGAGAACTTCGGCCAATTTTTATGTTAATCTTGAGCTCTATAAATATGCGAGTACTGTCGATAGAAAAAAAGTTGATAATATATAGTTGTTGCAGCTACAATCCAGAGCTCCCACTTAGCTAAAACGGCAGTCGTGGGTGCATGTTCTAAAGAGTGCCTTTGTGCCTCTTAACAGACACAAAATGCAATTAAAATGTCTGTGCAACATGAACAGGGCCCTTACGTGACAACAAGATGCGTTTTCAACTCAGACATCCACAGGGCTCTCAAGTTTTGAAGACAGGCAAGAGTGACATCTCCCCCCCCCCCCCCCCCCCCCCGCAGCTTGTTAATAGCAATAGCCAGTGTATGTTCATTATAGCTTCTGTAGATGTTAGTTAGGTGACACCAACATTTGGTCTAATCATAACTGGCCTGGCAACCCAAAGGACAGGGTTCTGGTTCCAGATGTGGTTGGTGACTTATGATTTTAGGCATTAAACACTTCATTTCCTGCATTGAGGTGAATTTCTATGCACCTATTAGTAACTTTTTCTGAATCAATATGCTGGAAATATCTTTATGTAAAGGGACACAAATTACAATTCAAATATAAAAACATAATGGAATATATTGCAGTAAGGCTCTCAGGCATTCTGTATTGCTTTCAAATATTTATTCTCCTTTGGATCAACTTTCCTAATTATATCTGAGTCAGCACACATGTAGCTTAGGCACCATTTACTCTTACCTTCTCTTTTGCATCTTTTGTTGGGTAGTAACCTCCTTAAATGTGCATATGACAATTATTCACCTCAATTATACATTATTCATTTTAATGGATTAATAAACCCCTGGACTTTAATATTTCAGATGTGTTTGAGCAAGATTTCTGCTCATGTCCAAAACTTTTGCACATTCAAAATATAACTCATCCCATGCTCTCTGAGATTTGGAGGAGTCGTGATATTTTGGGAAAAATAAAGTGATAGTAGGATATTACAAGAATAGTCTGCTATGCATTACGTGATTGCTCTGCTGATACGGTAGACCTAGACCTTCTGACAGACCAGGTCCCCGTCTGGGTCTCTGAATGAGACTACGTTTAGTGAAGTGGCTGAACGCTGCTCTACGTCGGAGGTGGAGAACAGAAACTATACGGCAGAATTAACGGAGCTCAAACGCGACACATCTGCCGCAGCATGTCGACAGCAGAGCGCATCGATAAACCTGAAGCTGCAGCTTTTACAGTGAGAGTGGACACTAAGCCACGTTTCATATTTGTCAGTAAACTTTTCAAAATACATTTCAGGGCTACACTCAAAACATTCGAGCCGAAGCCTCGGCAAAATCAGCTGACGCCGCGTCTGGTGTAGCCCGTTTCTTTTTTTTTTTTGATTGGCTGATAAGCGGCAGGCTCGACTAAGATCTTCAAGTTGATTCCTGCCGGTTCCATAGTGAGAGCGGCACGGCCAGAGAAATTTTGGGCGCTGCGGCATATTAAATATATTATAAATAGTTTTTCTGAGTGAGAAATACAATGTGTGGCGGGAGTGCGTGACAAAAGACCGAAATGAGTGACTGTCACGCTCAATGCGTGACACTTGAGAGCCCTGCATCCAGCCGGTAGCTAGCTCGCCCTGCTACCTGCTAGCTGCCGTCCGGGATGAGTGTTTTCAGCCAGGCTTCGGTGATATAAACTTCTATAGAGTTTTGTCGCGAAGGCATGACCTGTCCTCTGGAGGACAGCGGGCGCTCTGTGGATTGTTGTCGGCCGCGGCAGGTGACGAAGGCGGGGAGGAAGTAGAAGCAACGATGCCGGTCGGGCCTGCTAGCCTGGCTAAGGGAACTACCACACAGATCGCCACTGCCAAAACTCCTACTCACCAACACCAGATCGATCGCACACAAAATGTATGAGCTACAAATACACACGGAACTGCTGCGTGATGATTATTACAGAAGCCTGGCTGAAAACATTCCCGGACAGCAGCTAGCAGGGCAACTAGCTACAGGCAGGATGTCTGAGTTGAAAACGCATCTTGTTGTAACGTAAGGGTCCTGTTCATGTTGCACAAACATTTTAATTGCATTTTGTGTCTGTTAAGAGGCACAAAGGCACTCTTTAGAACATACCCCCACAACTGCCGCTTTAGCTAAGTGGGAGCTCTGGATCGTAGCTGCAGCAACTCCGTGTTGCTAACACAATTTGGCTCGTTTTGTTTTCTATCGACAGTACTCGCATATTTATAGCCAGGGGCATCGGACTGGGGGGAAAAAGGGGACTGAGTACCCAGGGCCCTCATGTGAGGAGGGCCCAAAAAGATGCTAGAATGAATAGCTGTGGATGCGGAGAGGGGCCCATAGAAAATGCCTTTCTACAGGGCCAAGAATTTTGTGCTACGCCCCTGATTATAGTGATCAAGATTAACGTAAAATTTGGCCGGAGTTCTCCTTTAAGAAAGGCAGTCATTTGGCTTTCCAGTTAGTTTAAATCTGCTCTAATAAATACTTTTATATTCATAATGTGTCAGATGACTATGAGTATTGTGAAAGGTATCACTCAAAGCAATGAACCCACAGAGAATTATCACCCGGCTGTGTAATTGGTTTTATGGCCTGCAACTTTACTGTTTTGGTTCACCTTCTCGTCAGCATCGGCATTCTGTTTGTAGTCTTGAATCATACAAATGAGGATAACAGTGCACACTTTCAACTTCAAATTTAAACTTCGTTTTTACCCCGGAGGGCAAATGGTTTAACAGCAAGGCATAAATAACAATACATGAAAGAACATAGACACAAATACAAGTGGGCAAGAAGTCCAACAGCAGTAGTCACTGGTGTCCGACTTTAATACCATCTAAAAAATGTCAGATAATTTTCAGCAGAATATGACCATATGATTACAAATAATCGTCATTTGGGAAGATGTTGCATTTATTGAACAGTGAAACAAATCAACAGTGAAAACACCTTGAACTGAGATATTTCCCTTAATACTTTTTCCGTTAAAAAAATAATTTAAAAAATCATTCAGAACACAATCAACCCAATCCTGTTTTGTGATCATTAGGAGCCAAAATCGTGATCGCGATTACAATTTTGATTAATTGCACAGCCCTATTGTCATCATTATCATCATCAGGGAATCTGACCATATAATCTGAAATCCAGAGTAAAGGGGGTGGGCACTCTCGGATAGGATGGCTTTAACCTTCCTACTTATCTGTTAGGTCAGATAGCATACTCTGCTGTACACCCAAGATCTTGCTGTTCACTTTCACTATCCTGGATAGTGCATTTGTCTTTCCTGGGAAACATTCATGGCGTTGTTCACATGCAAACTGATGGAAGTAGTTATGTGAGGAACTAAACAAGAGAACTTGCGAGCAAAAGTGCAAACTTTCACACCTCTGCACAATCGTTAGTTAAATCGTTAAAAGTGGCCGTGCTTGTCAGATTGTCTGTTTGGAAAAGTTAAATTTCTGTCGCAGTTAATCAGTTAAATGGGCTTTCAGATGCTGTTAACAAGCACTTTGTTTGAAACTGAGGCTCATACACTTGTTCCAAAAATTTGAATGACTGAATGAATAAATGAATGAAGAAATTTATTTCAGACATATAAAAAATAAACCAAACAAAACATCAAAGAAATTTACAAATATGTTAAATAAGCAAAACATTTAATAAACAATAAGAAACATTAACCAACATAGACATGTCTGAAAAGGAGTATGTATACACTTATTTAATCCTACCCCTTTTCCATAGCTCAGTAATTAATTATAATGATTTATTTTTATAATTATTTTCAATATAACTTCCCTTCCTGACCCTTAGTACTGTGGAACACTGCCATGTAACTATACACAATTTGGTGTTTTGAATGTACAATCCATATACAGATATCGACAGTCATACATACACGTACACACCCACACATATACATATATACAGTATACATTTACATACATACATACATACACTTCACATTAAAGCCAATTTAATTGATGTTGCTGCTTTCAAAAGTTGTGACATCTCTGAATCGACCCAATATGGTAAACAACCGATATAGTGCTCAAAGTGTTTTTCTGTAAGGCAAAACTGTCTACTAACAGGGTTGTTATGGGACTGATTTATAATTATAGCATCGTATGTGGTATACCATTATGTGTGGTAACTTTACTATGCATTTTTATGTTTTTCTTCAGCCGTAATGTGGCTTGGTACCACTGGGTCTAGTTAACACAAAAGCAGGCGCAGACCCTGCTATTTTTCTTCCAATATCTGCTGAAGAACTACTACTCAGTAGATTGGAGCAGATAATTCATAATTCAATTAATTAAAGAGTGACCGGTATCCCCAATGCCAATGACCCAGGCAGTAGCCCGCCATAAAAAAATACAGCTCCACCACATATCCCATAGCTCTACCACAAGGCCTATCTGAACCCTTCGCTTGCCTGCCCTGCTGCCTCCATAATGGTGCACCAGCCACCGCAGTGGCCATAGTTCCAGCTCCAGGCCCCATAGCTCCTCCACCACACTGCCACTGCCTGCACGGGGAATGAGGGATTAAATATATAATGCTTGCATGTCAAGTCTGCAATGCAAGAGAGGGAGCAAGGAGGAAGGAATTTGTCAGAACTCCATAAACACATACATGGACTCGGCTCCCGATGCCAGTGCTCTGAGCAAGGAGAACTTTCCGAAGGCTCGCTGAGCGACGGGGAGGCCGAGGGTGAGAGTAAGCAGGGCTGTTGAACGAGCACAGGGTTTATGCAGAGGCCAGCCAAGCAGCAATGATACACTGCACTGAAGGAGAAGGACACAGGGGAATGGGAGAGAAGAAAAGTGGTAGAAATGAGAGCAGAGAACAAGAATGAAAGGGAAAGAAGAGGATAGATTGGACATACTAAAACCCTGCAATCTGAGCTGGATAGGTTCAGAAATCACAACATCCCTTTGATATGTATGTATGTATGTATGGATGGATGGATGGATGGATGGATGGATGGATGTAATGTATGTACATATATACATAGAAAGAGGCTGAGATAGGATCATGGAGGGAGACGGTAATGGAGAAGGACAAAGAGTGAAGGAGGGGGGAAAGACATGCCCACTGAAATTTTCCAGTGTCTCTGCCAGAGAAAAAAAAAAGAGAGATCAGTCCAGATGCTGTTCACTGACTGTTCACATGTGGTCCAACAACTTCTCTGGAGTGGAGGGGTGTCGAAGAAGGAGGTTAAGCGTGGTTGGGACATGGGGGTTATAAATGAGGGTTTGACTTTAATCAGATTATGTGAAGCAGAACCTGGACTCCATTTGGCTAGCAGATGTTGGACAGGTGGGGAGTCAGCTTTCCAGGGGCTGAGGTCACAAGGTGAAGCTACCACTCACTGTAACCTATTTAGAAGCTTCCGTGATAAAGATCCAGCTCTATGAGACCCAGTCAGAGCTGAGTTATTGATCAATAAATTTGACTAGTAGCAAGGCAAGACAAAGGTAGCCTGTGTAGCTGCATCGACTCTTCTGCGATTGGCCCTGTTGCTCTTGGCTCAGTGGGTGGAAGAGGAGCAGCCTCCAGGCCCGGCCCTCCACAGCCCTCTCAGCCACTGGGAGGTGAGCTCCGCAGTGGGTATAAAATACTGTCGGGCGGATATAGTTCTGCAATGAAATATGGATGTAGGTCTTGTGTGAGCGCGCGCCTGCCAGTGTATGTGCATCCACTTAGGGTTAAACGGGGGTCAACACTCACTTTGCCACTACAGACTTGGCGGCACTCCAACGTTGGAGAAGCAACAGCAGTGTCTCTCACCCACTCTCTGTCCTATCCCTCTCGCTGTGCTCTTCCTCCGTCCTTGTCCTCTTCTTCTTGCCATGTGTAGTTTGCGTGCAGATAACATGCAGGGAGCCATGTGGTGTGTATCTGTGTTGAGCTCTGGGCTTAGCACTGTGGGTGTGGGGAGAAATGTGGGCTCAGAGCAGGAGAAGTGAAGGAAATGAAAAGCCTAACTAGTTCACAAGTGAGACAGGAGACAGATGATCCCAAGAAAATGTAACGGGAGGGAAGTTTCCCCCAAGCACTGCCAATGATTTCAGAACAACGGGGCTATAAAGATAGCCTCATAGGTACAATATTACTGGTATGCTAAAATGACAAAATAATACTGACCTGATTACGAAATATGTTGCAACTGAAATAAATAGTTCAGCATTTTGGGAATTACGCTTACCGTATTTGCTTTCTTGCTGAGAGTTAGATGAGATAATCGCTACCACTCTCACATCTGTATGCTAAACATGAAGCTTTAGCTAGCAGCTGGTTAGCCTAGCTTAGCATTAAGACTGGAAAAAGCTAACCGAAGGTACTACCAGCCCGTCTAAACTGTCACCTCTCACTTATTTACACCATATGTTCTTTATCAAATCTGTACAGACCGCCACTGGCAGGTAACACCCTGTTACCTCAACATTTGTCACTTCAGTTTTTGTAGACAAGATAAAATGTGTTAATAAGTGAGCTCCGGAGATGCTGGTAGGTGGATTTTGTTATCTCTGACAGAGCTATAGGCTAGCTGTTTCGACTTGTTTCCAGTCTTTGCACTAAGCTAAGCTAACTGGCTGCTGGCTCTAGCTCTATATACAGATGATACACAGATACACATGACTTCATGTCCGGGCATGCCTCCGTTCCACTAGCTTCTGTAACTCCGCATTTGTCTTCTTCTTTGTTTCTTTCTGTTTCTCAGGTATACTCTCCATATTCCAAGACAAGGCTGGATATTTCTTTTAGTTATTAATGATATTACACATGTCAATGGTATTTTGAATCATGAATGTTCTGATGGAAGTTATTCAGCTCTCTATAATCAGAACCAAGCTAGCTGTTTCCCCATTTCCATTTGTGCTAAGCTAAGCTAAGCTAAGAGGCTGCTGGCATCATAATTAGCAGACAAAGAAGAGAGCGGTATCGACCTTCTCATCTAACTCTTGGCACAAAAGTGAATGTGTATTTCCAAAAGCGTTGAGCTATTGCTATACAGCATTTGACATTCATGAAATATTTAACTGCACCAAAACATTTTGCACTTTCCCAAACACTTAAACGAAAAATGAAGCATGGAGAGTACATTGCATGTGAGAACACTTATGTGGAGCCAGGCTATTTAAGTGTGTTAAATAAGTGTCTTATAAAAAAAAACATTGTATTTTTGTGTGAACCCTCATTATCAAATGACATAAAAACACAAAATAACATTCTTGGCATGGAGCAACAGACATCTTGAAAGCGGTGTGATAGTTCTCACCCTTGCCATGTCTTTTGATGCTGCTGCCAAAAACAACTGCTTATTGCAGCTCAATGTGCCAACCGGAGATAGAGTAGCGCATACGTACATTGGGGGCCAGCACACTGCGCTGATAAGGAGGCGTCTCAGACAGAGCCGACTGGGCCACACAGATGAAATCTGGAGGGTTTGGCCTGCTGATAAACTGACAAGAACTTCATCATCTGCACTTTCATCCTCCTCCTCTCAGTGACCCACATCCAACTCTAGATTCCACAACTTATTGCTGGAGAGTTATTGCTTGGTTTCTATTATGGTGTGCCAGAGGTTTTAACAGGAGACTTGAGGGTATGTTTTGAGAGCATGGATATGAGTGTGCTGTAGTAAGTTAATGAGTTTGTTACAGTTTTGTTGGTTTCTTGTTCTCTAACTGAGCCCATAGAAAAGTTTCCTGCCCTGTATGGTAGCTTACTCTCACCCTCACCCTCCTCCTGGGTGAGCGTCAATTATTCATAAGCCTTGGGTAGCTAACTTGAAACCGATAACCCACATGCTATTTATACTTCATTTCAAATGAACAAATACTTAACTGTGAAGTTCCAGGCAGCTTGGTCGCGTCTGTCTGCATAGCTGCTGCTGAGCGGGCGGTTGGTTGGGAGGAGCACAGGGGTCATCTGTCCATGGGGGAGAGAGGCTGAACCAGCAGCTGCACATTATAGGTGAGGCTACACAACAGAACTCAGAAGATTAGAAGTACTACACCTAACACAAAGGAGATTTTCATTATCTTCGGTGCTAGTTTTTGTATAAATTAATTGCAGTGCTCTAAATAAAAGCAGTTTATTTCATACCACCCCATTGGATTTATTCCCATGTTTTCTGTATCCCATTAGTTACTGATGCAAAAACTCAATTTGTCAGTCAGGTTAATCCAAACTAATTCAAATTTGGACCTAAAATAAACTCCCATTTGTAGACAGAAATAAATAAAATGAAGAATAAATGGTTTTAAATATCAGATAATTTGAGTGCTTCTACCCATTTGTAGTTGATGTTTTCCTAAATGTTGGCAGGGGAGTAATGTTTTTGTGTGTGGCATTTTTCTGGCAGATGTCATCCCACCATCCACTGGATCAGGATCTTATTAATCTCGCTTTGCCAGACCTTCCTCCACAGCGCTGCGAAGGAGGGTCTGTCCACACAGCATTCCGGGATTGGAGAAAAACGTGCTCTGGTTTATTGGCATTTCTTTAAACCAATCACAATCATCTTGGGCGGTGCTAAGCTCCGGACAGAGCCACGGTGCCTCTGCTAAATAGTCTCAGGAAGGAACTTGTTTTGGTGGAACATGTGTACGTTCAAACGTAGTTTTAGTCGTGCAACAGAAATCTCAGATTGGACAGATAGTCTAGCTAGCTGTCTGGATTTACCCTGCAGAGATCTGAGGAGCAGTTAACCAGAGTCCTCACAAATCAGCCGGAGGTTAGAGAAGCAATACAAAGGAAGTGGAAGGTAACGCACATCCGGCCGAAAAGAATGACATCCGGCGGAATTTGCGGCAGAACAAGAGGGGGGGGTTGCCCTTTTTTGGGGTCCACATATTGAGATCCTGTTCTTCCAGGTAGGTGGGACCTGCAGTCCAAGTGACATTTCATCAACTTACAACAATCATTGCACATGAAGTTTAATATTTGGGAGCTTTTTTTAGTCAGGTGGCCTTATAGCTTCCAAGCCCCGACTCAAGCCTGCAGCAGTGTTTTGCACTGAAATAAATTTTTATTTTAGCTGCAGGATGAGGGTCTACATCATTGGAATTTGGTTAACGTCACAATTCAGACATCAAGGGACTGAATTGGACTATGAAATTGAGGTTATTTTTTAGATCATTTTGCTATTTAAATTGAAAAAGAAATGTATGGGGCAATATGTAATTTTCATTATATTGAGTGTATGTTGCATTGCGTCATATTTTATAAAGTTATATTGCTTATTGAAAACACCCAAAGAGAAAATGATAAAGAAAAAAACAAACTCAATATTATATCATGGGCCAGTGTGGATTACACTTAACAGTTTTATTTGGAATATTAAGACAATGAAGCATAAGCCAAGCACCAAGAGTGACAGCTACAAGTGTCGCATCATACGGCTCTTAAAAATGAACAGGTTATACTGGAAAACAACTGTTTTTTTCCTCTTTGAATGGTGAAGTTGATACACAGAACAGACAGTGAAATGTGAACATGATTATGCCATTTACACGCTCCAAATCCTACCTGACAGCAAAAGGGAAAAAAAGGAAAGAAAAAAGCGAAGAAAAGCAGAAGAAAATGAACTGCGATATTCGTCTGACGACCGCTTGGTCAGCCTGTGGCAGTGGCTGCAGCCCGGAACTTAAAGGGCTCTTGTGATAGGTCAGAACGAATAAGGCAGTCTGGGAACACGGCGGTGCAGCAGAGTGACAACCCTTAGTTCCCATCATTGTCATGTCCTGTTGCCTCGGCACCCACATCCACACAGCAACCAATGTGCACATACAGCATTAAAGTGACAGAGGATTGCAACCATTGTTACACTACACTCCATTGCATATTAGGGAGCAGTAATAATGAAAAATAATAATTCTTTCATACATATTTTTCTGTTTGCATATAGCACTTAACCCAGCTTTCTAAAATATATATGGGAGCATGAAAAGAAATGTTTAAAATATTTTTTGTTTGTCCTCTTAAGAGCTGAAACCATGAGTCGTACCGAGGTGGGGGTAGGAGTCCTTCATCATCATCATGGCGTTGATGTTGTTTAGTGGGACAGCTAGCGACACAACCAGCCCGCCTCTCATCCAGATCAGACCCAGTGGTTTCTTGCCACAACCGAGGCTCTCATAGTGCAGCTAAATAGTGTCATACTAAGGACAATGTAAGGTCAAAATAGTTCAATTCACGGCATTTTGTTTTTCTTAAGAACAGAATATACAAGTAAACGCCGATCTTTGCTTGCCCCCTTTATTTTGGGGGGGGGGGGGGGGGGGGGTAACACAGAAAGGTGGTGCTGGCTAAATGTGGTCCATGTTTACACATCCCTGGCTTAGGGTAGGGTGGTGGGAGGGTGTGGATGTGTGTCAATACCTGGGGTAGTGCAGGTGTCAGAAGAAGTGTGATGGTAGGTGTGTGAAAATGTATGTTCCAGACAGTTAATGCACCACAGAAGAATAAAAATGTCTTTTCATCAGGCTCCTATAACATAACTATCATTCATCATACATACAATAGGTTTTTTTTTCCCCCTCCTAAATCTACAGGTAACATGTGCTACGGTTAATGTCAGATATTTCCCATGGGGAAAACTGGGTTGAGAGGGTCCTGGGACTCTCATCGCAATGGGCCTGCCTGAGAAAAAGGGGGAGTGGGACAGGGGCAGAGAGGCATCGTTCATAGGAGTCACTGTCATCACCCCTCACAGTCAACTCTGCATCCCCTCCACTGGAACCCTCCGTGTGGCTCTGTCCATACACTAATATACTCCCGCACAACACACACGCATACACCGGGTCTGCGGCATGGTGGAGAATACAACTCCATCGACACAGCTTACAATGCCTGAACATAAGTGAAATATTTCAGGATCACTGGCTTTTTCTTAACACTCACACAAGTCTCGCCATTTTGAGCTAAAAGACAAACAGTGCTGTCCAGAAATATTTGGACAGTAGGGAATTTTCATTTTTGGCTCTGTAGTGCATCATATTGGTAATAGAACTATGACTATAAAAAGGTTAAAGTGCCAACTCTTAGCTTTTAGTGCGTTCAGAACCATATTTGATGTTTAGTGGGAATCCTAGCTCTTTTTTTTTTTTTTTTTTTTTTTTTAATATGCAATTCACCAAGTTTAGTCCAAGCAGGCAAACAATGATGCTTTACATTCAGACAAGAAACCCAGTAAAGAATGTTCTAGACTGGCCAAGTCACCGACCTCAGTACGACTGAGGGTGTTTTACTTGCTTAAGACCAGACTGGCAAAAAATTACCAAAACAAGCAAGAATATAGATGACGGCAGTTACAGGCTTCGCAGATCACCATAGACAAAGTGTCTGCTAATGTTTAATATAGAAGTCAGCAGTGACTGACTGTAAAAGATGTTCAACCAAATACTAAATGTGATGACTTAAGTTTTCTAAAAGTGGGAGCCTTTGTACAAAAAGCGGTACATTCCTACCATGTTCACCAAATGTAGATGCGAATAAAAGCCTTAAATTGTCACTAAGGTCAACTGTCATTTCAAATCCAATATGCTGGAGTAAAGAGCCAACTAAAAAAGAAAAGCGTCACTATCCTAATACTTGCAGACTGCACTGTAAAACACAAATACACAATTAAAGTGCTATTTTACTTCAACGAATCCATCACCCTCTCTGTGAGCAAGCAGTTGAAACAACAGGAAGCCACGGCTCTCTGTGAGCCAGCTCCATCTCTCCTCCTCCTGGCTCCTTAATGTTAACTTCAGCCTAACATCGCCCCAACAGGGTTAGGTGGAGAGTAGAGGGTAGGACAAACAGGCTTTAGTTCATTCTACACCACAGTCACCTCCACATCAGACCGGTGATGTTAGGGATATGGCCAGATGGAGAGAGAGAGCAGTTGGATATAATAATAAAAAAGGCCTGCTTCAGCCACGCAGCAGCCATGAGGCAACACAGAGTGGCCCTTTTAATACCCAGTAAATGTATATCCCAACATGGTAAAAATTTGCCTGTGATTAGTGCCTGCAAGTGGAGTGGGGCATTGTAAGGAGTTGTATGCTATTGCTATGCAGTAGCATGATCGACAGGTGACAGTGAGCATGATAATATGCTGTGTGTGAGTTTTCAAAAGAATTCTATTTCTTTGACAGTGTGGATGCTAAAATCCTGAATTATGAAAGTGCACATACAAGCAACTCAAATGTCAAAACTCACTCCTGCCACTCTTAACATACAAGGGATTAACATGCAATATTCAAGCTTTCTGAGAACAAAGTGCAGGGCAGTGGAAAACGTTTGGGATTTTGATGGGAAGAAATGTTCGTTCAATTCTGATGAATTCAAAATGCAGCAATGCAGTGAGAAATGGGTCTTGTTTCCTGCCTGATAAACAAGTGAAAAAACGATAATGGTTTTGCAGAGAGAAGGTTTTCAGTGTTTAATTTCAGGGTGTAGGTGGGAGCTTGACAGGGCCAGGTTCTGCCCTATGAAATAATTACCAAAGAAGAGCAGAAGTAACTTTCAGCAGTTTGTAAATCTGAAATATAATTTGGCGTTATTCTAACACCATTGAGCACATTTATAAGCTTTAGCCTACTACTTATTACACGTAGCTGTGTGCAAGCGCTTTGGTCACAGGCTCAGATTCATGGGCAAAGAAACACACTGACATTTGTTCATGATTCATCCTCACTGATGAGAACACCCAATAACCTTTAACATATATGCGGGTTGATATACACACAAACTAAAATATGAAATAGTTTGAGAACTTAAGCTTCAATTTAAGCTTTCCAGTGATCATGATCTTATGCGTTTTTCAGCTTTAATATTTTAGCTTTACACATTACCTGCTGGGTTTTCATCAGCATACTTTCCAGTTTATATTTGTTAAAAAAACATGCCATAAAGGAACCACTCTACCTTTCTCTAACCATCTCATGTGTATTATTATTATTATTATTATTAACTACTACAAGTTAGAGCAAACACTGTTGCTGATGAATTTATTTAATTGCTAAAGGCTAACTTGGACAATGTCATCAGAGGTTGGATCAAAAAGAGTCAACTTTCATGCCCTCTCATTAGGATCTCTCAAGTTGCAGAGTACAACCTACACTTGGCTGGGCATAGTTATATTGAAATATGCTACAGTAGGGCTGGCATTGGACCCGCTAACAACCTAATACTACCATACAGACCATAATGTGGCGAGAGACTAATGCATGCATTAGTGAGAGAGATGTAACTAATGTACAATGTTATCATTTCAATAATCTGTCATAGCTGAACCAACATAGCACCACTGAAATTGAATCTGTTACAAAAACTTTAACGTGCACCATAAGTATGTGAGCTTACAGCTCATGCACCTCTTCATTATTATTCTCGTCAGTCTCATTTGATGGCATCCGAGTGGACTGTGTTGAAGCACCTCCTGTTTCCGGTTTGGACTACAAAACAAGTGATTATAAAAAAATAAAATAAATGGTTCTCTAAAAAGGCACATAGGTTATACTTAGTTTCTCTTCACAATGAGAACACAAAAGAAATGACCGGCTAGCCAGCATTGCTTTTGTCCTAAGGAACACAACTAAAATCATTCAAATTACATAACTAAAGCTCTCAAAGATATGCCAACCTCTCAAGAGTTGAGTGTTGCCTGCACTCAGTGCTACTGACTATAAAAGCAACTGGGCAATGAGGGAATTTGTTGGGGTTGAGAACCTTATAGTTATAAAAGTTGTAGTGGGGACATCACCTCCAAGAAAAGGCTACATCACTTATTTCCTGTTGGTGACACAGGGATCTACATAAAAACAGCTCAACACATTTTAAGTATCATGAGAGATTAGCTGTGCTCCCCATTTCTGATCTTTGACTACATGTGGTCTCCCATGAAACAGCCCATTCTCAAACAAGCCTTAAGAGTGGATCAATTCAGTCACGTTTATAAAGGGACACTGACGTTTTGAATTTTCATCTTCTGTCTTCACCTAAAGCTTGTCACACATGCTCTCAATTCCTCTGAAAAGTCTTAGTTGCAAGTATCTAGTGAAGAAAAATGACCAACTGGGATACACAGGGTAAAAGCTTTCTGTATACCAGATGCCACCAAAAGATACTAAATGAAGGACGCAGGAGTAAAACTAAACCCTATAAAGCCATAACACAATTCCATAAAAACACCAGACTGCTCAAATGTTACCCTAGGGATGATATGAACTGTGTGCTTAAGTGTTTGTGGCCAATAAAGACCATTGACTGACAGACTGCTGCGACAACCGTAACAATGGCAAGAACTGATAGGGACAGATTGTAAGAAAATATTCTGTTTTGAAAGCAATGCCGCACCATAGGAATAAAGTTGACAAGTTCAGCTTGCTCACTAAATAGGACACAGTAGATAGATTCATCATTAACCATTACTGCTTATGCCCAGCTGATGTGCTGTCCTGAACTCTATGGACCCTCTTAGAATCTGTCCCTGGCTTAGCTGCTGCCCATGCGTGCAAAGAGATAGCAAAGAATGTGCCTTATGTAGCTCTATCCATGGGCAAGCTCTGACTGCAATATAACAATAGCATCTCCAGATCACACACACCCTCTTGCAAGGTGCTCCACTAGGTGCTTTGACAAGCTAAGGAAGAAGAAAAAAAATAAAATAAAAAAATAAGTCGAGAAAGCACATAGTGAACTGTACAATGTAGCCATGTGGGCCTAACAAGAAATTTGGGATGAATAGAGGAGGCATGCAGGCAGGTCTACAGGCAGGGCGATGTGGGATCAGGCAGACATTTAGCACAAAGCAGGAGAGAAAAGACACAAAGCACTGATATTTGTGCCTTTCCTTCCCATCAACACAACCTGTTCAACACAAAAACATGTGCTTGCCAGACAGCGTTACACTAAATATAATCATATGTTTTTTTTCTGTGATGTAAGTAATAACTAAAACAAAGATTAGAATGAATCTTGTATAGCTTGTTACATTTGAATTCCATCCCCCACCAGAAAGAGGGCCGTGTCACTATAGTCTCTAATTGGCTAATGAGGAATTTACTAAGTTCTGTAATCTTCCTGCAGTGTGAATACAGGCAATGGAGAAGCCCACCCTATTTGACCTTGAGTGGCGGTTCCCTCTCCAGCCAGCGAACTCGTACTTTCTGTTTATAGTGATACTCCTTGAGGAAGTCCTGCAGGGCAGGGGGCAGCGGCAGAGAGCCTATACCATCGTAAGTGGTCCAGCGGCAGATGGCAGCTCGTGCCAGATGCTGCAGGCCAAAGGGAAAGGTCCGATGGAGAGGCGCAGTAAGCAGCGGTTCAAAAAACATGCAGGCGCTGGGGTCCTTGTAGTGTTCCAGCAGTCCTGTGACGGTGGAAGAGTGGAAAACACAAGGGTCATGAGCGTCAAAGCTGAAGTTGTGGTTCCACTGCTCGATGCGGGCGTGCAGTGAACGGTTGTAGCGGCGGAAGCTAACGGAGAAGAGGTAGTCCTCCTGGGCTGAGTCACGCAGCAGGAAGGTGCCCTCTGGCCGCCCGTCCAGCAGCGCTTCAGCCTCGTAGCGGTCCATCACGCCCCAGTAGCAGGGCAGAGAGGTGATCTGCAATAGGTCCGGCACCAGGCAGTGGATATAGTCTATCTGAGTGTGAACCTTCCAGGGCCCAGGTTGCTGCCGGCTCATGTGACCATCTCCAGAGGCGTGCCTCTGCTTGGGCCTCCTGGCCTGCAGACAGAGGGTGGTGGAATCCTCCTCAGAGTCACAGTCCTGGGGTGACACTGCAGCCCCCAACACCTGCCCACAGGCCCCTGACGACCCAGCTCCCGCAGAGCTGCCAGCCCCTGAGACCCGGCCTTCCCCAGAGGCCTCTCCGATGCCAGGAGCCATCTTTGGTCCCAGTTTGTAGAGAGAGGAGCCCGGCATTGAGGCCTCCAGGGTGTGGATCTGTGCATTAGGTGGTGGGTCCACACCTTCCTCTATGCTAAGTCTGCGGCGCTCACGTAGACGTTCCTCCTCATCCTCAGGAGAGGGGTGGGCCGGATCAAAGGCATCCAGCAGGGCAGTGGAGGAATGCGGGCTGACCGGCGCCGTGTGTTGCTTGATCAAGTGCCACTTGTGAGCAAGGTCTGAGCCTGGTGGGAAGGGGCAGGTCTCCAGCATGAGCTCCGTCAGGTGAATCTTGCGTTTGGACATGACGGGGTTCTTAGATGAGCGGGAGCGTCTGCGAGCAGGTAGGGGTAAGCATAGCCCCACTGTATCACTTAGCCGCTGGCGCAAAGACCGAGCAGTCAGACTGCGTCCTCCAGATACAGAGTCGCTCATCTCCTGAATGGAGCTGACTCCATAACGCCTGTCCCTACGGTTTCCACTCCCCCGTAAGCGCCCAGACCGCCTATCTGCCTCCAGAGAGCTCTGAGTTTTGGTGGAACATGAGTGTTTTTTCTTGCCCCCCCATGGAGCATGACGGGAATAGGAGTCTCTCCGGGCCAGGGGAACACCCCCTGATCTCCCCCGCACATCCTCAGTGTCCTTGTCGATTGTAATCTCTACTATCTGAGGGCTGTCTGACACACAGTTGTGATGGCGGCGTCCTGCTGGTACCATTGGCACTGCCAGGAGGCTCCGTGATGGGCTGGAGGCTCCTGGCGCCTGAGCCTGACCTGAGCTGCCTCCTTGGCCAAGATCCACCACACAGTGGACGGCATCGGCCTCAACCCTGCTTTCACTTGAACCGTTGTTGTGAAAGAGTGTCTGGCATTTGCTCTTCAGGTTGCTCCACATGTTGCCCACTTTCTTCATCAATAGGAGCCCCTGGGACCTGAAGATAACAGGAGACAAAACTGATAAATCACAGGTGGAAAATCTCGCAACAGCGATGGCGCCTAGATTTAAGACTGAGGTACAAGCTACATAAAGAATGTCCTACATTTAAATTTCCCAGACTACTGTGTATCTAGTAATTTGACATGGTGAGAGTATAACAGGGCCAAAGTGTCTGAGAGGTGGGTGAGCTTGAGTAGTTGGAACAGCAGAGTTAGGAGTTGCCAGGCAGACGTGCAGAGACACAAGGCCACAGCTATAAATGAACGCAGGATCTGCTCACAGCTGATCTGCTGGTATGTACTGTATTACAGAGCCAGTCTAGACCTGACCAAAAACTTTCCCTGTTACAGCAGCAGATAGGACACACGTACATGCACACTCACATATGTCGTTGACTTATCAGTCTACTAGAATTTGACAGGGATTTGGAAGTAGTAGCACCAAATTGTGTTCCAATGGTGCAATTTTTAACAGTGAGCAAAGTCACCAAGTAGGAGGTTTATTAGGGTACAAATGTTTTTTTCCAGTAAATTGAAATCACTGCAGCAAACAGTTGAGATACTTGAATAACTTGCCAATATGCAAAATATCCAAAACCAAACACTTTGCAAGTCTTCACACGTTTTAGCTCTTTGTTGCTAAAAGTGAATTATACAACTGTGTTTGGACTAGGGCTGGGCGATAAAACGATAACAATATGTCTCGCGATTGACACGTAATCAATATCAATAAAAAATGCGTTTGATAAAACGTTCAATAATGTTTTTCTCTTCGTCGGGAGAAACCATGGATGTATTAAGAACCAGAGGTTGCAAAGCAAGTTTGGTTGCATATGAACAAAGGCACTCACTCTCTGGTAATCTAGCAACGTAGGGAGTGACACTAACAGCCAATCATGTAACACTATCACGTTTGGTTGCGCTATATTGTTGTCTCGTGTTGGATTCTACCAACCGGCGTGGCGTGATGAGCGGAAAATGAGTGCCGCCGAGAAAATTGTTGATAACACAGGAAATACCTTAAACTTGTTTTAGAACTCAACCTTTTCATGTCACTAAACAATGGTTTTGATGCCTTCCAGTCGGGTTTTCGACCACACCACAGCACTGAGACAGCTCTTGTTAAAGTATTTAATGATATCCACTTAAACACAGATAGTGGCAAAACTGCAGTCTTAGTATTACTTGATCTCAGTGCTGCATTTGACACGGTCGACCATGACATATATTACTACACCGATTACAAAACTGGGTTGGCCTTTCTGGCTCAGTCTTAAACTGGTTTAAATCCTATTTAAAGAATAGGGACTACTTTGTATCTATAGGTAATTATACATCTGAGCATACAAATATGACGTGCGGAGTTCCCCAAGGCTCCGTTCTGGGGCCTCTTCTGTTTAACATCTACATGCTTCCACTGGCTCAGATTATGGAAAACAACAAAATATGTTACCACAGTTATGCGGACGACACAAATTTACATAACCTTATCGCCAGGAGACTATAGTCCTATACAAACACTGACTAAGTGCATTGAACAAATTAATGACTGGATGTGCCAGAACTTTCTTAAATTAAATGAAGAAAAAACTGAGGTGGTTGTTTTTGGAGCAAAAGAGGAACGATTAAAAGTCAGCGCTCAGCTTCAAACGACAATGTTAAAAAATTTTGTAATTATGGACTCAGACCTGAATTTCAACAGCCACATTAAGACAATTACAAAGTCATCCTATTACCACCTTAAGAATATATCAAGGGTAAAGGGACTTATGTCTCAGCAGGACTTGGAAAAACTTGTCCATGCTTTTATCTTCAGTAGACTGGACTACTGTAACGGTGTCTTTACAGGTCTCCCTAAAAAAATCTATCAGACAATTGCAGCTGATTCAGAACGCTGCTGCTCGAGTCCTCACTAAGACCAAGAAAGTGGATCACATCACTCCAGTTCTGAAGTCTTTACACTGGCTTCCTGTGCCTCAGAGAGTTGATTTAAAAATACTTTTGCTAGTTTATAAATCATTAAACGGTTTAGGTCCAAAATACATTTCTGACCTGCTAGTCAACTACGAACCACCCAGACCTCTCAGGTGGTCTGGGACAGGTCTGCTTTCTGTCCCCAGGGTCAGAACTAAACAGGGAGAAGCAGCATTTAGTTTCTATGCTCCACACATCTGGAACCAACTTCCAGAAAATTGCAGGTCCGCTGCAACTCTGTTCTTTTAAATCAAGGCTGAAGACCTTTCTTTTTGATGTTGCCTTTCGTTAAATAACTATCCATTTCTTATACTTTAGTTGCTTATTTTATCTGCTTTTATACAACTGTTTGTAACTGCTCTTTAATGTTTAATTTCTTATACTGCACTGTAACTTTGATTATTGTATTTTGATTGTCTTCATGTAAAGCACTTTGAATTGCCCTGTTGCTGAAAAGTGCTATACAAATAAAGCTGCCTTGCCTTGCCTTTAGCACCTTAGCCACGCACACCCTTTGGAGCACAGCCGTATTCGCCAGCAACATCCAACATCTGCAGCTGCAACATGGAGAGGTACTCTGCATCAGCGCCTTATGACAAAGCATCTAAACGGTACAAAGAAATAACGGAGGCAGTGGCATATCATTTAGCCAAAGACATGCTGTCGAGAAGCCAGGTTACCACCAACCCCCCACCATGTACGGTTTAGGCTGTAGCGTGACTTTGACGGAGAAAAATAATTGTTACTGTACCAGGCTTGTTTTTTATGTTACAGATGTAAAGTCTACCTCAGTTTTATTTTAATTTCTCCTATGTTTACAAAACTGCACTGCACATATTTTAAAAATACTTTATTCACCAGAAGGTGAATCAGCTTGTGAACTTCCTAGCACTAAATTTGCAGAAAATAGTTCTCTGGTTTCTCTATGTTTATATTTAAAAAGCATTCCTTATATATTCTTTCATTTTGCAACTTAATGTTAAGAGATGATTGTTAAGTGTTAACTTATGTTTACATTTTACTTATTTGAGTGTTTTCCATGGTTGTGTTGACATTTCTGCTTTTATAACTGAGGGGATTATAATCAGAGGAAGGTTAAGTTTAAAATAAAAATGTTTACATTTTATATATTCCTTATTTAAAATAGGTTATAAAAAATTATCAAAAATGATCAATATCGACCGATATGAAACACTTATATCGTGATACAGTTTTCAGCCATATCGCCCAGCCCTAGTTTGGACATTAATCACTTTAAGAATATTTTAACTGATAACATTGTCCAACATTGACTTTATCCATTAGTACAAGCAGCTCATTACAGAGTGTCAGAACATGGCAAGAGATTATGGCTTTGCACAGTCAGCTGTGATAGATAAGAGTTCTGTGATGCACAGGAAACCAGAACGGTCTTTAGCACATGACTGATTAAGTTGATTTGCTGAGGGCAGTTCCAAGGCTATTACTAACAAACTCATGACGTCAGTGTCATCCCCCTTATTGACTTGCTCACAAACATGTCTCTCCGATTGTCATTCAATGTTTCAGCCTGTATGCATCGCATACAAAAACAGCCTGCAATAAATGTGTTATGAAAAAATTCTTATTCACAGTTGCGCTAAATCACCAAATGTGACATAACTCATTCACTGTAGTTTACCTCCTGTTCTGTGCTCCATGTGCATCTGCACAATAAGCCTGAGTAAGTGCAGTGCATTGTCTGGTCCGTTGGACGTCTTCCTTTCATTCTCTCAAAGGCTAGTACCATTACAAAAATCCACAGCATCTGACTGTGCTCCCAATCGGATCACCGCTGGCTTGAGATGGACCTCCAGCAATGAAACTAGACTTCCAACAAACATCCAAAGCAAAGCATCCAAATGCTTTTCAGCACTAAATGCCAATTCAGCAAAACTCATAAGTGTTAAGAATGCCCCTGTAGTTCCCATAGTCACATCTGTAAGCTGCAACTTAGTTAATTACACTAGATTTTAAGGGTGCTCCGATCAGGATTTTTGGGGCCGATCACAGATTGCTGGCAGACGTATCGGCCGATACCGGTCACCAATCACTTTTATGAACTGAAAATTACGCCATTACATAACAGTCACACATGTTTAGAGAATGTATCAGTAACTGTTTGGCTTTCTGTCCTAGCTCAAAATCTAAAAAATGTCCTTTCAATCACTGCACATTTCTTCAGCACACACAGACACACACAGTCAGTCACACACACCGACACACACACGGGGAAACAGCTGTTTGAGCGGCGCCGGAGCTGCTAGCTACACGACTCACACACACGGACCGACACACACACGGACCGACACACACACACACGGACCGACACACACACGGGGAAACAGCTGTTTGAGCGGCGCCAGAGCTCCTAGCTACACGACTCCGCTCTGCCTTAGTGTTAGCTAACTTTGAAAACTCCTCATCCTCCTTTCTGTGACTAACCTTCAAATGTATGATGAGGTTGGTGGTGTTGAAATGTCTTTGGAGCTTTCCTCCTCGTGGTATTTTCTCGGTACACACGTTGCTAATCGCTAGTGTATCGTCTTTTTCCCAGATAGCAATGAGTCGGCGGACCACCAGCGGTGCTCCAGAGGCAGTAGAAGCGTCAGAATGGTGTAATCACAAACACGTTTGCCGGAGCACCACCGGTGGCAGACGCTTTTTAAAAGCAGTAGCCGTCTTCCTAGCGTCTTCGTTCCGCGGCCTGCCGCGGGCCAACTGCTGTTCTGCCACCGTTCAGACACCTTGTAGAACTGCCAGACCGCTGAATGTAGGGACGCCGCCATTTTGAAAATGTTCTCAGGAGTAGTGCGCTCTTAATACATCCGTGGTAGTGCGTCATCTGATCGGCCTTTATGGAGACCACCGATCAAACTATTTAAAGCTATTATCGGCCGATACCGATCGGTGGCCGATCGATCGGAGCACCCTTACTAGATTTGATTGCAAAATTATCATTTGTGATGCACATTAAACTTGTTTTTGTTTTCTCCTGCATTGAAAATAAAGCAAGATGAATTTCCTCACATTTTAAATCTTCTTTATTTAAGAGTGTTGGTATTGCTGTTGCTATTGCTTTTAGTGTCAGTAGCTATGTTTCCAGCCACACATTTTTATGCAAAATTAAGTGATATCGAATAAAAAATGCCTTATGGAAACAGTAAAATTCAACTGAATTGCATGGATATCGACTCAAAGTTTCTACGTTCGGTCTCATCGGATTTTCTCTTGATTGATATACGGCTTATGCGATAAACGCTGATGGAAACATTATTTGCCGAATAAATAATGAATTGCAATTAAGTCATTTTATGGCTGAACAGGTGCATCTGTACAGGTCAGAAGTGGTGAAGACCGCACACCCAATGTGCACTGCCAGGAGTGCCAACGCAAATGTCCCTTATCATGCAAAGATTATCTGCTACATCATGTAGTAATACGATTGATAGCCAGCCCTTTCTATTGACCACATCCCTGCAGCCTTCAGCAGGGGGTCTAATCAGGACATGAGTCCAGTCTATTGTGCCATACACCTGTGGCACAAGGTGCGCTCTGGAGTTACGCAGCAAGATCTCTTGTGCCTTATCCACTCCAGGTAGGTAGCATATATATAAGACCTTTGCATCATCCTTGTTCGTATGGCATTGCACACACCGTAAACAGTGGTCTTGCTGACACCAAACGTTTCGCCTACCACTCTGTACTCTACGCATGTAGCCAGTTTGTAGAGCGCAATGGCGATACGCTTCTCGGTTGGAACCGGAGGGCCATGGCTTATCTGGGTCAAGGGACGGGCCAGTAAAAATACACAACAGGTCAAATCCGAAAATGCTTCAACCAAAGGGTTTCCGTAAAGTGTCTCTAAACCATGATCTGCAGAACAGTTTGGAGCGCTCTCGTACCCGCACTGCAGGCCGCCTCAGTTGTTGTCGGGCATTTACGTTTTCTTATTATAGCTTGATATGTCGCCATCAGCTGGCGCATAAGCACTATTCCAACTTCTGCAATTATTACTCATGTGTAGGTAGATGCCGCAATCTATTTTGTCTAGCAAAACTTTGTTTGCAAATGTTTGCTTGAATGTTGTGCGATTTAGTGTGAAAATTAATGGAAACACCATAAAATGTCTGCAAAACAGCATGTGACGTCATTACGCACAGGTTTTTATTCGCTTTAAAGCCGTTGGATGGAACACACACTTTTAACGGCTTTATCCGCATGAGTTCTTTTTACCGAACTTCAGATAATTTGACAAATGGATGGAAACTTAGCTAGAGTGACGGTATGCTGAATTTCATCTCCATACTCATTTGGCAAAAACTCAGTTTGCAAAAACGGTGTGCTGTCAGAGTTTTAGCAATTAAACTTGCAAAGATTGTTTGACATATTTGTAATCAGTCCACATGTACAAAATGGGTGTTTGATCGATCATTTGTAACTATAGTCCAGGGATCGACATAAGCAATGGCCCGATGGCCCGGGGCCAGTAAAAGAGTATGTCGGGCTAGTTGATTGGCCAGTGACAGTGTCTCTGTCTGCTGCATCAGCAAACGTCATACTGACTGAAGCGAAGCTTGTGAATATTAACTAACATTTCACATTTTCACCTCAGGTAATTTATAACGTTAGTTAAAATGTCAAAGAACTATGAAGCTAATGTGAGAAAGAGGGCATTCTTAGTGGAAAACACAGCAGCTACACCTGGGTGGAGAACGGCGATGATGGCATGTACGCCGACGGTTTCGTTTGCCGGCAATTTCCAACAAAAGCTGACCAGCCAAACCAACAAAATGCCACGCAGCTTCAAACACAATTCATTTGGATACAAGCGTTGCATTTAAGAAGATATCCTGGATTGTGAACAGCGATGTCCGCGCTGCGCACGCACTCTCATACACGGCAGAGCCGAGGTGTGTGCGTTACTTCACGCAGCACATGTAACTGACTGGAAACGATACCGAGGATTATTTAGCCTACTGCCGCTGGCACAGATGAACTAACGCTACAGTCATTACTGTAAGTAACCTACAATAAAACCTCCATGATTAAAAAGTCAATACTTATCAATATACCCACCTACCTGTTCTACAGGCATCAACATGTTTGTCTGCTCTGTCTGTGCTGACCACTCGCTGTGCAAACACAGCTCTACTCTGCAATTAGCGACTTTTTACAAACAAGCTAAAATGAAAGATGTCAGTTTGTAGTCTAACTGTTTATCTTGAACTTTAGACAAACTGTTGTAAACTTAGCTGCTGTCTTAACTAACAATCCTCCCTGCTGGAGCAGTAACCTGTGGATGTATTATAAGACCAAAACATATACATGTGGCTACTTAATATGCACGTGAATTACGTGATCGTTATGTCCGCGTTCTTCATTCTTGATGATGTTGCCAGTTGTATTCTTTTGCAACAGCATTGTCTTATTTCAAATAAGGCATACATGATGAATGCTAGCCTGCTTATCAGTCCATTCATCATTAAAGCTGCCGTTTTCCACATCAACTTTTCGCTTCAGGCTCTCTTGAGAGTGACATTTTTACCTGACAACAGGCCTTTCTTTCTGCAAACATTTTCCACCAATCAGGACGCTGCATACTACAACAACGTTTCAGTAATCACAGACTTTAACCATCACTCAGTGAACTGCCTCCTAATCTGGGAACTTTTTCTAGTTAAGTAGCCTATTTAGTTATCGTTATGGATTGTCCATGTTTTTTAGGAGTTTGCTTACACTAATACAAGTAAAAACAATATAGCATTAATTTAGTAAGAAAGTGAAATATCAAACAAGAAAAGGCTTATTAGATATACATACATTTTATTTTCTTTGTTGAAAGTCCGGCCCCCGGAGTGTCAGCTTAAAAAAATTCTGGCCCTTGGAAAAATGTAGTTGCTAACCCCTGGTCTAGCTTTACTGCTAATGGCACAACATACAGTGACAGTGGCTAGCTGGGTTATAACCATTTTCTGAAGCTTCATGGGAGGTGCGGCATATATTTTCCTGCTTTTTTGTCCTTTGCCAATCACACCTACGATATTTCTTTCAGGGCCAGTAAAAATTTAGAAGGGGCCAGCAAAACTCTGATCTACTGGCCCCGGGGGCCAGTGGGGATTTTTTTTTATGTTGAGCCCTGCTATAGTCATCCTATATCATTCCCTTTTTTATATTATTGTCAAGTGGTCAGTGCTGCATTAATTAAGGAAATATAAATAAAATGGGTGCCCAGATGAACTGACAACTATGTCATCTGTAAATCTATGACCCCAAGGTGGTAAAAATTGTGGGACACTAGTAAAAGCAGGCGTCACCATGAACTGGTTAGATAAAGTGCTGCGGCTAACAGGAGCTGACAGCAGTTTGGGTGAACTCAAACCTGCAACACGTCATCAAGGTAAGCAACACCTTTTACTGTGCCATTCCTTTTGTATGGAGAACAACTGGCACTGAGCTCACAGCACAGGCTCTGATCACAGTTCCTAATGGGGATGGGCATTTGATTAAATTTTCTTAGTCGATCGTCGGGAGAATTAATGATCGACTATCGATTAATCATTAATATTTCTATATTAAAATTCCTTATTTATTTAACTTTTTATAAATAAAAAAATGCAATGAAAATACAAAAATACAGCGTGTTTTTCTTCGATGAGATCTTAATTACAAGAACAACAACGTGTGGCAGTTAAACTGGAGGTTAGGCTAAACTTGAAGATATATGCGCTGCGTTGCTCTGAAGCAGCGGAACCTGCTGCTGCGAGCCGGCCTTCTTAAACAGAGACCCTCGTTTGTTCCAAAATAATACGTAAAAAGAATCATGTTAAATAATAACTTAACCAAAAACATAATACTACTTAGATCTGACAGGTTTTGTCAAAATGTAACTCAAAACTACCCAAGGCACGGACAAAGCCTAATATAAAATAACCAGTAACTCACATACAACTTCTGCACCAGTCTACTGGTTTTTGTTAGAAAGATAAGCATGTTGACATGATCTGGGTCAGACGCGACCGTGGTGACCGTGAGTCTAGCCGCCAAAAACACCCGCCGGCCGGGATGCACAGCTACCTCCGCGCTAACTTGGCCAGCCCGGGCTGGGGAACCTTATTCTGTTCTTCGTAGTGAGTTTCTACCAGTCTGGTGATGGTACGTCGTGACGGAATGTGACATGCTGCTTCTAATATCCATCTCAATGAACGTGCAGATCCCTTGTCATTGTTATTATAAGTGTGTACCAATAAAATGTTATAAACCATCTAGGCCTGCACGATTTGGAGAAAAAGTCATATTGGGATTACAATTACAATACTGCAATTACAATATAAAAGTAGCATGAGTTTACTTGATAATCAAGGAAAAAGCTAAACATTTTTTGAAATGTGTATTGTTTTACTTTACCATACAAAAGTTAAACAAGCAAAAGAAATACATATACAAAAATGTGCAATACGTTTTTAAATAACTTAATATTTTAGAAAATGAATTAAAAATACAAATTCTTATTAAATTAAAACATTTTGTATGCGCTTATAAACGATGACATCCAAGATGGGTGTAATATAACAATACTATCGTAATAACTAGTGATTAAGTTACAAAACATACTTTGTAAATCTGTTGTCTGCCCTTACCCCTCTACACTTCTGTTATTCACGTGACCATACAGGACATACGCGCTACTGCCTAAACAGACTGACTGGTCACTAGTCCTCTTTTGTATACGTTGTTACCATGGGCACGCTTAATACATTGATGGGGTAGCGTAGTTCAGAGGGCATATTCAACACAAAACCATAATTCAGGCATTAGTTGAGAGCCAGAACGGCAGGCGAGTGAGTTTCGTCAGTGCCTGAGTGGTGAAGCGAGGAGAGTGGCTGTGAGCGTGTGAGGGAAAAGTGAGAGGAAAAAGAGACAGCAAATACGATGTAAAGTGAGTAAATGCCAAGCTTCTTAAGACACGGTGGCTTCATCTGTTAATGCTGTCGGTAAAGTGAAGGCTGTTACAACGTGGAAACTGCAGTGCACAGTGTCACGCACACCTTTTTGTTTACTTATAATTTTTGCAATTTTTGCTGTTTATAATCACACCGAGTGACATCGGGATTGCGATAAATCGTGCAGCCCTAAAACCGTCTTGAACTAAAATCTGCTAAACTAAACAACGCACATTAACTGTAGTGTACTCAAGTTAAACCAGTGTTATTTTAATATAGTGGCTCAATGGCATAGAAATACTGTAGTCTTGACAATTCCATATGACATCCTTTGGGCTCAAGCTGCTTAACTTATACAGGCAATCAAAGGTTTCATCAAAAAAAGCAATATGGCTGAAAATGTACTTGAAGTATTTATTTGTGAAAGTGGCTGTGTGTGTCCGACAGTGCACAAAACACCAACACCGGTACAAGCCTACAGCTGTCCGCGGACACGGAGTGTGGAAAATGTGTCAGAGCCTCCCGGACGGGTGAACTGAGACTCCGTTTCCTGCTTGTCGGTCAACGGTTACTGATCTGTTAACATTTAATTTCATTGTGCTTTCTTTTGGAATGCTGGCTGCCAAAAATCGCCACTTACTAGCTAATTAATTAGCCTGAGGTAAACACTAGCTATCAGTAAACAAAAGGTAGTGGCTGGTGTGTGCGCCAGTGTTTTTGTGTGTGCGTGTCGGCCCGTCCCCGCATTTGGCGACTGGCTAGTGTTAATTTCGGACCCTGCTCAAGCAGTAGAATGTTTTTAAGGAGAAAGTAGGCCCATCAACAGAAATAAATTATGGAAATCATCACCATGGTAAAAATTTCAATTCATCGTCCAGCCCTAGGCTAATTATGGTTATATCAGCAACATCTTCAGAGGCTGGATTTTCAATCCGGGATGATGCGTTTAATCCCTCAGTTTGCTAATCGCCTCAAAAATACACACAATGAAAAGTTCCAGTGACTAAAACACACAGCTAAAAAGGGGCCTGTGTCTCTAAAACTTTGATAATTGTGCTCAAGTAGTATTAAAGTGCCCATATTATGAAAAAAATCACTTTTTCTGGGATTTGGGGTGTTATTTTGTGTCTCTGGTGCTTCCACACGCATACAAACTTTGAAAAAAACATCCATGTTGTTCTGAGTGAGATACGGTTTCTGAATGATTCCTGCCTTCAGTCTCCGGGTGAGCTGGTCAAAATCTGCACGGCTTTTTACGTAGCTAGCCGAAACGACGGGCTAACCGCAAGCGTTAGCTCGTTCTCAATGGCAAAGCACTGCTACAACACACACAAGTTCACCATAATCTCCAAAAGAAGTACTTCCATGTGCGCCCTCCTTTAGAAGAAGTCTCCCGGCTAATCCTGCCTTGTAACTGACCAAAGTTGGAGAAACAACCTTTCTTTTACTGTCTATGGAGCTAACTGACATGATCTACCATCTGAGCTACTGAGCATGTGCGAGTGGAATCAAAGATAGTACAGAAGAAAAGATGCCTCACTCTGTAGCTGAAACAGAGACCTGAACACAAGGTGAAAAGAGGAGCTGCAGCAATGTGCAGTACAACAAAAATACGGTGTTTTTTGAAAATTAAACCATGTAAACATATTCTGGTACAACCTTAAAATACAATTATGAACCTGAAAATGAGCATAATATGGGATCTTTAAAAACACACCTATAAATTTACTCTTTGTATGTTACAATGTAACAATAAACCCATTATGTACAGGCAATAATAGAGGGGGAAAAAAACATGCTAGCTAACATACCCTTATCCACCACATGCTGGATCACACTAGAATTACACACACATTAGAAAAAAATAAACATGCATTATACTGTTTTTGCAATGTCAACTTTGGCACATTATGGCATCACTGTAATCAATGGCATGGATTCAGAAGATTAAACTGACAAGCAAAGAGAAAATGCTAGGAGTTGTACCATGAAAATAGGTGTATGAATTACTACAAATGTGTGTTAGCTAGGTAATCTTAATCTGTGTCCTTGTCAGTTCCATTCCATTTTTATTAGACATTAAAGAAACTTTTGGAGCTATCCAAAACAGACAACAGTAGTACTAGTAAATCAGATTTGCTCCAATCATTTATGCAACATTATGACCTATAAATTCAATTTTATGTCTACAGCAGGATGCGCAACGCTATGGCATCTCATATTGCAGATTTCCACCTAGAATGTAGCTACTCTGCTCAGCTAATACAAGATTGATTATTTTAAACTGTAATCGTCCTATATAATTCCCTACGACTGATGCCATTGATAACATGGCCACGCCAATAGTCCGATCCAGTCCACAACCATTTAAAACTGCCCTGAAACAGAACTAGGCTACTTCTGCTCTCCGGCAGCGCAACACACCCATTCTCCTGGGATCATACTGATCTAAGAGGGCTGTAGAGAAGACAAGATTTAGGGAGGACGCCTTCTCTGCTCAGACCGGTTAATGAGATATTTGCAGCGTTTTGTGTTCTGAAAGATATCTGGGATGGCAGAAAGCCACACAGGGTCTGCAAATTACACTCTCTTCCTATCCTTCCTATCATACAAATCTCAGCAAATATTTAAACTTTAATTCGATATTTTATGACAAGCTATCCAGTTTTTTTCCCTCCACAGAATATATTTTTGGCACACAAATAAATAAACAAACCTTTTAAATAGCGGCAGAATGTGCACAGAAAAGGATTCCTCAGCAACTAAATATTGCATTGTTGTTTAGCAATGCATTACATAATGCAATATTGTTTGTATAATAATTATTTTGCCCTTTGTTAGTATGTTGTGCTCAGTAATTAATACGATATAACACTGATTTTACTTACTTCACTAAATCAAAAAGCATTCAAGTCAGATGGAAAACTAAGTAGGCTAACCTACATTAGTAAAGTAAAATTAACTGGAAGAACACATATCAAATTGTATTTTAAGACAAAAGCTCTTTAGAGTTAATGATACTAGCTACATATTAAGCCATCCATACAATACCAAAACTGTCCTTGTTTGAATATAGATAGATAGACGTGAGCAGTAAAGTTTATTATATTAGCATTTACTAACGGTTGCATGACACATTATACGTTTCACCACTAAATTAGCAAATGTAAAGAGAAAACACAGAACTATCGAGGTATACCGTTATATTAGCTGGTATATAGAAATGGTTGGAAGGCCTTTACGCTTCTGGAGGCCCCACTTTTCCCTGGTCGGAGCCAAGTCAGCGGACTTGCTAACACGTTAACTGTTAACCATCCACAGCCAGTCCCAATACACCGCTAAATACAGCTAGCTAGCTAGCTAGAGCCGCGAAGATAACGTTATCAAGGCTCATATTTGCCAAGTTGGCTTTGGTGACTCCGGTCAAATGTGTAATATTTTTTCAGAAACACATTAGAAACAAATATAAGCTATCTTAAGGGTAAATGCACACCGCTTCGCTAACTTGCGGTTCAGGCTTGCGAGCTGTCAAAAATGCTAATTGTTAGCATTTCCTAGAATGGGAGTTTCTAGCGTTTTAGTTAGCTTTGGCTAACCAGCCAGCTAGCGGAGTTAGCGTTTTAGCTTGTGAAACGGCGACAAAAAAAGAAATAAATAATCAAACAAATAAATCAAGCGGTGCTGTGTTGCTTGAATATGCTGAGTAGACAAATGTGACATGTTTTAAAAGTAGTGGCTTGTTTCTCGAATGTGTATATCTTACCCTCGTGCCTTTTGAAAGCTCTATTCAACAGCTCTCTTTGTCTGCAGAAAATGGCTATTAAGAGAAGTCAGGCATACATCCCCCTTGCGGACCACAGTGTCGGATGAAAGCACTAAAGGTACGCGAATACTTAATGGTATCATCCCGAATAGTTTCACAATGAATCGCTAAATACTAATCAAAATAATTTAAAGAGCTAAATTATTCTTTAGGCGCCGCGAGAACCCGTTCTTCACCATGGTGGGGGTCTTCTTTTCTGCCGTGGTCGCTGCTGCTCTAGCAGCCAATATGACGGGGGCCTCAGCAGACAGAGAGCCGGAGAGGCGGACGGTGTTGAGCGTGAGGGAAGTCAGGGAACACAACTGACAGCGGCTCAGTCCAATAGAGGAAAGGGAAAAGACGTCCACTTCCGACGGAGCACGCGGATAGGGAATGCCCTGGTGCTGGCTCCAGCGTGATGGGCGTCTCGTGTCACCAATAAACGAGAGAGGAGGATGAGGCTCTCCACTGGCAGCTACTTGGAAACGTGGAGTGGTGAAGTGAAGTGATGCTGGTGGTGTAACGGCCAGCTAGCCAGGCCGGACCACTGACTCGCTGATGTCATCCAGGTAGGAGAACCAGGAGAAAAGCTCTGCATTAGAAGTGAGTGGAACCCCAGAATGAAGAAAACCAGTTTGATTTCACAATCATTTATTTTTCTAGTAATTCAAAAGTAAGAATGTATCAGAATAACTACAAACAATACTCTCACTAAATGCTCCCCATCCTCCTTTTATCATTATACTCAAGGCTGGATTACCAGTTGGGCAAGAAACTGCAACTGCTCTGGGTCTCCAAAACTCTGGAGCCCCTGAAAGCTCTGGATTTACTGTTTGCCAAGTACTTTCTAGCCTAGTAATTTAATTCAAAATGTGTTAGGGAGTATTATGTACCTCTAAAGCACAATATTAACCAATATGATAAGAACCATTAGACACAGGCCTAATGTTGAGGAAGGTCAATGATACGGTTTTAAAACTAGATGCATCTAGTTTTAAAACCGTATTATTTCAGTTTTGTGCCTTTTAATGTTTCATATTCCTAAATAATTAGTATTTAATCAAATTACCACACAGAAAACCTGGGGCCAGGTAATATTCCAGCATAGAAAAACTTGAGACATTGCACAGACAGTGGAAGGAAAGGGGGTTATATGGGTCCTAGTAGCTACATTTTAATCTGGCCATCATCATACCTGTAAACTTTCCTTGCAATGTTAACTAAATAATAGAGCAAAGTCAAAGTTTATCTATGCAGAAAAACTGAACAAGTAATACGTGCATTTATTTGTGGAAATGGTAGGATGGTAATACAGACACCCTCTTAAGACCCCAAGTGCTGTAAGGCATTATATAGCACAGACCAGGCCTTTTGGCAAATGCTTGCATTTTCTTCCCATGTATAATCATGTGTTTTATTAATTTGCACTGTCCTCTTCTTAAATCAAATGAATTAAATTGAATTGAATAGTGAATATGTGACATAGCTTGAAGTAAATCTTTGAACAACTAAAACGTCTCAAAGGAGCATTCATTGCACCAAATGCATGCTCTTGGGGGAATTGTTGGGTCTCTGTACATTATGAGTGTGGTCTAGACCTACTGTATATGTCCTGAGATAACTTCTGTTGTGATTTGACACTATAAATACAATTGAATTGAATTGAATTCATAGTCACTCGCACCCACACATGAGGTCATCTCTTGGAGTCGGATCATTCATGAGCACATGACACGAGGCGTAATGGGAAGTGGAAGTGGTGTGAGTAATGTAGTAGTTAGCTGAAGCAGAGGGTGAGTTCAGGGGAAATCACCAGCAGTCCGTACACATTAGCTTTTACATCTCTGAGCTGCTGATCTAATTTGTGCTTATGAGAGGAAATGAAAGAGAATTGCCTTAGCACTGATTCTTCTGCCAGGAGTGATTCACATTATTTTACTCAACATGGACCTCTCCTCCGAATGTCTATGCTTTGTCATCTGCAAGCAATCCACAATGAGGATGTAATAACTTACTACTGTGTCCAGGATTACTGAGTGTGATTCACTTGGATCTGAAAGCCAAAGGTCTGTTGACAAAACCAGTATCACATCAGTTCTGCTACAAATGAGAACCATATGTTTAACTCGAGGGGTAAGTGTCCCAGCTTTCACACCTGACTATTCATAATAAGGATTGTTTACATTTTTATACAATTAGACTACTTAGACTACTCATTTTCAAACGATTGAAGCAGCAAGTTGTGGAGTTTATTCTACTACAATCATTTTGAAAAAAGTAAAGTGTCGATCACCCTTGAAACGGTCTATTCAGTTGGCGGCCGTGGGCCAAATTTGGCCAGAAGCAACCCCTGAGTGGCCCAGCAGAACCAGATCATTTATATCTAGGGCTGGGTACCGAATATAATACTTTTTAGGCACCGACCGACTTGCCTCTAAGTATTGAGTATCAAAAAATGCCTCGTCATTCAATACCCAATTTCAATACTTTAGGAGTAAATCTCATCAGCGTCAGTGAGCCAGTCAGCATGCAGCACGCTTCTACCAATATCTAATATGTTTGTGATTGGCTGTCTAATGTTACACATCGTATAGATACGCAGGAAAAACTCTACGTTACACACAAGCTCACGTAGTAGCTGAAAAATAAATAAAAAGATTTGTGCCGTAATGTGCAATGCTGTAATTTCTTTTTGTTTTATAAAATTGGTATCGAAAAAAAGTATTGCTTTCGCTTAGGAACCAGTATCGAAGTCCCGCTATTGGGATCGGTACTGGTATTGAATATTTCTTAATGATACCCAACCCTATTTATATCATATATAACATAGGCTATCCTTTATAACTTATATTAGGTGATCATGTCTGTTTTCTTGCCAGATTTGCTCATGGCACACAGAGAAAATAGACCAGCTCCCGGCCGCGGCTTGTCCTTTCTGTCTGTCGGAACAGCCCATCTACATTTCATGTTTTTTTTAAATCTGGTCCAACTGAAATTGTAATTGAATAGCCATGCCTTAGAAGAATATGTTAGTACGTATAGTAAACTTTAATTTATTGCAGCAAGCTACTAGTCTTACCTTCCAATAAACTAAAACAAATCACAAGAGTGCTGAAAGATGATGTTTGGGCATGGGCAGTCACTCAGGACACAAATAGATCTGGATACAGATCAGTCGGGATATTGAATAGATGGATAGATGCAGACGCTTGGATGGATAGATAGGATTCTTTTGTGTGGTATGCAGGTCACATTTAATATTCAAACTATTATTTAGCTTAAGCACTCATACGTCAAAAATGTTATCATACAGTACATTAAACATTTTGGTGGTGTATGTCAAAGAAATAATGGAACATCAACCGTTTTTCAAACTATGCTGGACTACAGTTGGATAAAGGTATTGTTCTTGTGAAACTCAAGGTGCAAAATAATATTTATCTATTTAACCATGTCAGATCTTGTAATTACTGTTTTAATTCTTATTAACTTTTGCGTTTTGATCTGAGATCATCCTGAATTATTGTAAGACTTGTTCATATTCAGTTTGCCTGTATGTTTTCTCATTTCATTGCTCTGTTTGGATATTAGCATTATATTTGTGCCTCTAAAAAATAAGTTCAACAAATTTTGGACAAAACTGATTCAGTGTCATGCCAATAATAATGGTGATATCAATCAGTAGTTACAGTAGAAAGTAATATCTTTAATTCAGAGTAGACAGAAGACATAAAATTCAAAATAAAACATTGCATTAAAACTTATGAGCAAAAACGACATAATTCGTTCTGTTTTGAATGTATTGTATGAATCTAAATGTACAGTATCTAGTTAGAGTTAGTCACGAAGTGACGTGACAAAGGCAAGATTGCCATCTTGTGGCAGTAGGGGGGAAACAAACTTACATCATCCAAATCATGTTTACTGAGCCCTGGTAAGTTTCTCAAGCCCCTCAAATCTGCCCTATTATTAATGTAAGGTATTCTAATTAGTAGTAGTAGTAGTATTAACATTATTATTATCATAATAATAATAATAATTATTATTATTATTATTATTATTATTATTATTATTATTATTATTATACTTTTAAAGTGGTATTTGCCAATCAGGTATCATTTTATCCAGGTCACATCCCAGCGTGAAACACATGCCTGCACTTCATTTGAAACGGTACTTAATATAACAATGATTTCTCTATTCTGTATTTATGAATGGCTGAGTCATCAATTTTAGACTAATTCCAAAATATTTAGCAACACAGTCATGCCTCTCAAGATACATTTATGAAAAACTGAATGAACTGTGAGTGAACCCAGACATGATAGATACCAGCTTGCCTTTGAAGCACAAGGCAGTCAGCAGAGTGAGGCTTGATCTAGTGTTGAATAAGGTGCAGTTATTCGTTTAAAGGAAGTTTTAAAAATAACTGACCTCTTTTACTTATTTACTAAATCTAGCACTTGTAGCACCAATCATTCTGACCTGTGGGTGACATTGGATGTTAGTGTAAAGAATGGTCAGCTTGTAGTCTGGCTATCAGCAGACCAAGCTCCATCTTTTAAGATTGAACATTAGTTTGGGGAATCTGCTCTGTATTTTCTCGTCACAAGAGGCGGGATCAACGGGCATAGTTCAAATGACTCTGCCCGGCCCAATCAGACCAACGGGTGACGTAGCAGCGACAGCAGCATCAACGGGTTGCTGCGCTTTGGTGGCCGCCATGTTGAATGTAAACAAAAAACTGCTTGGTCGCTTCTCTATCGTCATTGTGTTAAATCCGCCAAGGTGGATAAGCTAGTTTTTGATTGGTTCCTGCAAAATTGTAACAGACGCAGGAGAGATAAATGTACAGGTTTCCAGACTGAGCTGCAGGGAGACATCACATCACCAGCAGATCAGACTGGTTTACCCAGTCTAGTCTGCTTGTCCATTAGGCCTACATATTGTGCCAAATTTCTCCAGTGTAGCTCCAGTTTGTCTTTATTGAGTCGTACTGCCCTACACCAATCTATGCTATGGAAATGAGCAAATGAATGTCTCCTTTCCACAATAGATGATAATTGACTCTTCAATTGATATCATGTGGAAAATGGAGTAAGGGGTAAGGCAGGAAGGCCTTTGTTTAGCTAGCTGCTCCACGTCAAAAAAACTGCAGTGTTTCACTTCACATTTTCCAGTGTAATGTGCAAAGACAGTATACAAAATGGACCAACAGATCCCGTTGCTCTGGACGGAGACGAGTGAAGTCTATTAGAAGCACTTTCCCAGTGATGGCTGAGCGTTACTGCGCAGCCTCAAACTGAGCTTGATGACGTAGATGTGATGTGAGCAACGTGTCTGAACGTTGTAAGTCTTCTGGTAGCTGTGCCAAGAGAAATCTCAATCATTCCCAATCTATCAGAGACGGAGAGCGTAGGTATATGTAAGGAGATAACATAGGCACAGGCTAATTATTGATCACTAAAATGCTAGTTAACATTAGTAATTAAACTAAACAGCTAATGTAAGTCCAAACTGCCTGCAAGCTTCTCCTGTACTGTACGGTAATTCCTCTACTATGAGACAGTAAGTCTCGTGGTTATGACCCAACCGTTAGCCTATTTTTATAAAAACGTCTGCTACGGAGCCATAACGTGAGGTACAAGGTAACGGAGCCTTTTATACATTGTCAGGTTTCTTTAGAAATAAACAATGGACAAATGAAATCTTTAAACGCTTCAGATGTAAAGTTATTGGCTGTCAAAGTGACGCCAAAATGAATGGCAGTCAATGGGATGCTAACGGGGGGTGTTGGTTTGGGTAGCATAAAATGGCGCCATCGCAGCTTCGCTCTGAGGAGGCAGGCTGACCCCCTTGGTAATGTGTGGTACTGTGCTTGCTAGCACTTGATGTTTAAACTGTCCAATAGGCATACATGTTGAGCTATATCAAAATAGTTTCCTTTTTAAAAAGAGACATTTTGTACTTTCTCAAGTGTCATAATCACATTGTTAACGGACACATTGGTGGTCAACGGCTTGCAGTTGTTTTTTGAGCACTGATCTCAGCGAAACTTCCCTGGATAAGATTAAAAACAATCCTGCATAGTTTAGTAAAGTCAGCTTTAAAGATCAAATTTAATGTCATCTATAAAGCCTGGTCACTATTATCTCTTAAATTATGGTTTCTTGTATGTTAAAACGGCACCATTTATATTGCAACATGACATCATGACTTGGCGTAAACATACACGCCCACTTTCTTAAGCCAAGTGGCGTGTATGTCTACGCTGTATGCAGCGGACATAAACATACCCGCCACTTGGCGTGTTATCGCGTAAATAGACACGCCACTTTCTAAAGCCAAGTGTTATCTGTACGTATTTTGAGTGCCGTATACAGCGGACGGGTTGGGTTTAGGAAAAGAATAACTGGTTGAGTTTAGGAGACGTGACACGCAGGACACAAAGGAAACACGACATGCATGACACGATCCCCGATGTCCTGGGTGAAGGTCCTGTGCTTGACAAAACGAGAACAGAAGGGTTGCGGAGGAGAAATCAATCAACACAATAAAATAAAATGACTTTAGCAAAATTGTTCGGTGCTACTGAAAATGCATTAAGAAGTAGCCTATTGTAGCCTATGATTCATTGACCTTATGAATCCTGACATGCAACTCTTCCATACACAACCGTACATTAAAAAGTAAAATAAAAAGATACAAATAAAATAAAAAGTATAGATATTACTTGGTATCAAATCAAACCAAATTCCATAGTATTACCATCCTTAATGCAAATTAGATGATTGAATATTATGCCGTAAATTGTGTTATTCTTGAATTTCTGTATGGATTCATAACTCACCTAGACAAAATGTATGATTCAGTGTGGTTTTAAACCCAGAAATGGTCCTAAAAATGTTTTTGGGGGCATTTTGGCTTTTTAATGGATAGGACAGTTGCAGACAGGAAAGTGGGGAGTAAGAGGGAGAAGACATGTAGCAAAGGGCCACAGGTCAGATTTGAACCCTGGACCACTGCGGTAAGGACTGAGCCTTGGTACGTGGGGCGCACTCTCTACCAGATGAGTTACCAGGTCGCCCCCTAAATATTCATTTTTGAGATGCAGCTGACTCAACCCCCAATAGCAACAGTGTGTCCAATGGTTGAAGTACCTCTTAGACGGGACACTCTATACATGTGAAGCAGAGTAAAAGAAACAGCGTATGTTCACGTTAAAGTGCCTTCTAATATCCAAATAAAAAGCAAAAATGTGAGGGACAGTATAAATAGCCAGCAAGTGGCGCTCATGCTCCAGAGATCAACACAACTCATCCATGCACACACTGATCAGTGGTATAAAAAGCTTGACAGAAAGCAGAGCAGATCAAAGCATACATAGATGAACATAAAGGATGTGTGTATTCATTTAAACATGCCTCAGAGTTTAATTCCGTTGACCTGCTTATCAAGTCAACCCAGTGATGTCTGACCTGTAATGAACACGAATGCCCCTTTCCAGGAATAAACACTGCAAAAGTTAATTTCACAAATGCGTTCTAAAGCACATCTGACGCTGTCCAAGTTAAACCCTGTAATAATAATAATAATAATTATAATAAGCCAGCTTATTAACACAGTAAACACATTTATTGAGAAGAGAGAGGAGCATCAACGGGAGAATGCATTGGTGGCTGTGGCACTTAGGTCCTGGATCCTGAGGGTGGACCTTCACACAATGTAAGCAAGCAAAACTGTCCGAGTGAGAAGGTTGATCACCCCGCAATCCACCCCGCTGCTCAAAAAGACAGTTATACACCGCAGGCTGGGACAGAGAGGAGGAGCACCATTTATATTAAAGCTTTAATCAATCAGCATATCGGACTCTCAACACAAAATGAATACAAGTCATTTAGCAAGAGTTGGCACCTTTGATTAATATCTTAAGAAAAAAAAAGAAAGAAAAAAGTTAGAAAAAGCCAATAACAAATGCATAAAAATAAGAGGAGCTGATATTTACTATGTTTGGCTTGCAAGAAAAAGTTCAGTCACAACCTTCACAAGTTATATAGACATGTAGGCTTGAAACCTTTGTTGCATACAATTGTTTCGGGAGCTCATAGATGTTTAAACTATTCTTTAAATCCTGGTAAACTTCACATATCTCAATATTTTGTTTGTAGAATGATTTGTTTGTAGACTTTATTACACAGATCAATAAGTTCTTATGGGATAACACAGTGTTGCTAAAAAGTGGTCAAATGAATGTCTCCGTAGAATATACCTTTCACAGCTGTCATGCAATGAATTTGGTAATTATTTTAATTTAAACTCTGTTGAAGGATTGGCTTCTACAAATGGGGTTGCGAGTTTATGGGTTAAGTCCTTTCACAGTTCTTTGTGACTACAAACTTGTTTCAAGTTAGTAATTTACATCGGGTTGCACCATTGAAACTAAGAAATATGATAGATAGATAGATCTGAAGATGTATTGACTGATTTGAAACAAGTCTAGCTAACGTTGTCAGTGGATTCTAACCAGCTGATGCTATATAACAGCTATGTTATACACTTGGTGCAAAATATTTAGTAACATCTAATCTCAAAGTAAGAACTAGTTTCTGTGGTGCAACCCATTTTGATTAAAGCTTTAGTGCGTAACTTTTTGATATTAATGGACATCCGTTACATTCAAGCTGCTGCCAAATGTGATTTTGTGATTGTTGCGGGCAAAAATCCTCGATTATGTGGCACGTTTCCTTAAAAAATGCGATGGAATATGCGAGATATTTATGCAATTTTATGCGATGAAATTGCGGGAACTTGCAAAAACTGCGGTTTGATGAAAAAGAGAAAAAAAGTGATTCCCCAACACCGTGTTCTCACGAAATTACGTCACTTCATAACGTTCCCATGGCAACAGGGGAAAATGGCTGCTCTCGTGTGAAGTAAACGCAACATTTTTCAACTTTCTGCTGAGATATATGTGACTTTTTTGCAACGAAAATGCGGGGATTATGAAATCATGCAAGCCCCGCATATTTTGCGGAGTTAGGCTGATTATGCATTTAATTCTGCGATCGCATAATCGCGTTTTAGGGACTGATGAGTTGCTCCAAAGCTAATGAAGAATATCAGTTCCACACAACTCTCTCTGGATCTCTCAGTGTGACTATGTTCAGAAGATTGTGGCGTCCGGTGACTTTCCTGCGGAGAACCTCTCCTGAAGGTAACTACCTCTCCTGAAGGGTCCATCATGTTTTTTTAATCCTCCGTGTCCTCCTTGGCTTGTGTGGAGGAGGGGGCGGGGGGTGCGCAATCACGTAGACTTGTATCATGTGGACGCGCCGACAGTTTTGTTGTAATTACTTAGAATTCCTCATGGGGGCGACAGAAACTACACACTGTAGCTTTAAGTGATGTGTAAATCTCCACTTTGTAAACACTTTTGTTAAAATAGGTAATAAATTTAAACTTCTGAACAGCTGCTGCATCCCCTTCTCGAGTCAGTGTCTTTCAGGTATTTCCTGAAAAGCGGATATCTGCAAGCATTTTAGAGACTTGACGGACTATCATTGTGCATGGTAAGGCTATGTTCGAAATGGCATACTAATGTACTGCGTACTACATACTAAATCGCATACTACATACTCAGTCAGTATGTACTGCATACTAGGGCTGTTGGAACAAATTTTGGGAAGGCAAATATAATTTGAATAGTAAAAAATCCTATACTAATCGAATGCTGAAATTACTATTCAAATGTGTTTTTTAATTACTTATTACATTATTTTGTCAAATGGTTAATTATTTAAATTGTCTGCCTTGCAGTCCGCCATTGGACAGTCTGAAGAGATGCAATGCATTTTGGGGCGGTTGAGTATGTCCAGTAAGTTAATGTCTCATACTCATCCGGGCCTTTATCGCGTACACATAATCCATACACTATATACTATACTAACGTACTACATACTCAATTTTAAGTCATACTTAGTATGGATAGTAGGTTAGTATGCAATTTCGAACACAGCCATAGTGTGCTATGCTCATACTTGTGCCTTATGGAAAAGTGTGCCTCTTCTGTGCTTCAATCAGCCATTTCTGGGAGATGAGTGTTCAAAAGCAGAGGAATGTGCTTTGTTGTGCCAGGAAATGAAGTGGCGCTGACTGTGCTTCATGTTGTGCTTAAGAAATATAGTATTGGGTCACCTTAGCCACATGATTTTGATGAAAGTGTGCATTTGATTCTTTGGGCGTTGGATATGAATCAGAGTTTCATTTCTAAAATGAGATCACTCTTCTTCTCTCTTCTAAATCTTAATAACACCTTATTAAAAATGTAAGCCATCGGCTGACAAAATAATATTTGCAGTGACTAGGTAATTTCCATTTTAGAGATATAGAATCATTAACTCTGGATAATACATATTTAGAAAATGGATAATAGACCTCTTGAGTTCCTGGTGAAGACCTCGGCCCCCAACCTACAGTATGTTTTGGCATGCCACACCATAAAGTAATGGGGTTTTCACAAGGCAAAAACAAAACTCTAAAACTTTAGAATAATACAGTTCTAGGTCCAAAATGTGTTGTCTGAAAAGCATTACACACATTATTGATTTGTGTTATCCCACACACAAGGCCCTCAATTGGCAAATAATTGGACTTTGTGGGCCAACAGAGTCTTTGTGGCACAAGTTTTCAATCAAAAAGAAAGCTGGGCCCTTACGTCCAGAAATGTATCCTGGCCAGCGTCACAGTTTAAGTCACAGCCTCTCATTATTTATCAACTGCAGGGTTTCTCTGATCTGCTCTTCTATAGAGAAATGCACAAATCAATAAGCTAGCTTTCAAAACCACAGAATATGAACTGCTTAAAATGTAGCATTTCTCTTAAAACTCAAATGTCATTTTGTGTGTTTTTGCATGACACCTTACAACAATGTTGTACAGGATAAATGATTAAAAAATGGTTATAAAAGAAAGTTCTTTGGAGGCAAAACGTCTTAGAAGAAGAGACTGACTTGAGTTTTGTGCTCCTTTGGTAGTAAACTGCATCCTCAACCTGTGTTGGACAGCAGGAGACAGTTATGGCCTTTAGAGAGCCCTGCAGCTTAAAAGTAGCTCTTGTTTTGTCCTTTTTTAGTCCTCTCTTTTGTCTTACTCTGCTGTCTGTGCATTTTTCTTTTGTCTTCTCCAGTCCAGGTTTGGTTAATGGTTGGTTGCTGAATGATCTTTGGGTTTATGTATCACGTGATCAGACAGCAGTTGATGCAGCGGGGTCCCAGTCTTCTCTTCAGAGCTCCCTTCTTTTTCTTGGGAGTCAGGATTGCGATGATGGCCTCGTCGAACACCGTCTTCAGGCCCTTCTGGGTCAGAGCTGAACATTCTACATAGCAACATGCACCAATCTGATGAGAAGAAAAGAAAGGACGGACCATCAGTCAAAAAACTCCAGTACAATACGGCAGTCAACTAGCAGTTATTATACTGTAGATATAAATATAAAAAGATGGTTAGCTTAGCTTAGCATAAAGATTGGGAATAAGGAGAAACAGCTAGCCTGGCTCTGTCCAAAGGTAACAGAATCTGCCTACCAGCATCTGTGAAGCTCATAAATTAATGAATATTGCGGTTATTGCGCTTATTCCGTTTTCGATCATATTCAAGATATGATGTTTATATGGCACACAGAGAAATCATGTTATTCGTATCTCTGTACAGGCTCGCCGACAGTTGTCTGCTCTGAGCGCATTCACCTTTCTCTCTCTCTCTCTAAAACACTTCAGTAAAATAGTGTCATGATCCAACACTCTCATACACATTAAATATAAATTTTATTTTATTTGGATTATTTATATATATATATGTGTGTGTGTGTGTGTGTGTGTGTGTGTGTGTGTGTATATAACACGCCACTTATGTTTACGCGAAGTCATGATGTCACGTTGGTCATACTTCATGATACAAATCTAGTAAATTTATGAAAAAAAAACACCCTGTTCATCCAATTGGAGCAGTTTTTCTTAAAGGTTTTCTAATTTTGACATAGACTTATATGGTAGGTCATTTAGAGTGACAACAGAGAGTTGAAGGTGATAATGTCTGGGGTAGAATACTGCTCACATTGCAGGAAATAGCTCTAATTTGGGTGATTTTGAAATAACTTGAAATTATCTCACACTGACACTTGTAGTCTCAGAAAACGTCATGTAATTGTAATATTTGAACGTTTGACTTTTATTCTTGGTTTCTGGCTGACGGTAGTGATTAATCACAGACCAGAATTGGTATCTTCGTCCTACAGCCTAGAACTCGTCTGGACATCCATGGTGACCCAGAATGTATTCCTGGATTCATTTCCAGCCAAAGAAAGTACAGAAGACTTATTCCAGGCATTTCACTGAGGGAATGACATTTCTACAGAGACAGTCAATGGTCTAATCAACACACAGGACTTCTACAACACTAAAAGTGAAAATGTTGGCTTTTAGTCTATTTCTCCAACTACGTATTACTCTGGATCAAGGAAAGTACATTTTCGACATGTCAGGCTTTGCCCCTGACCTTTTGCTCTCTGTGTGTTGCCGTCTCAGAATCCCTTCGCTATGGGAAACACAACAAACTTGGAGCGGAGAAGAAATTTTGGATTGTGTAATAAGGTATGGTTCTTTTGGGGAATGATTGTAAAGAATTATAAAGATTATGTTTACGGCATTTACTCTCTAACTGCAGACTGATCTCATGAAGTGGTGTATGTATGACATACGTATGGCATTACCTTGCGATTGCGTGTGAATTTACACCATAGCGAGTAGTATGAAAGGATGAAAATCTATGTAGGGAAGTTGGTCGGGGTGGAAGATGGGTAAAACACAGGATTTACACCCAGGAGAGCGGTGATCGCGTCCTGCGTGTGACTTTGTGTCTCGCTTGTGATGTTTCCTTTACATGTTTGTAGTTTTCCTAATCCCAACCTTGTTCTTCTTTTCCTAATCCCAACTGTTTCTTTTTTCCTAAACCCAACCGTAGCCTCGCGATAACACGCCACGTGGCTTTAGAAAGTGCCACGTGGCGTGTATGTTTACGCTGTGACGTTGCAGCCTGCCGTCAGCTGTATACAGCGTAGACATACACGTAGATAGCTCAAAATGCGTACAGATAACACTTGGCTTTAGGAAAGTGGCGTGTATGTTTACGCAAAGTCATGATGTCATGTTGCTAACTGGGACGTTGTGGGACCAATTGGCGGGGATTGCTGTAGACAAAGTACAAACGGCGATATAGCAAACTACGTCCTACCATGTATCCAGCTAACTTCAATAGCTCCTGTTACTGTAGTGTGTGAACAGTTAACTTCAGTTAATATTGTATGTGGCGTTTTCGTCGCTGTGTCCGGAGCTTAGCGCCGCCCAAGATGATTGTGATTAGTTTAAAAACAAAATTGCAAACAACCTATCCCAGAATGTATGTGTGGTGTAGCCAGACCTTACACCACAGCGCTGTGGAGATAGGCCTGGCAATGTGAGACTACTTATTACTTCTCTTCTTCAGTAGGAACAAACATACAAACCTCCTTGGCTAGTTTTTGTCCCTGCTCAGTGGGTATGGGCTTCTCCTTCATGTCATTTAGTTTGGCAATGGTCTTAGGGTCATCACGAAGATCAATCTGAAACAGATAAGGGACACGTACTCTGAGATAAGTCATCACTGTCATTTCTTATTGACTTGTCTGATTAGACAACATCACATTAAAACCCTTTTCTCTACACTTGTAACCACAGCCATGAGAACTAAACTGTAAAACTTGTTTTTAAACATGTTGGCCCACACTTCCTACTCTTGTGCAAAGATATTTCGCAGCCAACCACAAGGTTCCTCACTCTATAGTTGATTCATTGCAATGCTCAGCACACACACAACTCACCCTCATCTTAATAATAATAACCAGTTATGATAAATGCATTCACCTGCACAATCTTACTGGGAACAACCTTTATTAACCCTTTACTTGATTAGGGTGATTTGTGTCTGTGTGGCTCACTGTTATGAAGCTCATGTGCAAATATCAGCATCTGGCCGAAGAGCAGCGAGTGAGTTATGACGGGAATTGATAAAAGGGCAGTAAACATCAGCTGACAGAAGATAAATCAGACACCCATTCCATCTTCTTCATCACTGGTGTGCCTTGGCTGCACTGGCATTTGGTTGCCAGGGAACAGACCAAAAATCATCACTCATTTTTGGACATAAGGTATTGGCAGTGGGTTGTAATGCTTAAGAAATATGCTAATACTTAGGATTAGTGTCATCTCTAAACATCTTCATGAGTTTAGTGATGCTTCTATTGAAGATCACAAGCATCTTTGCATAAGTTAATTGCTGGTATAGACATTTACCTTCAAGGCAGTGAGGACTCCTGTACCACATGGCATTTTAAACCCATATGAGACTCAGGTTCAGGGCTTCCAGGCTGCAATAAGAGGTGGCTAAATCATATTAATCTTTTTATATATTTAGTGTGTGTGTGTGTGTGTGTGTGTGTGTGTGTGTGTGTGTGTGTGTGTGTGTGTGTGTGTGTGTGTGTGTGTGTGTGTGTGTGTGTGTGTGTGTGTGTGTGTGTGTGTGTGTGTGTGTGTGTACAGCCTTATGAAAGTAACACCAGCTATTGTGCGATAACCAATCCACCAACTGACCAGTTGTAGGCGGGCTAAAGGGCCTACAGTAAAAACAACTGCTCCCAAAATCTTCTTTTGTGAGGTATTTGTGATATGCCATGTATGTCTTCTGAGCATTATGCAAACCTCCTTCAGGGTTTGAAAACATGCCCATGGCAACACAACCAAGGTGGATTAAATGTATATTTGTCTCTGAATTTAAAGTGCTCATATATTGCTCATTTTCAGGTTCATAATTGTATTTAGAGGTTATACCAGAATAGGTTTATGTGGTTTCATTTTCAGAAAACACCATATATTTGTTGTACTGCACATTGCTGCAGCTCCTCTTTTCACCCTGTGTATTGAGTTCTCTGTTTTAGCAACAGAGTGAGACATCTCACTTCTGTACCATCTTTGTTGGGAGTCACACATGCTCAGTAGCTAGGTAAGGACTACTAGCCAGTCAGAAGCAGAGTATGAGGGTGTATCCTGACAGTACCTAGGTAAGGACTACTAGCCAGTCAGAAGCAGAGCATGAGGGCGTGTCCTGACAGTACCTAGGTAAGGACTTCTAGCCAGTCAGAAGCAGAGTATGAGGGCGTGTCCTGACAGTACCTAGGTAAGGACTACTAGCCAGTCAGAAGCAGAGTATGAGGGCGTGTCCTGACAGTACCTAGGTAAGGACTACTAGCCAGTCAGAAGCAGAGTATGAGGGCGTGTCCTGACAGTACCTAGGTAAGGACTACTAGCCAGTCAGAAGCAGAGTATGAGGGCGTGTCCTGACAGTACCTAGGTAAGGACTACTAGCCAGTCAGAAGCAGAGTATGAGGGCGTGTCCTGACAGTACCTAGGTAAGGACTACTAGCCAGTCAGAAGCAGAGTATGAGGGCGTGTCCTGACAGTACCTAGGTAAGGACTACTAGCCAGTCAGAAGCAGAGTATGAGGGCGTGTCCTGACAGTACCTAGGTAAGGACTACTAGCCAGTCAGAAGCAGAGTATGAGGGCGTGTCCTGACAGTACCTAGGTAAGGACTACTAGCCAGTCAGAAGCAGAGTATGAGGGCGTGTCCTGACAGTACCTAGGTAAGGACTACTAGCCAGTCAGAAGCAGAGTATGAGGGCGTGCCATGCTAGCAGCTAGGCGAGCATTATAACGTGTGTTCCAAAGTGACCACGTTTGTCTCTGAAGTAAAGGCTGGACTACAACAGAGCTGTTTGGAGCAGTTGGTGAACAGAGTTTTCTGTTGGAGATGGTAAGTCCCTTTGGGGGGGACTTTGGGCTTTTTCACTTTGTAAACATATAACGTGCACAAAAAGATATACAACACAATAAAGGAAAGGGAAAAATGTACTTACTTGCTACTATTCTGACACTGTATTTGTCAATTATTTAATTTATTTGAAATTGCTTTAAATAGGATGGGGCTTATGAAGAAATGTTTTTAAATTATATGTTTTTAATTATTTATTACTGTAGTAGTTGGTCAGCACCGAGACCTGAGTTCTTATTTCGTTCTCCTCATTGGTGTTGTGAGAATGACAAATAAAGTATCTATCTATCTATCTATCTATCTATCTATCTATCTATCTATAAGCCAAAATGCATAATATGAGCACTTTAACAAATTGCTCCATTGGCCTCGGTGTCATTTCACATTGTAGCTGAAAATATGTTTGTGTCCCGATGGCAAACAGCCAACAGAGTCTATTGTTTTTTTCTTCTACAATCTGGATGTAAAACTTTGCCTAAAACATGACAGTTTATCAGTTTGCAGTGTAAGCACATACAGTATGTGACAGATATTGTTAATGTATCCTTGAGTATCCAGGCATATATATGAATAAAAATCACTTATAAGCATTAATTTGAAGCTGAGCGTGAGGGCCTCTGGCAGGAATGGTTAATTATGGACTTACCTGGGTGCCAATGAGCAGGTAAGGAACACTGGGTGCATACTCCTGCAACTCGGGCACCCATTCCTCACGCACATTCTGGAAACTGGCAGAGTTTACCACCGAGAAGCAGATGAGGAAGACATCGGTCATCGGGTAGGACAGCGGCCTCAGGCGGTCATAGTCCTCCTGGAAGGAGACGGCACAGGACTAGTTAGCGTATGTGGGGTCATGGGAGGACGAGAGGTCAGGAGACATCAGAGAAATTGTTATTCATGAATTATTAAAGCATGTGAAAAATGAGCTCCGAACACAGACAGACCTTTACTCCTCACTGGAGCCAGGAGAGCTTACTAACCGTGGCTGTTTTAGAGGAATGATGTGGAATAATATGACAGGAATGATGCACGTAAAGAACCACACTTGGAACTGAGTTATGACGAGTGTAATATTTATGTGGGCTAACTGCGTCGGGCTCCGTTTAAAAATAGCCTTTGCAATGTAGTAACAGGTTGGCAATTTGGGCTTGTGTGCTGTGATTATTTTGTCATGGAGTAATCACACCAGTCATAATTTTAGTTTAAACTCCTGGGCGCCTGGGTAGCTCACCTGGTAGAGTGTGTGCCCATATACAGAGGCTAAGTCCTCAATGCAGCGGTTGTGGGTTCAATTCTGACCTGCAATGCTTTGCTGCATGTCATTCCCGCTCTCTCTCTCTCCCCTTTTATGGCTAAAGCTGTCCTATCGTAGCCTGACAAGCCAGATCCACATCCAGATGTTGGGTCTGACCCACATCCAGATGTTGGGTCTGGGAACTTACCATTGACAGGGCTCAATCCGAGGGGCGGGATAAACGATTGTCTTTCACATTCCATCTGCACACAATAGGATAGCGCTCCAACCAACCAGAGCAATGAAGAAGGGGGCGGAGCTAGTTGATAGATTAAACTTTTGCAGTATCCGGTCGGAAAAACTCCGAACACATCTTCCTTTTTTAAGAATGACTTCAGTGCCGTTCTTTGTTCTTTTCTCAAAGAAAAGCTGAACTCCAGGTCTTCCAGAAGACCGCTGTTCGCCAGCAGCAGCAGCAGCCATAAGCCCCGCCCACCGACTCTATACACGATGTGACTGGCCTGACCAGAGTTTGTTTTTTCCAGCTCGCAAGCCAACGGGAGAGTTGCGGGACGACCCTGGCTGCAAATTACATTTTCTGCCGCTAGGGTACGTCTAGATTTCTAGGCTAGTCCTATCTAATAAAGGCCTAAAAATAACGCACACACAAAAAAGAAAAGAAAAACTAAACTCCTAAGTCCTGGCTGTTTTGGAAGAATAAATGTTAGGGTTCCCCCACCTGCCAGATCCCACTTTAACCCCTGGCCGTCTCCCATATTTGTTTACACATATGGTGTAAATAGATAAATGGCCAATTCACAGACGCCAGACTGTCCTTTGTGCATTGGATCAAGCGTCCTCCTGTCCTCAAAGAAGATAAACCCTTTTGACAGAGTGTCTTGACTTGCACACATATGAATATTCATGGCCCATCTCACTCCTTCGGACGGCACTCATCGGGATGGTTTTCTGCTGCTAGCTTGAAGACAGGGGCGATCAATGGATCTCCGGTAATTAGGTATGACTCAACCAGACTAACTCGGTCCAAGTGAATCAGTCTCACTCTCTTGTTTGGGAAATTTATTGTCCACATCCCTGAAATCAAAGCAAATTGGATAGTTGCAATGGGACAACGGAGCGCTGGCATGACAGTCTTTCATTTTGATGCCTTAAGCAAGTCACACTCTCTGCCAAAACACACACAGCACAGTCCAATACGATCACACTGCTATACCCCCAAAGACGAGTTCTTCTCACGCAAATGCATTAAGGGAGATGGTTATGCAAATGTCAGAAGATTCTCCAAACAGCAGTAAATCAGCCAGGAGCGTATGTCATCTTTTGTTGCCCGTGTAATGAATTTCAGATATACTGACTTTATATTAGTTGGGAGTAGATTATGAAAACAGCGTACAAATCTTCAAGCCTGTAATGGAGATGACTCAACTTTCTTTCAAGTTGATATGATTCAATAATGTATGATTTGTTCATCCTCACAGGTTTTCACAGAATTTCAAATAATTCTTTGTGGCTGTTTTGCCTTTCTTTGAGTGCAGCAGGTTGGGGATTGTGAGTGTTTTGACACTCACAATCATTCAAGTAACATAACTGGGTCCTTATGTAATAAATCAGTTACGAATGCAAAGTATCTGGTGCTCCATGCAGGCTGATGATAAGGCTGACCGCAAACCCGATGAGACAAGTCTGATTTTCTGTTGTATAGTTTGAAATATGGTGAAAGACCAACGTAAAGATCTCAAATTGTATAATAACCAATGATTGGTGATGTCTTCACTTCCTTTAGTGGCACCATGAGGTTCACATTTTTCGTCTTTAGTGAAATTTCTCGACAACTATTGAATGGATTGCCATGACATTTGGCAAAGACATTCTTGTTCCCTTGCGGAATAGATTGTTTTAACTCTGGTGATCCTGTAATTTTTCTTTTAGCGCCAACCACGGCAACATTTTTATTTGTCCAATACTTTGGTAAATGATCAAAATTCCTGCAAAGCTAAGGATTTTCCCATCAGCTGTACTCTGTGTTAATTAGCATGCATTGTGTGTATGTGATCATGCTAACACACTACACTAAGAAGGGTAACATGGTAAACATACTTGTTTGCATGTTAGCATTGATGCAACTATTCTGTTAATCCAAAATTGCACTAAAGTAGTCCTGCTCATTGATTTGCAATAATTCCCATAATGGTCTAATACACAACAAGAAATATTGGAGGGATATCTACATTGGTTAAAAAAAAACAGTTAAGCAAAATATGTAACAGTCAACACATTTATACAATTACATTACTCTTTGGGGGACCATGTAACAGCACATACATGATGTGCTTTCCTCTGCCCCCAAAGATTGTGTGTGTGTGTGTGTGTGTGTGTGTGTGTGTGTGTGTGTGTGTGAGACCTTTGCTTGACCAAGTGAACCCTCCTAACCCCCGGTGAGCCACAGACATAAAGGCACACAGTGTAAGCCACTCAGCAGTTTACTGTAAACAGGCGGCGCTTCTCTGAGAACCATCTCTCCCTCTCACACTGTTTCCTCAGTACACCCCTGACACTTTACCAAAGACAGTATGCCCGCTAGCCACTCAGAGTCAGTGTATACAGCAAGACACAGACCGAGTGTGTACTCCTACGTAGCTCCAACGCTCAATCTTATGTTTGATCAGACCGCTCGGTCCAGAAATGTTTACACTCATGCTGCTGTGAAAGTGCTTTGGATAAAAGTCGTACAGTTTTATTAATACATTTCAACAGTTCATGAGTACATCACCGAGACATTGCATAACAGTCTTTCCAAAGTAGTGCAGTAAATATTATGGTCACTGGAAGGGGAAGAAAGGAAAGACAGTAAAAAAAAACGAGAGTGGCTTCATGTGTGTATGATCTATTACCACTTACTTCTGTCCATAATGTCTATACATTTCCATCAGGGCAAGGCTCTGCGTCATCATTGGCCAGCATGTGAGCTCCTCTGTGTGACTGTGCTCTGTTGACTCAGTGACATGTGAGTGCAATGATATCAGTGAGTCCTTCCCTCCTCCTACCACTCTCTCTTTCTTTTCTATCCTCCTTTTCTGCTCCTATCGCTTCCTCGGGGCTCTATAAACTGGCAATGTCAACAGAGTCAGAGACGCCTGCTCTAACATGGCCGCCAGGTGGGAACACAAGCCCAGACACAAGCCGGTTCTATTCACAAAGTTCTGTCTCTGATCTACAGATCTGCACGTTGCAGATCTTGATTTAACCTCAGGAATAAAAAAAAAGGAAGCTATTTATGCTCCTTTCTATTTTTCTTTTTAATGGTGATTATCATTAATCATAGCTTGAGTGCTGATGCACTCTATCCATGCCTATATGGTGAAAACATCCTACCATACTCCATTCAAAAGATCAGATGTTGCCTGCAGTTAATGGAAGTGGCACATAAAAAGAGTGAAAGTCCCCTCCCTACAGCAGAACAGCAGGTAGTGGGGCTACTCTACAGTGTAAAATCTCAAGTTGAAAGTGTGAGCTGAGGCATGTCTATAGTATTCCTGTTTCTCTGTGTCGAAGCAGCTGAGTGGTGACAGGCTCCCTGCTGGGTAAAACCATGCCCCCTTCCACCCCTCACGCCCATCCCCAACTGCTGCCCTCCCACCCCCCCCCCCTACGACGTCTGCGGGTCACTGGGCTATTTTGACTTATCAGACTGTACCGAACCGTAAGCAGAGAGAGGGTAATGGGTGAGGTGAAGTGGTAAAAGTGATCATAGGATGTGCAGTTGAGTGTGAGAGCAGTTAAAGGACAAATCCAGCGCAAAATGAACCTAGGAGTTAATAACACGTGTACAGAGTCGACTGTTCTCTGGGATATGTTTTCATGCTAATCTAATGTGACCAGTTTTAGCGCAAACCGCTAATTAGCTTATAACGCTAGTCGTCAGGTCAGAGGGTAAAGTCAAAATAAATCTCTATTTCTATACCACTAACAAGGCTCAAAATATCACCACACTTCCACGGTAGTATAATGAGGGTCCCTACATGGAAACACAAGCATTGAGAACTTTGTAAGTGTACAGACAGTTTATTAAAAAGATAGATTTATAAAGACAGTACCGTTCACGTATACAGGCGGGCGCCATCTTGGGAAAACAGTCAAGACTAGTCGACCAACGAACGACGTGCAACGTGCATTCAGTTCAGCTCACGATGCACAGTGTTCGTCGTTCGACTGGTCGCAGCACGTGTTATTAACCCCTAGGGTCATTTTGCGCTGGATTTGTCCTTTAAAGGGCTGAGCAAATGAGGAACAGTCCAACAACAGCAGGGGATGGATCCCACCAGGTCACAGCTCTTGAGTTGCTACCCCTAAAGCATTTCCATGGGTACCACATAGGGCTGGGCAATATATCGATATTACTATATCGATATTGTGATATGAAACTAGATATCGTATAGATTTTGGATATCGTAATATGACATAAGTGTTGCCTTTTCCTGGTTTTAAAGGCTGCATTACAGTGGAGTGATGTAATTTTCTGAACTTTCCAGACTTACTATCTGTTTTATTATTTGCCAGTGCCCGCTTAGTCATTATATCCACATTATTGATGAATATTTATCTAAAATCTCATTGTGAAAATATTTTGTGAAAGCACCAATTGTCAATCCTACAATATCGTCGCAATATCGACATCGATGTAGTTGGTCAAGAATATCGTGATGTTTGATTTTCTCCATACCCGTCCCAAGTACCACAGCACTTAGCATCCACTTCCTGTTTCCTCCTGTTTCCGCGATACTAGATTTTTCTTGAGTGCAACAGCAGCTGGAGAATGAATGAATAAGTAAAGGCTTTCCCCTCAGTTCCCTCGTCACATTCAGCAAAACAGACTTTGCCGACCTTCCATATGGAATAATTCAATAAGCAGCTTTATTATGCACTATCCCTTGTTGTTTTATTTCATGTTTTAACAATTTTAACCTGTAGTGTTCCAATTATATTTCTTTTTGTGTTGTTGATTTGATATTTGATATTTAATTTTGCCTTTTATATAAGCTAACTTGTAATTGTAAATTGTCAATTTTTGAAGTGTTCTGAGTCCATGGTGATAATTCACTATAAATAACAATAAATTGAATTGAATTGGCTGGGGGAGCAACGTGGCCGCACGCAGACAATAGCAGGCAAGGCACGGTGGCCCTCGGCTCAATGCCGAGACGTGATTATGTGGCCCTGACATGTAACACCGACGAGACAGCATGGAATTACATCCGGTGAGTGCACGGCAGGGGCGGCGTGTACCTGTGCTGCCGATACCCCCCCTCGTGGAACAGAAAAACATTATGGGGTAAATATCACAGGCAGCTTGAAGCCAATTGAACACGTGTAGCACAGGCCAAAGGTGGAGATGATGGAGTTTTAAATGAAAGAAAGGGAATGGAAAATGAAACTGGGAGGACTGAATTTATCCACTTTCTGAGCAATTCCAACCTCTCCTCAACCCCCCCATCTGTTTCTCTCTCTCTCTCTTCCTGTCTTCTTTTCCCCCTCTCTCCGTCTCTCTTTGGGGCGCCGGGTCTTTGATCAGATGCTGAAGCTATAAACATTACCAGCTGGCCTTGTGCTCCACATAAAGAGGTCAGCAGAGTCGGGGGCGGAGGGGGTTGGTTTTCCAGAGCAGTAACTCTACTCTCGGTGGCCAGCAGAGAACTTCTCCATTTCAGAGACACTCTGAATCAGCTAAAAACAAGTCTTCCTCTGACACACACACACACACACACACACACACACACACCATGCCAAACACGCCACGATAGACAATAAGGTTGTGTTCCTCTTTTTACAACTGAGTAGAAACAACTCTACCATCTGTTTTCTTGAGAACAGAAATATAACACAGCCACAGGTAGCTGTTTGGGTGGGAAGAAGGAGGGAGGCTGGCTGTGATTTGCTATTAATGGACTTGTGCATTTAGCATTCATGAATGAACAGAACAGAGAAACGGCTGAATATTCTCCAGTTGACCTTTCTTTCAGGTTTTGTCTTCCGACCGCTCCGACGAACGGATCAAGTTTCAGATTGTGACTCACTCTGACTTCACACGGTTAAATCCGGCCCTGAGGAAAGCGTTAACTATTCAACATTTGGCATGTGTACAGTTTTAGGTTGCTGAGAAGGACAGGAGGTTAAAGGCCTTGGGGCAGCGAATGGGTGTACCACTGATGACGAGTCTGGCAGCGTTGCTGAAGGGAGTCCAAACTTAAAGTAGAGATGTGCAATAATTCATCATTTAATCGCAATTACAATTTCAACTCCTAACGATCACAAAAACAGAGTAATCGAGAAAAACAAGTATTTTGCCCATTACATTTTGCAAGTGAACTCTTATTTTGTCTTGTGTTCTGAAGGGGAAATTCAAAATGTTCAAACGTGAAAAGTATTCAGGGAAATGTCACAGTTCAAGGTGTTTTCACTGTTGATTTGTTTTTTTAAGTTCAATAAATGCAGCATCTTTCCAAAAGCCAAGGATTAATTAAATAATAAATTCAAATAATAATTTATGAATTAAATAATCTTGATTTCAATACTGACCAAAATAATTGTGATTAGGATTTTTTCAGTGCCGAATGACTTATTTAAAGAAAATAATGAGCACGTTTTGCATGATTCTTTGTGGAGAAACTCAGTTCTACAGATCTGTCGAATAAATCAACTAATCAATTAGTTGACAAAAAAGAATGTCTTTAGCCCTACACCATGGGGCTTCTAGTGGTCAAAAGTGGTTATTTACCAGGACTAATGTGCCCTCTAAGATGTGCGTAGTTAACTTTTTTTAAATGTCTTTTTTTAAGATTTGCTGAAACTACAACTATATCCTGACAATACTACGAGATAATCTGTGAAAAAATCGTGTTCCTCTGTCTCCTCCTGGGGCTTCTAATAGCATAAGCCATAAGGAAACCAACCAATCAGAGCCAAGCAGTCATTGGCACAGTGTCATCACTGCTTGTAAACTGCAGGCAAACTGTTCAACTAGGCAGCACTGACCAAATATGAATCAAGATTCTGTTACTGCATTGCCTATTTCTCGTCTCAAATCTTTTCAGAAACATATTTTATTGTACTGTTTAGCTGTAAAATGAGAAAGTTTGAAAACAGATGAAAACAGTGGAGCCAAAACCAAGCACCGCTCCCGGCCGAGCAGCCTGGTAGCATGTGACAGTTTGAGCAAAGCTGACAAAAAGTTAGTTTTTTATAAGTTACCAACTGTAGCTTAAATGATCTACGGCTGCAACTAACAAATATGTTTTATTGTCAATTAATCTTTCAACAACAACTGATTATCCACATCTTTGCCGATTATTTGTGTCAATCGTCTAATCGATTACTTGACTAATCATTTCAGCTCTAGTCTAATCATCTAAATTATCACACGGACCAAACAATTAATACACTTGCCCTAAAACTGTAGTCTTTAGAAAGTTCTGGTGGCAAATAATGCACCATATCTTGTGCTGATGTCCTCAATGAGCCTGTGTCTGTCTGTGTTAACATGGTTTCCTCTGTCTGTTTACACATGGCTCTTCTGCTGAGTGGAAACATTATTGTGTGTGTGCGTGTGTGTGTGTGTGTGTGTGTGTGTGTGTGTGTGTGTGTGTGTGTGTGTGTGTGTTTGTGTGGGCCATTGGATTTTCAGTACAGTTTTTAACTCTTGCCCACTGAATGGCACATTGTAAAGAAAGAGCCCAGGCATTAGGCAGCTCCCTATTAACAAACCTGTGACATCACTACTGGACATAGGAGCCCTGTTCTCCACATAATAGAACTATTGAAACCCCTTCACTACCATCACTGTCCATGGCACACCAGACTGGCAGTAAACCCATGTGGGGAAAGCATCACCTGTTGCAGCTTAGTGTCTGGCCTGAATGTGAAGTCTGTGGGCGTGTTGGAGCCACTGTCGGACAGTTATTGGTCCCAGGAGCACGTGGAGAGAGAGAGAGAGAGAGAGAGAGAGAGAGAGAGAGAGAGAGAGAGAGAGAGAGAGAGAGAGAGAGAGAGAGAGAGAGAGAGAGAGAGAGAGAGCTTATGTGTGTGTCCTTGGCATGCTTGGCACCTGGCCAGTGGAGAGAGAAAAAATACACTGTACCTGACCAGCTGTGTCATATAGTCCCAGCAAGTACTGCTTTCCACCAACGTTGACACTCACTGCAAGGAAATGACAAAGAGCAGTTGAGAGGAAGGAGAGGGCGAGGGTGTTGAGGGGGATCAGAAAGGGAGGGAGGGAGGGGCTCAGGGTCCCCAACCCCTCTCTGCCATGAAGAAGGCAAACAAGTGGTTTTGATTATAGCAACAGATGCAAGCCAATGCAGTTGGAGAAAGAGTGGCAGAGGAAATAGGGGAATTCACTCAGGCAACATTCTATGCACTCATATATTAGATTTCAATCTGATAATTACAAAGCACAGAGTAGCAGCAGTTCAACGTGTCAGGGTATTGTTATTATTAAACGCCCATGATAGACAGAATAATAGAAAAAAATGATTCCTACCTGCATAATGATCAAAGACTGTGGGTACATACTCCTCTGGAAAGGCGTCATTAGCATAGCTCATCAGAAGACACGTTTTTCCCACTGCACCGTCTCCGACCACGACGCATTTTAACATGATAGTACCGGTTCCGTTAGCCATGATCCCGACCTTACCATCATCACCATCGGCACCCCGACGTACTGTTGTCGTGACCCCTCCTCCTCCTCCTTCTCCTGCTGCTGCTGCTGGGCGGTGATCCCCGCACGGCGGGCATCACCACAGTCTGAGGCGGACTGCCTGGCGCACAGAGTCGGACTGGAACTGCATCTTTCTCCCCGCCACCGGGTAAGGTACTCCTATATTTGGCCGCGAAGGAGTTCTCTTTCCACGGCTGACAAAATGAACAAGACCCCTCAGTCCTAAAAGATCTTAATGCGGGGTTTCCCTAACCAAGAAAAGACCGTGTTTTCTCCGAAAAAGTACCGCGGCTGCCACTCCGTGCTGCTGCTGGTTCGTCGTGCCCGCTCCCCGGTGTGCCCCACGCCTGTGCTCTCGCTGCCTGGCGCACTGTGCTGCTGGTGGACAAGGTGGGTGCGCTTGCTGGAGAGGCGGAGCTTGGTTTTGAAACCAAGGGGCTCTGGATAAAGTACACTCCGCCTGGTGGGGATGCGTGGACCAAGGAGTGTAAGAAATGACATCATAAATGTTAGGAAGACAAGCAGGCATTATGTTATAGGCTACTATCATCTAAAATATCACACGGACCAAACAGACTGTGTGGAACCCCACAGGAAATACTACCCCCCCCCCCCCCCCCCTCCACACACACACACACACACTTGTGGCAGTACAGTCTATTTCGATCTATTCATCAACTCAACCACAAAGTCATGTGAAAAGCAGACGGAGACTTCCCTAAATGTAGAAATGAGTAACAGCAACATTCTTACATGGTTTACCGGACTGTCTGGCAGAAGAGATGCAAGTCCAGCCAAAGTGAAATCACTATAACATCACTATTGTCTTTATTTAGGGACAGAGTGATACTTCTAGTGGGTTTAGGGAGTGTAGAGTTAGAGTTTAGTGTGTGTGTGTGTGTGTGTGTGTGTGTGTGTGTGTGTGTGTGTGTGTGTGTGTGTGTGTGTGTGTGTGTGTGTGTGTGTGTGTGTGTGTGTGTGTGTGTGTGTGTTAAGGATGGATGGGATATGTGAGAAGGGGCCAATGAGCTGCAGATGGAGACACCACAGGAGGAGGTGTGAGTTTGTGAAAGAAGGAGGGGAGATGCAGAGATCTGACCTCTGTGGTGCAGTTGGCCAGATGTGGACTGTCTCCTTGAATTAGTGCACACTCATAACCATCTTCATAAAGCATATTCCTCTACTTCTAATGGAAAGGAATGACTACACACACACACACACACACACACACACGTGCATATCATTTTTCTGTCTCAATCTCTCTGCTCTCCAGGCCAAATGTTCCTAAAGTGAGGGCCTGGGATCCCGGGGATCCTAAGAAATGTGCAAAGTAAGATAACAAAGATGACATTTTGAATGAGTCAGAAGCGACTCATTTCTGTAAAATGTCATACACATCTTTTGTTATATTCTTTACATACAGTCCTGTGCAAAGTACATGTTTTTACCATGTGATCTGATATAGAATCACTGATACTTGTTCAGCACATGGCTGTTTCAAGTACAAAACAAACAAATCACCAAAAAAATAATATAATAATATATATTTAGAAGACCATTTACATGGCATTTGAAAGCCTGTTATGGAGACTTTGGCTTGTTATATCATATATCATGAATCAGTCACTCTGTTTTCTGAATCAGCATATTAATGACAACCTGTATAATGTTACACATTTCACTGAAACACAAACTGCATGATAATCAAGTGAGTCACAGTTGACAGGAAACTCTGCCTCTTCTGATTACTGATAGGTGATTCGGTGAAATAAAAGAAGCAGTAAGGGGATATTAAAAATGTAAAATAACAGCAATTAAACTAACATTATAAAATGTAGAAACAATTAATTTATATGTTGATTTTAAATAGCAGTTTGCTGTAAAATTTCAGCATAGTCACAATACTAATAATCTGCTTGTCTTGCTTTCAGCCTTTCTGTCCGTTTCCTGGTTGAAACTAAACTCTGTGTCCATCTATAGGCTGATCTCTTGCTTGATGGTCCCTAGACCGCTGTGAGCTGTCCAATCAGCTGCAGGGGGCGGGCTGAGGAGTCTCTTGCTATCATCACATTTGACAGCTGCTGCAGCAGCTCACATGACCAAACAACAATTACCTCATACATGTAGTACTCATGCTGCTGAAGGTGTTACTTTGGAGACAGTGCTCCCTGCACTGGGCTGGGAGCGCCAGCAACAAGAGGGCTTTCAGCTGAAAATGACTATAGTCAGCTATACGACTCCTAACATCAATCACTATGATATGACTCCATTCCCATAGCTTGCGCTGTGAAATAAAGGTGGGTAAGCTATAACTTCCAGTTACTGCTGATCACGAGGCAATCAACTACCAGTCTGCTGTACAGTTAAGTATACCCTCACAAAAACAGACTGTATACTGCCCCTCATAACATGTACATTCATTTAATACTATGTGCTCTTAGGCATGCTCCAAAAAGTGAAGAAAAGGTAGCACATCTCAAGTTCCCAAGTTCTTTTAACTCATGTTGATCTTTGGGGCGCATAGGTCATTCATGAACTGTCTCCAGCTCGTTCAGTGTTGGGCGGTCTTTTCTGCTTCCTTCCAGGATGATGTTGTTTCCTTTGAGTTCTGCCTCCACAGACCTCTAGCTGTTCCTGGGTCTTCCAGGCTTTCTTTTCCCTTGTGGGTTCAGTTTAAGACCTGTCTGGTCATGCTCGCGGGAGGTTTCCTCAGGATATGCCCAATCCAGCCCACATAAATTGCCAGGTTAAGGAGGACAAAATGCTGTAATTTCACTTGTTTCATCAGGCTCACATCACAACAACGTCATCACGACAATCACAGGGAAAACAGCTGGGGGTTGGGGCCCTACTTTTCAACAACCATTTAAATCATCCCATCTCTTGCTCTTGAGACACATGGAATTCACAGGTGATTAAAATGTAAAAAGTTCTACAGCACACCATTTCTTGCCATTGAGACCATAAGTTGGTTGGCATTAAAGAGACATATATTCCAAAAAGACTGAACCCAGAAAGCATTTTAAACTGTAGTCATCATTAAGTCCATTTGGTGTCATGGTGAAAAAGGAATTGATGGACTTTGTAACACATCTTAACAACAGCTCAAGTTTCCTGAAATTGACCTGTGAACATGATGTGATGTGATGATAGATGTGATGTGAGTTGACTGACTAATTGAATAAGTGAAATGACAGTATTTTGTCCTCCTTAACTTTGAGCTGTGCTGCCTTTTCTTCACTTTTTGGAACATGTCTATTGGATTTTGGGTTTAGCACCTTACAGAGAATCTCCATTGTTGAAGCAAAACCTCCTTTTCAACAATGTACTCTTACTTAATAATTTGTATCAATCATAGACAGTGAAAGAAATGGACACTGAGCGTAACTGCACAGCCTCAAACTGAGCTTGCTGACGTAGATGTGACGTGAGCAACATGTCTGAAAGTTGTAAGTTTCTGAAATCTGTTTGTTCATGAATAAATGTTACTTCATATGAATTAATTTGCTACAAACCAAAGTATTTCCAATCCATCAAAACATTGCTTTCATGGACTCTCTATGGGCTTCTCCCTTGACCGTATGATGCCTCCACGACCCCCCCTCCCCCCCCCGATTGCCTGTGAGCTTCTCCTGTACTGTACGGTAATTCCTGTACTATGAGACAGTAAGTCTCGTGGTTATGACCCAACCGTTAGCCTATTTTTATAAAAACGTCTGCTACGGAGCCATAACGTGAGGTACAAGGTAACGGAGCCTTTTATACATTGTCGTGTTTCTTTAGAAATAAACAACGGACAAATAAAGTCTTTAAACGCTTCAGATGTAAAGTTATTGGCTGTCAAAGAGACGCCAAAATGAATGGGAGTCAATGGGATGCTAACGGGGGGTGATGGTTTGTTAGCATCAGAATCTCCCCATAGGAGGTACGCTTTCTGGATGCTCGCTGACCCCCTTATTTGGTATTTGACACATGTCCATAACAGTACTCATGCTGTGTAAAAAGGCGACGTGCAAACCTAAAGAGCTTTACTTTAAATGCTAGTCAAGATCTGAAAGTTATATAATTATTCCATAGAGACATTTGATATCCCTGTTGAATGTTTTTATAATGATAAGACATCCAGAATTTCTCATCTGAGCCAAGGATGCATCCATAAAAAAATTATCTAGGATTTGAATATTTCACTCGTTGTGATATCATGTTACTGAAGCACTTGACCAACCAGACACAGAATATGTGTGAGTTGTCAGACAGGATAGAAAAAATCTTAATTTTGCTATTTAAGGTTATTCATAAAGGGATTGTTAGGATTTAAGTGTGGAAGGTTTTGGCTTCTTAGGCAGTGACAATTTTCAATTTTGCACAAATTTATATTTTTTCTAGTACTGATAGATTATATTCCTGTTAGTTATGTTATTTATTGTGTCATAGACATACAAGTGCCCAGCCCAAAGGGATGTATGAGACTTATGAGTAATTGGTCAGTCTGCCTGCCAGTCTGTCGCCTGCCTGCCTGCCTGCCTGCCTGCCTGCCTGCCTGCCTGCCTGCCTGCCTGCCTGCCTGCCTGCCTGCCTGCCTGCTTGCCTGCCTGCCTGCCTGCCTGCCTGCCTGCCTGCTTGCCTGCCTGCCTGCCTGCCTGCCTGCCTGCCTGCCTGCCTGCCTGCCTGCTTGCCTGCCTGCCTGCCTGCCTGTCAAATTTGTTGTGGTCACAGCAAGGGCACCTGAAAGTGGGTGCCAAGGGGTAGGAAGAGGGGAAGGGGCCATCTACCGCCTATCTCCTAGCTATCCCAACAACAGCATCCCTATGATAACCCTGTAGGAAGTTATTCATGTAGAACTGTATTTTTAAGGATGTTCTTTGAAGGCCAGATATTGTGTTCATGCGGTGTATCCAGTTTATCAGGCTGCTATAGTTTAGGTTAGCACTGGCAGGAACCAAAAGATGTTGGTGCTCAGGCGTTCATTAGTGAGCTGCTGACCTTATTTCCCATGTGGATATTTAATATCAACTGTCTATTTCTGTATGAAGTTTAAAGGTGGAGGCTTTAATAAAAATATACTGGTGTGCAACATTCTGCATCTCAGCACATTCACCTGTAAACACAAGTCATGGCTGTTCACTTTGTGTATTCTCAACAGAGACCATGATGTCTGAATGGAAATTAAGTTGTGTATTTCATGCGCATTGAATGAATATGAATGAAAATAAACATATTCAATGGTATAGTATTACATCAGCCTATTTGCAGAGGACTGCCGTCTGGCCAGCAAGTGCTTTTCTGTTCTATTTTAAGGAAGGCAAACAAATGCAGGAGCTCTTATGCCTCCTATCCAGTTTCCAGATATTATGTTCTCTACTGTATAGTACGCACATATGAGCATGCAGGAACACACACACACACACACACACACACACACACACACACACACACACACACACACACACACACACACACACACACACACACACACACACACACACACACACTCTTCCTCCCTGTCACAACATCAATCACAGTCCGGACGTGCAAACTGAGGATGAGGCTGTAGATGGGTGAGAGTCGCGAAGTGCAATCACAACACGCTCAGATGAGCTCCTAAATTAGAGTGTGTGGCCAGTGTGGACTCCCTGGGAGGGTTTGGTTAAATTACAGGCCATATTTTTAGTGAAGGTTAGGCTTCATCCCTGGAACTGCCAGCAGCTGAGGACCATCACTCACACGCCTGTCTGCCCCCAGCTTGTTCAACGTTAGAGCTGTTAACACTTTCTTAGAAATTTAGAAAAGTTGGCTGTTTTATTGCTATGTGTGTTTCAGTATGTGTGCATGTAATTACAAGTAATAATTCACCTCAAGTGTTCCGGCTGAAGAGTTTGATAATCATTCTTTGGATCATTTGTGTGTGTTAGGGATGCCCCGATTCAATTTTTAAAATATTGAATATCTGCCGATACAGACAATCCGATACTTGTGTTTGCCTAGATAATAGGGCTGCACACCGTTGTTTTGATTACAAAAATGACTAAGTTAACAATGTAACTATAAGATGTCTTCAGCTTAATACATTTAACTTTGTGCAGCTAGCATTTTTGTAAAACTCACATATAAAATCAACTTACGACCTGCCGCAAATTGTGACTGCCGACCCCCGATCAGTTAAAAAATGCCCATATCAGCTCCAATCCGATACTTGCGATCGGGAACGGGACATCCCTAGTGTGTGTGACAGACACAGACAAGCTGATAGGCAGAAAAGGAGTGTGTGTGCAGGTCATGTTAGACATGTTGGTCATGTCAAACCATCAGTAGACATCTCCAACCACACACACACAAATCACACCTCATCACATCACACTCAGCTGATTACAAGTGGACAGCAACATGTCTGAAAGTAGGCTAATGGGGTGAAGGGGATGAACTTTAGTAACCCTGAAACACATGATAAACCACATGATGTTACACACATGTTGAATGCTGGATTGGCTGAGTGTTGTTTTAGAGGAAATGTTTCTGTTATGCAATCACTGCTGACCGTAACAAGGTCAAAATGAGGAGACATTTACTGCAGAGACAGCTGATTACCGCACCACTATAACTATTTCTTTCAAACATGTATAATGGGAAAGGTCCCATTTACACCAACATCTAAAGGTCTGATGAATAATATTGTTTTTCATGGCGGACTCACAAATGTGTTCAGCGTGGGAGCTGTAACAAGATCATATCATACTTGGCTTGGTTTTCTGGTAAAGGTAAACACACATCAACAATCATCCCACTTGTTCAAAAATAAACATGGCAGCCATTACATATTCATATTCAATTCTGGGAAAGATTGTTCACAGGCAACATTATTTCAAGAGTTGTTGACAGTTTGAAGAGGAGTCAACGGGGGCAGTGTGTGTGTGTGTGTGTAGCTTTTACCAGAATATTAATTAAAGCCAGTCTCCCACTGTGTTTAAACCACTCCATAGTGCCTGAATGTGAAAACATATCAATAGTGGAAATTGTCACCTGTATTGTGACATAATGGAAACGACTTTTACACTCAAATCGCTAAATGGATTGACATTAAATGTACGCACCCTTAAAGGAACGCACCGACTTATTGGGACATTAGCTTATTCACTGTATCCCCCAGAGTTAGATAAGTCCATACATACCCTTCTCATCTCCGTGCGTGTTGTAACTCTGACGGCTCCACCGCTAGCTTAGCTTAGCACATATCCTGGAGGTAACTGGTTCCAAAAAATAATAACTACAAAATAACTACAAAATAACGCCAACATGTTCCTATTTCCATGTTGTGATTTGTATAGTCACAGCGTGTACAAATAACAAGGTCACATGACACACAGCCATCTTCTAACTGTATATAAACTGAGAACTATATTCTCAGAAAGGCGAAGCACTGCTACTCTGCTCTCGGCCTCTCAGGTGCTGCAAGCATATCACTCCACCCAAGTAGCAGAGTAGCAGTGCTTCGCCTTTCTGAGAATATAGTTCTCAGTTTATATACAGTTAGAAGATGGCTGTGTCTCATGTGACCTTGTTATTTGTACACGCTGTGACTATTGTGCTAGGCTAAGCTACTGGTGGAGCCGTCAGACAGAGTTACAACACGCACGGAGATGAGAAGGGTATGTATCGACTTGTCTAACTCTGGGGGTTACGGTGAATAAGCTAATGTCCCAATAAGTGGGCGTGTTCCTTTAAGTCATTTGTTCAAGCAGCATTTCAAGCCATATTTACGTTCATAGTGTTTAAGTTTAAAATTACTTATATCAGCGTTTGTCCTTAGAAATTCCTACTACTTTGGTTTACCTCCACTATTCTTTACACCGAGCTGTCTGCATCTTTTGTATTGAGCATCACGTGGAGGCGAACACCTGCCCGACACATGCCAGACGCCCTGAGTCTGGGCCATTTCCTCTGCTGATCTATCTTTAGTGAGTACAGGAGGCTGAAGATCCACGTTCCCCGCTGCGTCCCAGCCCGTTTTTTTTTTTTTTTCTGGGGACAGGAACAAACGCCAGACTTGAACCAAAAGACAACACCCTTCCTTTCATTTTGAGGATGAAGGCAGGAGGCCAAAACAGTACAAACAACATAAGCACGTATTTCACTGTTGCGGGAAACGGTGTCAAGCCTCAAGCAAGCATCCTGTGTACTGTCTTGGGCTTTTTCCATTGCATGTTTGATAAAGAAATATGTTTTAGTCATCAGGTCATAGGAAAACACAGGGCTGACACACACAGGGGGATGTTAGCAGATGGTAAAATTATGAGATTTCTTTCATCTTGACCTGGAAATGTAACCCTCAGCAGGCTTGCCTGATGGGGGACGACTGAGGTTCAGTAACAGGAAGTCAAAAGAGAGAGGCTCTTTTCATGTTAAATATCCCATATTATGCTCATTTTCAGGTTCATAATTGTATTTTAAGGTTGTACCAGAATAGGCTTACATGGATATTTTTGTTGTACTGCACATCTCTCTCTCACTGTTGCAGCTCCTCTTTTCACCTTGTGTTCAGGTCTCTGTTTCAGCTACAGAGGCATCTTTTCTTCTGTACTATCTTTGATTCCACTCTGCACATGCTCAGTAGCTCAGATGGTAGATCATGTCAGTTAGCTCCATAGACAGTAAAAGGAAGGTTGTTTCTCCAACTTTGGTCAGTTACAAGGCAGGATTAGCCGGGAGACTTCTTCTAAAGGAGGGCGCACATGGAAGTACTTCTTTTGGAGATTATGGTGAACTTGTGTGTGTTGTAGCAGCGCTTTGCCATTGAGAATGAGGTAGCATGCTAACGCTAGCGCTAGCATGCTAACGCTTGTAGTTAGCCAGCTCGTTTCGGCCAATGACATAGAAAGCCGTGCAGATTTTGACCAGCTCACCCGGAGACTGAAGACAGGAATCATTCAGAAACCGTATCTCACTCAGAACAACATGGATGTTTTTTTCAAAGTTTGTATGCTTGTGGAAGCACCAGAGACACAAAATAACACCCCAAATCACAGAAAAAGTGATTTCTTTCATAATACGTGCACTTTAAAACCAGTGGTGTGGTCTACGTAATACGCAGGTATACACAGTATACTCACTAAGAAAGCTCCAGGATTTCCAACAGAAAAATAAAAATGCACAATGACATGTAACAACATACTTTCCATTATAATTTTGATATATTTTGAATCGTCACCTGTGTTTTTCTTCGCATAGGCTAAATAAAGGTATTTCCACCTTAAGTTGGTGCAAAACAGTCAATCAAAACGGAGTGTAAATAAAATAAATATGTAAAGCTTACACATTTCCTTTAACCTCTAATCAGTTGGCAAAAAGCTTTTTATATTTTTCCTTTTCCAGTTTATATTTAGAGGTCCCATGGCATGAAGATTTCACTTTATTTTTTTTAACATTAATATGAGTTCCCCCATCCTGCCTATGGTCCCCAGTTGGCTAGAAATGGTAATAGGTGTAAAATCAAGGGGGTCAGCCTGCCTCCTCAGAGCGAAGCCGCGATGGCGCCATTTTAATGCTATGAAGCACTCACCCCCCGTTAGCATCCCATTAACTGTCATTCATTTTGGCGTCACTTTGACCGCCAATAACTTTACATCTGAAGCGTTTACATACTTTATTTGTCCGTTGTTTATTTCTAAAGAAACACGACAATGTATAAGCTATTTGAGCCATTTCAGTCTGCTTTTCGGGTAAATCATTCTACAGAAACAGCACTTACAAAAGTGGTGAATGACTTGCTACTGTCTATAGATTCAGGGTCAACAAGTGTTTTATTGCTGTTAGATCTTAGCGCTGCTTACGATACGGTTGACCACTGTATACTATTGGATAGACTTGAGAATTATTTTGGCATTTCTGGACAAGTCCTAGAATGGTTGAGATCATATCAGTCAGAAAGACTTCAATGTGTTTTATATGACAACATATTCTCTGAGTCCTGTGCCGTCAAGCACGGGGTTCCTCAGGGGTCTGTACTGGGTCCATTGCTTTTTTCACTTTACCTATCCCCATTGGGTCAGATTTTCCGTTCTTTTGGGATTGCTTTTCATTGTTATGCTGACGATATGCAGCTGTATATGCCGTTGGATATAGGAAGCAAGTCTAATACGGCTAAACTTGAGGCCTGTCTTGCAGCTGTTAAGAGCTGGTTATCAACAAATTTCTTGTTGCTTAATTCTGCTAAGACAGAAATGATGGTTATTGGACCAGCAAAACTAAGTCATCTTTTTGATCACATTACTTTGTCTCTTGATGATTTTATAATCAATCGTAGAGACCAAGTTAAGAATTTTGGTGTGCTTTTCGATCAGACACTCTCGTTTAATTTACATATAAAGGAGGTGACCAGAGTTGCTTTTTTCCATCTTAGAAACATCTCCAAGATCAGGTCAATACTCTCGTTTAATGATTCTGAGGTACTCATTCATGCCTTTGTGTCATCTAGGCTAGATTATTGTAATTCTCTCGTCGGGTCTGCCTAAGAAAAGTCTTCGTAGTCTGCAGATCATTCAGAATGCTGCAGCTCGTGTTCTGACTGGAGCCTCCAGATATGAACATATTACACCAGTGTTATCGTCTCTCCATTGGCTCCCTGTTCATTCAATTCAATTAAATTCAATTACATTTTATTTATAGTATCAATTCATAACAGGAGTTATCTCAAGACACTTTACAGATAGAGTAGGTCTAGACCACACTCTATAATTTACAAAAAACCAACAAATCCCCCAAGAGGAAGCACTCAGTGCAACAGTGGCGAGGAAAAACTCCCTTTTAGGAAGAAACCTGGGACAGACCCAGGCTCTTGGTAGGAGGTGTCTGACGTGCCGTTGGGGTGCATCACAGTATAGTTAATAAACAGTGACTAGAAATAGTGGTTGCAGTAGCGTAGGGAGCAGCACGGCATAGCAGGGAGTTTCAGCAGAACCACAGCAACAGCTGGAACCATGATTTTGGTGCCATCCTAATCCCAGGATTTCATCCTGGGTGAAAAGAAACAGAAAGACTCCGGGGAGCAAGCTCTCAGGGCTAGGTTAGTAACAAGCATTTCTGGGACAGAGAAGCAGGTGGGCTGGGCCAGAGCCATAGAGATAGTAAGAGTTGCGACACTCGTTGATCTCGCTAGCGGGGTGGTCACGTGGTTCATGTAAGCCTGTATAGTTCCAAACACACGCAGCACTGTCATGTTCTACTATGGGACCGACAGCAACGATTGCGATATTGAATGGTAAATATAAATAAAAACACATACCCATGTACTTGTTTGATTGTTATTGCATATTTTGTAAATGTCAGTTTTACATTTAGTAGGGTGACAACTGAAAGCTATGTATAGATACGTTTAAGTTTTGGAGGGAAAGCTTCACGTCCTTGTTGGCAAGGGTAGAACTAGGCTACTGTCTTCAGCGGCTTAAACTTAACCTTACTATATCTGTTTCTAAATCAAAGATGATTAAAGATGTTATTTTTTGCACATCTGGGCTATTGTATTTTCCTTGTAATTCCGATTCACTTGCCCGTGGTCAGAGAGCGATTGAGAAAGCAGAGTAGCAACAGTCCATTCAGCATTCAGTGTCCAGCCCACTTCTTCTGATGAGGGAGGAGTTTACCACACAACCATGATCATTTTAAGACTAAGCCATATGCAAAGTATCAAATATATTAAAGAATAACAACTCATTACACTTGGATGAATGAATGAAATGTATTTTTTATTAAACAATGAGTGACAACAAGAACAAGTACAGAAAAAAGGAATACAGTGGGGAAAGGAGACAATTTAAAAAAAAAGCAATACAAATAAGATTTACTGCTGGCACCACTGGTTATAAAATCCTCCAGCAAATACAGATTCTACTGCCTAACATCCACACACTGCAAAGTAGGATGCAGCATGTAAAGCTGGAGCCAGGAGTTTTGGGGGAAGTGTTTGAGATGCTGAGTGTTTTGAAAGAAAAAATCCTCTCCACATATATCAGGCTGAGGTTTGTGGAACAAAAAACAAGTGGGAACAAGTATGAATAAGAGCAACAAAGTAGAGCCAGGGGGTATCGATAAATAAAACAAAGTTAGTCATGAGTGGAAAAAGAACAACAAATGTGTGAACAGGTGTGCTGTGTATCTTACTTGAAAAACAAGAACAAAGTGAAGGAACGGGGGAATAGTATAAGTTATTAATAAACAAAAAAAATCCTCCACATATATCAGGCTGGGGTTAAGGATTCAATTAAAGTGCATCATGGCTGAGAGGAAGGTAAACAGCCGTGATAAGGGGTACCTTGGCAGCAAGAGTCAGACTAAGAAGCCAATTTCAACACAGTAGACCGCCTCACCTAAGGTCATAACATCTAGGCCACTGCCAAACATCTTACTGGTTGCCATGGATGTATTTGGCCTCTCCATTCCCGGCAGACCGTCTGCAGCCTCCAGTCACCTCTTCTTTCAGCAGCCAGCAGTCGCCACCAGCAGCTACTACCAGCAGTCGCCACCAGCAGCCACTACCAGCAGCCGCCACCAGCAGCCACTACCAGCAGTCGCCACCAGCAGCCACTACCAGCAGCTGCCACCAGCAGCCACTACCAGCAGCCGCCACCAGCAGCCACTACCAGCAGCCGCCACCAGCAGCCACTACCAGCAGCCGCCACCAGCAGTCGCCACCAGCAGCCACTACCAGCAGCCGCAGCCAGCAGTTGCCACCAGCAGTCGTCATCAGCAGCCGCAGCAAGCAGCCAGCAGCCAGCAGTTGCCACCAGCAGTCGTTGCCAGCACCAGCTAGGGCTGCTCGAATATGGAAAGAAATATGATCAGAATTATTTCGGTCAATATTGAAATCACAATAATTTAATGATTACTTATTGACTTCTGGAAATACATTGCAATTATTGGACTTAATTATTTTCAACAGTGAAAAAAAACTGTGAAATTTGCCTTAATACTTTTTCAAATTAAACACATGCCATTATCTTACATCACTTACTGATATTAGTGTGTGGAATAATTTGTATTCATACATGTAATCCAACAGCCCTTTCAATGGTATAATTAAACAAACGCAACCTTATTTCTACTAGCTTGCAGTACTCAGTTGACTAGCTAACACTGTCAGGTTCAGCAGATAAAACCTAAATAAAATCCGTCCTTAATCAACCGTAATGATCCTAGTAATCCAACATCAATAACTAACTAAATAAAAGTTGTCATAGATTCCCTACTGAACTTCGTAATTGTTGGTGTAGCGAAACCTTCACAGCTGGCGAAGTCGAGCTAACAAACTAGCAGGCAATTGGTCGTATATAGCTAGCTAATAACGCTGTGCACATACAAATAAACATCGGCATATACATCATAAAGGGCCTCTGATAAAATATAGAGAGTTGACAATTCAAAAGAGGTAGCCATTTAATCATCTTACCCCTGGAGATACCTTTACAGCTGGTGAAGTCAAGCTAACAAACTAGCAAACGAGCTAACAAACTAGCAGGCAATCGAACGGCTACCAAGATAACAAATATATATAATTACGCTGTGCACATACAAATAAAGATCAGTATATGCATCATAAAGGGCCTCTGATAAAATACAGACAGTTCACAATTCAAAAGAGGTAGCTATTTAATCAACTTACCTCAGAAGTTACTCGACAGCCAGCAATGGAAATGAATGGAGTCCGACGCCGTGAATGGATTGTTTGGAACTATGCAAGACTGCATACCCCGGAAGTAGGCGGCAAAAAGCGTACAACGGAGTCCAATGGGAGTGTCGCCACTCTGTCTTCTCTATCACTCTGGGCCGGGCTAGGGAGATGCTGCAACTCCTTACTCCCTAACTATAAGCTTTTTCAAAGAGGAGAGTCTTCAGTTTACTCTTGAATGTGGTGACAGTATCTGCCTCCCGGACCCAGACTGGGAGCTGGTTCCACAGGAGAGGAGCCTGATAGCTCTGACTCCCATTCTACTTTTAGAGACTCTAGGAACCACAAGTAACTCGGCATTCTGGGAGTGCAGTGCTCTAGTGGGACAGTAAGGTACTATGAGCTCTTCAAGATATGATGGTGCTTGACCATTTAGAGCTTTGTAGGTCAGGAGGAGGATTTTAAATTCAATCCTGAATTTTACAGGGAGCCAATGCAGAGAAGCTAATACAGGAGAGATATGATCTCTTTTCTTAGTTCTTGTCAGAACACGTGCTGCAGCGTTCTGGATCAGCTGGAGAGTCTTAAGTGACTTGTTTGAGCTTCCTGATAGTAAGGAATTACAGTAGTCCAGCCTGGAAGAAACGAATGCATGGACTAGTTTTTCAGCATCGCTCTGAGACAGGATGTTCCTTATTTTGGCAATGTTACGAAGATGAAAATAGGCTGTTCTTGAGGTTTGTTTTAAGTGGGCATTAAAGGATATATCCTGATAAAAAAATAACTCCTAGATTTCTGACAGTAGTGCTGGAGGCCATGGCAATACCATCCAGGGTAGCTTTAGATAGTAAGTTTCAAAGTTGTTTAGATCCCAGCACAATCACCTCAGTTTTGCCTGAGTTTAGCATCAGAAAATTGTGGGTCATCCATGATTTTATATCTTTAATACATGCTTGAAGTTTAGCTAACTGACTGATTTCATCTGGTTTGATTGATAAGTATAATTGGGTGTCATCTGCATAACAGTGAAAGTTAATTGAGTGTTTCCTAATAATATTGCCTAGAGAAAGCATATATAAGGAGAATAGAATTGGTCCAAGCACTGAGCCTTGTGGAACGCCATGGTTAACTTTAGCGTACATGGAGGATTTGTCATTAACATTAACAAATTGAGATTGATCAGAGAAATAAGACTTAAACCAGCTCAGTGCAATTCCTTTAATGCCAACTAAGTGTTCCAGTCTCTGTAACAGGATGGTATGGTCAATAGTGTCAAAGGCAGCACTAAGATCTAGTAAGACAAGTATGGAGACAAGTCCTTTGTCTGAAGCAGTTAGAAGGTCGTTAGTAATTTTCACCAGTGCCGTCTCTGTGCTATGATGCTTTCTAAATCCTGACTGAAAGTCCTCAAATAAACTATTCCTATGTAGGAAATCACATAACTGATTAGCAACTACCTTCTCAAGGATTTTGGAGAGGAAGGGAAGATTAGATATAGGTCTATAGTTGGCTAAGACCGAATCGAGGGTGGGTTTTTTCAGAATAGGTTTTATCACAGCTACTTTAAATGACTGTGGTACATAACCTGTTAATAAAGACATATTAATCATATCTAATAATGAAATGTTAACCAGTGGTAGTGCTTCTTTAAGTAGCCTTGTTGGGATGGGGTCTAAGAGACAGGTAGATGGCTTAGCTGAAGAGACCTTTAACATTAATTGTTGAAGGTTTATAGGGTAAAAGCAGTCTAAGTATATGTCAGGTCTTGTTGTTCCTTCTAGCAGTCCTGCGTTTGAAGGTGAACTGTTAGAAGTTGAGGGCAAGAGGTGATTCATTTTATCTCTAATTGTTATAATTTTATCATCAGAGAAGCTCATGAAGTCGTCACTACTCAGAGCTAGAGGAATAGATGGCTCAGTAGAGCTGTGACTGTCTGTCAGCCTGGCTACAGTGCTGAAAAGAAACCTTGGGTTGTTCTTATTTTCTTCTATTATTTATGAGTAATAGTCTGATCTGGCATTTCTGAGGGCCTTCCTATAGGTTTTCAGACTGTCTTGCCAATCTAAACGAGATTCTTCCAGTTTGGTGGAACGCCATTTACTTTCCAGTTTTCGCGAGATTTGTTTTAGTTTGCGAGTTTGGGAGTTATACCAAGGTGCTAGTTTCCTTTGCTTCCTCGTCTTCTTTTTGAGGGGAGCAACAGAGTCTAAAGTCGTCCGTAGGCAGGCCGTAGCACTGTCTACAAAATTATCAATTTGGGAGGGACTGAAGTTAACAAAAAGGTCCTCTGTTATATTAAAGCACGGCATTGAGTTAAATGCTGTTGGAATATCTTCCTTAAATCTAGCTATAGCACTGTCAGATAGGCATCTAGTGTAGAAGCTTTTATCTGATTTCATGTAGTCGGGTAGTAAGAATTCGAAAGTTATAAAAAAATGGTCTGATAATAAACGATTCTGCGGAAATACTATTAAATCTTCAATTTCGATGCCGTATGCCAGCACAAGGTCGAGGGTGTGGTTAAAACAGTGAGTGGCCTTATGCACACTCTGAATGAAACCAATTGAATCTAATAGTGAGTTGCAAGCAATATTAAGGCTGTCGTTGTCAACGTCCATGTGAATATTAAAGTCACCTACAATAAGTACTTTGTCTGATTTTAGGACTACAGCTGATAAAAACTCTGAGAATCCAGATAAAAATTCTGAATACGGACCTGGAGCTCGGTAAACAACAACAAATATAATTGGCTGTACAGTTTTCCATGTTGGATGTTGAAGATTAAGAACTAGGCTTTCGAACGAGTTATAATTTAGTTTAGGTTTAGGATTAGTTAAAAGGCTTGAATCAAATATGGCTGCAACTCCCCCTCCTCGGCCTGAGCCTCTAGGTATTTGAGTATTATTATGACTGGGAGGAGTGGCTTCATTTAAACTAACATATTCTTCATGGCACAGCCAGGTTTCGGTAAAACAGAATAGATCAATTTGATTATCGGATATCAATTCATTTATTAATACTGCTTTAGAAGACAAAGATCTAATATTTAATAGTCCACATCTGATTTTCCTATTCTGTTCCATCATTGCAGATGTTGATTTAATTCCTATTAGGTTGTTAAGTATAGCTCCTCTTTTGTTAACCTTTGATTTAACCGATCTGAGTCGGGGGACAGACACCGTGGTTATTAGACTATGAGAGGGCGACTGCTCTAACGGAGGCACAGAGGAACGCGTTGCACTGCACCTCTGATTACTAATATCTAACTTGGGTTGTCATGGTTTATGGCCGATAATAAATTCGGTCAGATTTTTAGATATGAGAGCGGCTCCATCCCAAGTGGGATGAATGCCGTCCCTCTTAATCAGACTAGGCTTTCCCCAGAACGCCCCCCAGTTATCTATGTAGCCCACATCATTAGCTGGGCACCATTCCTTCAACCAGCGGCTGTATTTTTCATCGCTGATCAGGTTTGGCAGGGGTCCAGAGAAGACTACTGAGTCCGACATAGTCTTTCCATATGCACAAAGTGACTCAACATTAATTTTAGTGATCTCCGATTTACATATTCGGGTATCATTGCCACCTACGTGGAGTATGATCTGACTGTATTTACTGTTATTTTTATTTTTAGCCAGCAGCTTTAGATACGCAGCCGCCAGCAGTCGCCACCAGCAGCCAGCAGTCGCAATAGCAGGCAATAGCAGGCAATTGGTCGTATATAGCTAGCTAATAACGCTGTGCACATACAAATAAACATCGGCATATACATCATAAAGGGCCTCTGATAAAATATAGAGAGTTGACAATTCAAAAGAGGTAGCCATTTAATCATCTTACCCCTGGAGATACCTTTACAGCTGGTGAAGTCAAGCTAACAAACTAGCAAACGAGCTAACAAACTAGCAGGCAATCGAACGGCTACCAAGATAACAAATATATATAATTACGCTGTGCACATACAAATAAAGATCAGTATATGCATCATAAAGGGCCTCTGATAAAATACAGACAGTTCACAATTCAAAAGAGGTAGCTATTTAATCAACTTACCTCAGAAGTTACTCGACAGCCAGCAATGGAAATGAATGGAGTCCGACGCCGTGAATGGATTGTTTGGAACTATGCAAGACTGCATACCCCGGAAGTAGGCGGCAAAAAGCGTACAACGGAGTCCAATGGGAGTGTCGCCACTCTGTCTTCTCTATCACTCTGGGCCGGGCTAGGGAGATGCTGCAACTCCTTACTCCCTAACTATAAGCTTTTTCAAAGAGGAGAGTCTTCAGTTTACTCTTGAATGTGGTGACAGTATCTGCCTCCCGGACCCAGACTGGGAGCTGGTTCCACAGGAGAGGAGCCTGATAGCTCTGACTCCCATTCTACTTTTAGAGACTCTAGGAACCACAAGTAACTCGGCATTCTGGGAGTGCAGTGCTCTAGTGGGACAGTAAGGTACTATGAGCTCTTCAAGATATGATGGTGCTTGACCATTTAGAGCTTTGTAGGTCAGGAGGAGGATTTTAAATTCAATCCTGAATTTTACAGGGAGCCAATGCAGAGAAGCTAATACAGGAGAGATATGATCTCTTTTCTTAGTTCTTGTCAGAACACGTGCTGCAGCGTTCTGGATCAGCTGGAGAGTCTTAAGTGACTTGTTTGAGCTTCCTGATAGTAAGGAATTACAGTAGTCCAGCCTGGAAGAAACGAATGCATGGACTAGTTTTTCAGCATCGCTCTGAGACAGGATGTTCCTTATTTTGGCAATGTTACGAAGATGAAAATAGGCTGTTCTTGAGGTTTGTTTTAAGTGGGCATTAAAGGATATATCCTGATAAAAAAATAACTCCTAGATTTCTGACAGTAGTGCTGGAGGCCATGGCAATACCATCCAGGGTAGCTTTAGATAGTAAGTTTCAAAGTTGTTTAGATCCCAGCACAATCACCTCAGTTTTGCCTGAGTTTAGCATCAGAAAATTGTGGGTCATCCATGATTTTATATCTTTAATACATGCTTGAAGTTTAGCTAACTGACTGATTTCATCTGGTTTGATTGATAAGTATAATTGGGTGTCATCTGCATAACAGTGAAAGTTAATTGAGTGTTTCCTAATAATATTGCCTAGAGAAAGCATATATAAGGAGAATAGAATTGGTCCAAGCACTGAGCCTTGTGGAACGCCATGGTTAACTTTAGCGTAAATGGAGGATTTGTCATTAACATTAACAAATTGAGATTGATCAGAGAAATAAGACTTAAACCAGCTCAGTGCAATTCCTTTAATGCCAACTAAGTGTTCCAGTCTCTGTAACAGGATGGTATGGTCAATAGTGTCAAAGGCAGCACTAAGATCTAGTAAGACAAGTATGGAGACAAGTCCTTTGTCTGAAGCAGTTAGAAGGTCGTTAGTAATTTTCACCAGTGCCGTCTCTGTGCTATGATGCTTTCTAAATCCTGACTGAAAGTCCTCAAATAAACTATTCCTATGTAGGAAATCACATAACTGATTAGCAACTACCTTCTCAAGGATTTTGGAGAGGAAGGGAAGATTAGATATAGGTCTATAGTTGGCTAAGACCGAATCGAGGGTGGGTTTTTTCAGAATAGGTTTTATCACAGCTACTTTAAATGACTGTGGTACATAACCTGTTAATAAAGACATATTAATCATATCTAATAATGAAATGTTAACCAGTGGTAGTGCTTCTTTAAGTAGCCTTGTTGGGATGGGGTCTAAGAGACAGGTAGATGGCTTAGCTGAAGAGACCTTTAACATTAATTGTTGAAGGTTTATAGGGTAAAAGCAGTCTAAGTATATGTCAGGTCTTGTTGTTCCTTCTAGCAGTCCTGCGTTTGAAGGTGAACTGTTAGAAGTTGAGGGCAAGAGGTGATTCATTTTATCTCTAATTGTTATAATTTTATCATCAGAGAAGCTCATGAAGTCGTCACTACTCAGAGCTAGAGGAATAGATGGCTCAGTAGAGCTGTGACTGTCTGTCAGCCTGGCTACAGTGCTGAAAAGAAACCTTGGGTTGTTCTTATTTTCTTCTATTATTTATGAGTAATAGTCTGATCTGGCATTTCTGAGGGCCTTCCTATAGGTTTTCAGACTGTCTTGCCAATCTAAACGAGATTCTTCCAGTTTGGTGGAACGCCATTTACTTTCCAGTTTTCGCGAGATTTGTTTTAGTTTGCGAGTTTGGGAGTTATACCAAGGTGCTAGTTTCCTTTGCTTCCTCGTCTTCTTTTTGAGGGGAGCAACAGAGTCTAAAGTCGTCCGTAGGCAGGCCGTAGCACTGTCTACAAAATTATCAATTTGGGAGGGACTGAAGTTAACAAAAAGGTCCTCTGTTATATTAAAGCACGGCATTGAGTTAAATGCTGTTGGAATATCTTCCTTAAATCTAGCTATAGCACTGTCAGATAGGCATCTAGTGTAGAAGCTTTTATCTGATTTCATATAGTCGGGTTGAAGAATACGAAAGTTATTAACAAATGGTCTGATAATAAAAGATTCTGCGGAAATACTATTAAATCTTCAATTTCGATGCCGTATGCCAGCACAAGGTCCAGGGTGTGGTTAAAACAGTGAGTGGCCTTATGCACACTCTGAATGAAACCAATTGAATCTAATAGTGAGTTGCAAGCAATATTAAGGCTGTCGTTGTCAACGTCCATGTGAATATTAAAGTCACCTACAATAAGTACTTTGTCTGATTTTAGGACTACAGCTGATAAAAACTCTGAGAATCCAGATAAAAATTCTGAATACGGACCTGGAGCTCGGTAAACAACAACAAATATAATTGGCTGTACAGTTTTCCATGTTGGATGTTGAAGATTAAGAACTAGGCTTTCGAACGAGTTATAATTTAGTTTAGGTTTAGGATTAGTTAAAAGGCTTGAATCAAATATGGCTGCAACTCCCCCTCCTCGGCCTGAGCCTCTAGGTATTTGAGTATTATTATGACTGGGAGGAGTGGCTTCATTTAAACTAACATATTCTTCATGGCACAGCCAGGTTTCGGTAAAACAGAATAGATCAATTTGATTATCGGATATCAATTCATTTATTAATACTGCTTTAGAAGACAAAGATCTAATATTTAATAGTCCACATCTGATTTTCCTATTCTGTTCCATCATTGCAGATGTTGATTTAATTCCTATTAGGTTGTTAAGTATAGCTCCTCTTTTGTTAACCTTTGATTTAACCGATCTGAGTCGGGGGACAGACACCGTGGTTATTAGACTATGAGAGGGCGACTGCTCTAACGGAGGCACAGAGGAACGCGTTGCACTGCACCTCTGATTACTAATATCTAACTTGGGTTGTCATGGTTTATGGCCGATAATAAATTCGGTCAGATTTTTAGATATGAGAGCGGCTCCATCCCAAGTGGGATGAATGCCGTCCCTCTTAATCAGACTAGGCTTTCCCCAGAACGCCCCCCAGTTATCTATGTAGCCCACATCATTAGCTGGGCACCATTCCTTCAACCAGCGGCTGTATTTTTCATCGCTGATCAGGTTTGGCAGGGGTCCAGAGAAGACTACTGAGTCCGACATAGTCTTTCCATATGCACAAAGTGACTCAACATTAATTTTAGTGATCTCCGATTTACATATTCGGGTATCATTGCCACCTACGTGGAGTATGATCTGACTGTATTTACTGTTATTTTTATTTTTAGCCAGCAGCTTTAGATACGATTCTATATCGCCCGCTCTGGCCCCGGGGACGCACACGACCGCAGCCTCTGGAGCCGACATCCTAAAGTTGGCTTCTCAGCGGTTGTATCAATGAGTGGGAAAAACCTGTTAGAAAGTTGAGGATGCCCCGATTTAGAGTGACCACCGCTATGTGCACCCCCCGGATTACAGTTAGTGCTATGCTTCCTTCAAACAGTCACCCACCCGCCCGACTGCTTGGGGTCTGCCGGGGAACTGCTAGCAGAAGCTACAGTATGTTGGCCCGCAGCAGCTACGCTAAGCTGGCTAGCTACGGAAGCATACGACTTTGATTCCATAGTATGGAGCCGTGCTTCAAACTCACTAAGCCTCGCCTCCAGAACAGCAAATAAACTACATTTATTACAAGTGTCATTATCACTAAAGGAGGCAGATGAATAGCTGAACATTTGACACACAGAGCAAGAGAGAGCAGAGATGGAGAGGAATTGGCCATTGCTAATGGCTAAGCTAAAGTAGCTAACAGCGTTTTAATAATCGTGAGATCAGCGAGACAGTCGTTGAAAGGGAAGATAGCTACAGCTACGTGCTTGAGTGTAACTGGTGTAGTTTAAATGCAATTTGAGGCAAATAGCCGCTAAATTAAACAGATGCTTATGCTTATGCCCCGTTGATGCGGGCTCTAAGCAAGCATGGTTTGTTTTAAATTAATGTAATCCAGGCAAATAGCCGCTAAATTAGACAATAAAGCAGAGTTGAGTAGCTAAATTTTGTTGGAGCAGCAAACAAGCGACCGTAACACAACACGGAAACACCGGAAATGAGGCAATACGCTTACCGTCAACGTCAGCACGTCTCACGTACCAGTACCAGAGCAGACTTTAAGGTGTTGCTGCTAACCTATAAAATATTAAATGGCAGCGCACCGTTGTATCTTAGAGACCTAGTGAATCCCTATGTGCCTGCTCGAGCCCTGCGTTCTCAGGGGACAGGTCTTCTGAGTGTCCCAAAGGTTAAAAAGAAGACAATTGGTGAACGGGCTTTTTCTTTCCGCGCACCAACATTGTGGAACAGTTTACCTCAGGACATCAGGCAGGCTTGTTCTGTTGAGCAAAGCTAAAGACCCATCTGTTTACTGTTGTGTATGAGGCATCATTTGTTTGTATGTTTTCCTGAGAGTCCCAGTGTGTGGTTATTTTTGTTTTAGTTATTTGAAATGTTTTTAAATTGTATTTCTATGTCCTGTACAGCACTTTGATTTGAAAACGCTTTACATATAAATGTATTAAATGTATTATAAAAGGCTCCATTACCTTGTACCTCACGTTATGGCTCCGTAGCAGACGTTTTTATAAAAATAGGCTAACGGTTGGGTCATAACCACGAGACTTACTGTCTCATAGTAGAGGAATTACCGTACAGTACAGGAGAAGCTCGCAGGCAGTTTGGACTTGCATCAGCTGTTTAGTTTAATTACTAATGTTAACTAGCATTTTAGTTATCAGTAATTAGCCTGTGCCTATGTTATCTCCTTACATATACCTACGCTCTCCTTCTCTGATAGATTGGGAATGATTGAGATTTCTCTTGGCACAGCTACCAGAAGACTTACAACGTTCAGACACGTTGCTCACGTCACATCTACGTCATCAAGCTCAGTTTGAGGCTGCGCGGTAACGCTCAGCCATCACCGGGAAAGTGCTTCTAATAGACTTCACTGGTCTCCGTCAAAAACAGCGGAGTCACTCGGTCCATTTTCTATATATGTCTATGTGTAAACCGATCCCTGGGTATCCTGCTCTGCCTTTGAGAAAAAGTTAGCTCAGATGAGCCAATCAGGAATCTTGCTTGTTATGAGGTCATAACAAGCAAGGTTACCTCCCCTTTCTCTGCTTTGCCCACCCAGAGAATTTGACCAACCCATGAGAGAGAGACGTCACGGCTTTCAAATGAGCAAAGCGGAACTTGGTCAAGGCCATACCTGTTGAAATACGTTAGCCAGTAAGGGACATACAGGACATACTGCTCCACCTTTCATGTTTTCTCTGTCACATGATAAACTCACAGCTGCTGCTAATGCTGCTAACGGGTATCGTAGCTTCCCGGCCCCAAATAGTTAGAAGAAGGAAACATGGAGGACCACACGTATTCAAAATCCAAATTTCAGGAACAGGAGTCTTCTTCTTCTTCGCACAGAAAAAGAAAAAGGAGATTGAAAAGAGCAAGAGACCGGCGTCATCAGAAGAAAGCGTGAAGGCTACCGTAGCTGTAATACGTACTTTGAACTGCGTGGTGAGAGAGAGTTGATTGATATATGATCTCAACGCTAGATGGGAGAAATTCCCAACACATTGAACTTTTAGATGTTTCTGTCTATATGAAAAGTGATAAAAATTAAATTTTTCTTTTTGACTGACAAAAAAAAATCTTATTTTTTAAATGATAATTCTTTCATTTGGAAGAAAACCCTTCATTGTGGGCCTTGTACTCCCACAGAAGAGGTTTAGGTCACAATGTTCTTCTTATCCTTCTCCCAACTCACAGGCCCCATCTGCTGGTTGTAGTGACCTATGTTTTCCTCCCAGTTAAACAGCAAATGTGTCACATCTGGATACCAGAGTATTCCAGTCATGGATTTGGCTTCCTTGACATTAGCAGAGCCAAATCGTATTGGTTGTAAATGAACCCAAAGCAAGTTATTGGATGAAAAAACAAACAAAGAAAACAATTTCATGGTTTATTACTACTGATTTATTTGTATAAAAGTGCAGAGAATCATATATAATAAAGGCTATAAATATAGGTGAATTAAAGAATAAATACATTAACTAAAAGAAACTGCAGTCAGTGTGGAATAAATACAAATCACGTCGGTTTTTGAAAATGTGGATCCCATTTCCAATAGTTCAGCAGTTTTTGGCCTTCTTATCTGTACACATCTCAGAGGCAATTCACAAATTATCAGAATCAAAATAATACATATGATTTCTAACTGTCCATTGTAAATCCTTGTGACAGAGTCATTAGCAGAAAGAAATTTCATTTCCAGTCGCATGGCTGTCCAATCCCTGTCCTCCCAACCAGTCCTCATCCAGCTGGCCCAGAATCTCCTGTAGGGACAGCTCAGGCAAGGGGGCATGCTGGACCGGCGCTGGATGTCCCGACTCCCCGCTCCACGAATCCTCTAGCTGCGTGTACTGACTTTCTACTGGTGGGCTGCTCTCCAGACTGCCATCCCAGTATCCAGAATCAGGGGTGTCTGGGGTTGAGGAGTGGGAGGTGGAGGAGGGCATATACATCTGCTGCTCTGCTGATCCCGTATACCTGAGGGCTGAGCCGTAGTTTCTCATCTCCAGGCGAAAGGGGCACCACTGAGGCAGGGCAGGGGAGGTTTGGCTTCCTGGCTGAGACCAGAAGCCCCTCACGGGTGGGCTGGAGCGGCCTGCCAGCGGCCTGCCCTGCTGGAGCCCATACATGGAGCCATAGTGGCCATGCTCCTCGATGGTGGAGTAGGCTGGAGGACGTTGTCCATAGTAGCAGGCTTCCTTCAGCTCCTCCTTCACCAGGGTGGGGTAGGCTGGTGGAGAGCCCTGGGGCGGCAGATGGACTGAGCCAAGCGGGCCCATGCTGGCTACAGGGTGAGGTGGAGGGAGAGCATTATGGACTGGGCTCTCAGACTGCCACAGCGCTTTCTTGGCCCCTTTGCACTTCAGAGTACGAGCTCTTCTGTTCTGAAACCACACCTGGACAGGAAAGAAAGAAAATAAAGGCGTTTTAGATTGACATCAGGACAGATAAACGACACATTCTGTTCTGTTAATCATTTCCTGGGCAAACAGGCACCAGTGGAGTAGGGGGACGGGACAGCAGCTCTAGTTGTCAGCTGTCAGAGCCATGTTGTACAGTCTACAATCTGAGAGCTCAAACAAGATCCTGATAAAAAACAACTTGTGTCATCTTTAAAGATAAAGTAATAAAGTGATAGAGCGATAGCGGTATCTAGAATTCAATGCAGGATACATTCGAAAACAGAGCCTTTTTATGATAAGAAACTGCAGTGCAAAAGGCCTTACAACATATGTCTGTGTATTTGTACCTACTGCATGTGCTCATGTGAAATGCCTGCATGTTTCCATTTAATCTATTGGAACAACACCAGTTTCCAATTTCCTACATGAAGATACTTCCTAAACTTATCTAAACTCACAATTTCACTGACTCTACACAGCTTAGTTTAATTTATTTCATCATGATCATATCTACTCCACAGATACAATAATTCTGCTTTATAAGGCGGCCTGAGCAACTGTGTACCTGGATGCGTGACTCTGGCAGGCCTGTGGTCTGGGACAGGCTCTCTCGGAGGCTGATGCCAGGGTACGGGTCGGTCTCGAAAGTGACGCGCAGCAGCTCCACGTGTTCTTTGGAAAAGCTGGTTCTCTTTCTGCGGCTGGCACTGCGAGAGGAGCCGCCGCTGGAGGCCACGGATATGGCATCATCTGAGGGAAGAGAGAAAGAGTGGGTTCCACATCAGACACTAATAAAAGTGTCACTTATTCAGTGCACAGATACAGAATGTTGAATATGGACAGCGATACATATAATTAAGCATCTTTTCTGTTTCTGGTTGCATGGTTCTGACACTCCAACTATTTTGATAATCAATTAATCGGGTTTTGTAATTTTTCATTAAAAAATTTAAAAATTCTTTCTCTCTGATTCCAGTTGTTTTCTTCACTCCTTTGACAGTAAACTGAATATCTTTGAGTTGTGGACAAAACAAGACATTTGAGGACGTCATCTTGGGCTTTGGGAAACACTGATTGACATGTTTCACCATTTCTGACATTTTATAAACCAAACAAGTAATTGATTAATTGAGAAAAAAAATCAACTGAATAATCAACATTAAAAATAATCGTTAGTTGCAGCATACTATCTAAACAAATATATGCAGCAAAATTAAAGTTTGTGAATAAGGACAAAAATAACAAGGACTGTGTTGGTATCCAGCCAATTATTGTATCTGTGAGAATATATAGCTCATTGGTTTCTTTCCACATTGATGCTTACAAAAAGCACGATCATTTCTGGTTATCTATTATTTCTACTTCCACTGGTTCCCCCCAGTTATTATACCACACCTTGTTTTAAAATGTGCTAATTCTTGAAAAAGTTCTAGTTTTTTAGCCTTCTTTGGTAGTAGGTTGGTTCTAGTACATGCAATGACTGCACAAGCTAATAGAGAAAACTGACTAAATTTGAGGAGGCTTCTTGTTATTGGCACACTGCCTGACACTAGCTGTCTGAGTCTTCCTGATGCAGTTAACCTATTCACCTGGCACTGCTAACTATTTCATCCAGGGCTAGATCATACACAAAGTTTTACAAAAAACTAAGACATGGCTGCAGATTATGAATAAATGAAGCAACACAGACTACACAAAGATTGCTCTTGATGTTCTCAACAAGCAAACTTTATAGATCACAAAGTGTTTCTTACCATTGCTGGAGTCCTTCCACATAGCAGCGGTTAAATGAATGAAGCTCTGGAAATAGATGGATTTCTAATGGACTTGTGATCTGACAGAGTTCAGTATGACAGTGTGTTCCTTCACTGAGAGGCTCTGACTGTGTCTCCTGCTTGTGTCAGGGTACCTTTTATATTGATCACCTGAGACCCCAAAAGGCCATGAGTGTTGGGGTGGTGGTGGTGGGGGGGTTAACAGAAGTACTCTGGCCCTTCCACCCGCCGTTATCACCTAATCCCTAACAAAGTGGCGGCAAGGTCAGATATGACATGCTGCAGAATGATTTAGGGCGAGACAAAAGAAAGTCTTTGTGTGATAGTTAGCCTCATCGATACCACTTAATGCAACATACATGTGATTGTTTGTGTTTGTGCTGCTAAGTATGTGGTACATTAAATAGTACTCACTATTTAATGTACCACATATTTATCTCTCCTTACATTATTTTATGTATCTTTCACACTTTTTTTGCTATTTTTATGATGTCATAAAGGAAATTAAACTCATAAATGGGTTTTGTGGTTGTTATGAAGTGATTTTTCATATGTCATATATGTCATATGCATATATAATAATTATATATATATATATTGCCATATTACACATTAATTACATTGTCTTGTAATATGTTTTGTTTTGATTAAAATTATGAATTCACCTCATAATATTATGACATTTTATTGTAAAATTATAACTTTATGTTGTAATATTGTGATGTTTCTCATTAGATTACAATTTTATTTCACAGCAGTGCAACCCTCAAACTAGTTTTCTCCCAACAGTGGTCCTAATACTCGATCGTAACTCTCACACAGCATTTCAGGTTCCAGTTTGTTTCGGAATATAAAACCTCTTAATGTTCCTAATGTTTCAAAGCTGCCTTTTCATTTAAATTAGGCTTTTGGGAGTCATCTGATTAGTGTTAAGCACAAACATTGGCAGCTTTGCAAACTGTTGAGCACTGATCAAACAACAAGAGTCTTAGAGAAATATTTAACTCAGCAGCCTTAGCATAATACAAAACAGCACTCTGAGCAGAAGCCTATCAGCGGCTCCTGTTTTCTTTTCATATGCTTTCATTGCTATCACAAAAAGGATAAACAAAGGTGGGTAATTATGCATTGATGAATTGGACCGTTACGCAGCATCCTCAGTACACTGAATCGATGCATCAAAGTGAGTGGCAAGATTATCAAACGGTTAAACACGTCCAGGCCTTGACCGAGCTGTATGCAGATGCTGCATGTGGAGTCTGTCTTCTGTGCTCTGACATCCTGCTAGAAAACAATGTCATTACCTAAATTAAATATCATGTTTTATATATATATATATATATATATATATATATATATATATATATATATATATATATATATATATATATATATATATTCAAACTTTCTATATATGTCTCTCCCTACGTTCATTTTTTATAGTCTTGACCTTTGACCTGTTTCCTGTTGCTTGAATTGAATGATTTCTGAGCTGCATGTCAAATGCATTGAAGGTGTAAACCCTGACATCTAAAGTCAAATAGTACCAAAGGGCAAAGTGCAGGAACAGATTTATAGTATTTGTAGGTGTATTAGAAAACAATGCAGCTTGAAGTCTACCAGAGTTATCTGACACAACAAAACCAGCTAAGACCATCTTTTTTTCATCTTTATCTACACCATTTGCAAAATCAATGTCTCCATGTGTGGAGACGGCTCCTGAACGTCCCACCAACTCTCTCTCTGTCAAATCCTATCAGACGTTATACACAACACTTTGCAGCACTGTGGAAGCTGCCAAACTCAAAATGAATTCTGGATATTTATAATAAACATGTATTGCATTATCTAATTTGTCTGATAAAATAATTAATTGGAAAGAGTCTTATCAATAAACCATTTCAGCAGATTAAATACTTGCTATATCCAGGTTTACATACAATGATCAAATGATTAAGCACTGGTTCAGCATAGACTATTCAGCTAATGCAAAATCACTATAAAGAGCTTTGTTTAAAGACCTGCATATTTAAAAAAGCAAACAGTCATGTGATCAGTTTATCTCTTCTTGTAAATTGCAAAGCATAATCCTCCAAAGAGAAAAAATGCCATGCTGCCACAAAACATCTTGGAGTTGGTGCTGTGGTTGGATCAAGCTGCACGTTTCAGTTTTCGTGTTTGGTGTTTTATTGGGGATGAAGTTGGACATGCATTTAAAATATAAACGTTATATAGTAATTTGCTACTTTTTACTTAGTAGTAGTTGTAGTTGTGGAAAAACCAAATGGAAGATATGTCTTTTTAAAACCGATGTTTAGGAAACAAACAATTATTCTGCCACTATGACTTAGATGTTATAATAGCTGGATTCTGTGTAGCAAGATGCATTATTAAAACATGATTGAATATTATAAAATAAATGTGTTATACTTTGTAAAGCCTCAGGTAGCAGTAGAAAACATGCAGATTATAACTCTTCAGGGGCAAAGGGACAGGGTTTGTTACTTAACAGCAATACTACATATTATTTCCTGTATGTTCACCTGGAGAAAAAGTGACAAAATGAAGTATATTGAAGTAGGCTAATACAGATGCTAGTATTTCTACTGCCACGGAATGACCTTCTGCAAAAGACTATTCATTTTTACATAGAAAAGTGAATTTGTTGTGTAGCCTACTATCTGCCAAACAGTATACTGTAGTGAGTAGTATATAGTGTATTAGAATGATATAGTTATTAGAAATGTTAAGGTATAATATAGTTAGTCATGTGGTAATATGTAGGCTACAGACTGTAGCTTATAGTATTCTGCGTTATACAGTGGGCTACTAAGACAAAACAAAGTTACACTTTACAAACATTATAAACAAGTCATAAAAGTTCATGACATAACTTTTAGTAAGTGTCATTCGGTTTTTGTAATGACAAGTTATGGTTAGAGTTAGAGTTCATGTGTTCATGACTGTGTCATGCCACTCTTATGTAGATACCTTCAAATGTTACCGAATGTTCACTAAAACCACTGCTCCATTCAATTTTAGAACATGTACTTGTAATTAAAAAATATTAATAATTGAATATTCTACCAGAAATCTGATCTGTCACAGTATTAGTAACTTTTCGAATATCTTAACATCTCTTATATATTTCTTAAATCTTTTTTCGTTCTCGTCTCAAAAGGACACTTTTACAAACTAGTCTGTGGTACAAATACAGATAACGTTACATGGTAAACGATCCTTAAAGAAGCCACGAGGGGGCAACATTGCAGTATAATGTTGTTATTAATCTCTTACACGTGGCCTATGCGTTTTAAATTGATATAGCAATAAGAAAATTCCATAATGAGAATACCGAAAAACTTCAAATTAAAAGGTAAGTTATTTTTTTTCATTTCATTATATGTTTCCATGTATGTAATGACCACCACATGAAAATATAAAAGAAATACGAGCAGCCTGCCCCCCTGCCTCCGGTCGGGATGTTGTCTTCTGTCACCGCTGTTACCACCGTTTATATACTGTCTTTGGTTACCACACGGGCGTATTTGACGGCGGGACCAACGCAGAACAGCTGCAGCTATGGCTAAAAGTGATGGATGCGATTACTTTAGAAGAACCAGCCTCTTTTGGATTGTCTCCGTGACACTGGGGGTTGGATATTTCACTGTAAGTTCATTAATCTATCAGGAATAACATAAGTAAAACAGAATACGAGAATACAAGTGTTCTGGTCCCAATGCCACCGTGTTGTGTTGCGTAAAATGTCCTCCGGGTCATGTATTCTTCTGGAGAAAAAAAGAAAAACACTAAAGTTACTGTAGTGAACACCGGGGTATTTCTGTTTAAAATATGTTTTTCTTATACTGCCTATTAACACTTGATATTTTGTAAAGATGTTATGTTGGCAAAGTAGCCTTCGAGGTCATTGCCAAGTCAATGTGTAGCTAATTGATAGCTAGTTAATCTTATCGGGATCCATTCAGTCCTCTGTAGAGCACAGGTCAAACTTTTGTCCAAAGTCCGTTGGACAAGTTAGCTGCCCACTGTAACAGCTAGCGGCAACTCGAGCTGATGGTTGTCCTTTTAAAGCAAGCAGTACGTGCCAAACTCCATTCAAAATGTGATAACGTTAGTTCAATGCTCTCTTATTCGCTAGCAAATGGGACAGTAAAGCTATCGGATAGTTAATGGATATTGGGGATACGTTGTAGGCAGCTAATGTAGTAGTTATTGTAGTAGACCAGTAGACACAAAATGTTAGTAAAATGTAAAAAGAGTTGTTCTCCGCTGTGCATGGCAGACGTGGTACATGTAACATTTTTAAAAGGACCTCGATGTAACTTTCCATACAAATGGTCACATATCGCGGACAGGTTCATACATGTACTACCACTTGCCACGTACACAGTAATGTAGACAGGGACATTGTCTTGACTGTGGTAAGAAAATGATAAATGTAGGTCTTTAGGTGTGTGTCTGATATCCAAACCACAACTGAACTGCAGCCTCTGGGCCGAGGGGCCCTTCCAACAATGTCCCTTTGTGTTTTCCATGCACCAATCATAGTCCACATGGACACATACGTGACATGTGACAGGTGGACAGAGGAGGACAATAGCAGCATGCCACAATGCATAATGATGTCATTTAGATTTCACTGGGATTTGTAGTGAGTCTATGAGTTTTCATACTCTGCTTGCCTGTACTATATTTATTTGGTATGATCTGTAATTTCTTCATGTTTTTTTCTTTGTAATATAGATGTGTAATTTGGCAAAAATAAGTGTGGCTACAAAACTCATGTCACACTTTTGGTATGATACACAAATAAATGCATATAATGGGAGAACATGTATAATTGTTGTTTTTACTTAGTTTAAAATATCCTCAATTATAGTGTTATAATCAGTGATATAATTGGGATACATTAGTATGATTGTGTAAATTGAGGAACAAGTAACTGCTTTTGAAATCAATAACTGATCGAATGTTTGAAAGGCAAAAAATGGGATGTAGTGTAAAACAAGTAATTACTCCCTAAACCCTAGTCAAAATGTAATTTCTATATGTAGAGGTGTTGTCAGGTTAACTGTTTTTAATCATATTTTTTATATACAAATGTGTGTAGGCCTGAAGGTGGGGACAAACCTGATTCTGACAGTAACAGAAAGTAGATATGGAGCCCCAATCAGAGTCTAAGACAAAACTAGAGGCTATACCAACACACCAAAAAAACTAACATGGTGCACAACTGATTCCCCTCCAGAACTGTGTCAAATTTAATTTCAGTGTCACATCTCTTAACAAGGCAGCACTTTGTGTGTACAGCTGTTACAGTAATGATTGCTGCAAAGAGCCATTCATATACTATTCTATAAACAGGAAACCTAATATCATACAGTTCAATAGTGTCACTGTATATCTGAAACCACAACTCGCTGCCTAACCCATGATAGTGTCAACCAGCTCTGGACTTTCCAGTAAATGGACCAGAACAATGAGGGACCACAGAGTCAACTTTCAAAGGGAGAACCAGTCATGCTTCTTTTGGTTAGCTGTATGCCAGATTATTGTACAGTCCTTACCAACACAAACAGTCCTTTTGACTTAAATGGCATGTTTAAGGATCGCTTCAATTCTGAGTAATGTGTTTTGGGCTAAAGAAGTTATGAAAAGGTCATGTGTCAGAGTATTAAATAAGTTAAAGTTGGGTCATTCTGTCTTAAATCAGATTCTGAGTTTTTTTTGCCAGTGCGAATTCTGTTAGTGTCAACCCTAACGTCGTAGTAGTGGCACAGACATGTTTGGAACAGATCCAAATGATTGAAAGGCACAAGCAGATGTTATATTTTTCATTACTGGCTATTGCAAATGGGGGGGAAAGGGCAAAATGGATGGTTTTGGGGCCCCAGGCAGTCCCCAAAAGTACATACAAATGGACGTTTACAGAATGCCTGATGTTGTGCCAAATTTCAGGGGTTCCAACATGAACAGAATCCGATGCAAGTATGGCAAGCCAAGGTTGAAATTTGCAGCCATTTTGAGACGCCAAAATTAATCTGTCGATTAGTAGGGGTCGAAACTGACAAATTTCCCAGTGGCAAACTGTGCTATTACAAAAAAATTCTGCTAAATATATTTACAGAACTTTATTTTTTGGTCTCAAACAGCATAAACATAAAGTTTAAACTAAATCTAAATTGTAAACAAAAACTTCTATCTGATTTGACACGGAATGAACCAGTATGCTTTGAAAAGACAGATACAAAATGTTTCAGTTACTCTCAAAATATACAGCATATGTAGTTTGTATGGGATAATGTGGAACTACTCCATCTGTGTTTTTCAGTGCATCGTGTTTGCGCCAGAACAAATCCCATTTGAGCACTTTGGTCTGTTTGGCAGCTTCTGCAGACACCTTGTGGATGAGTATGCTGGCATTATGTACACGGGGTAAGTGATTAGAAGGGAACATGTGTCCCTGCGAGCATGAGAAATATTCTTGTTGATTACTTCCTTAAGCCGCCTACACATGATAGGCAGCAAAACCGCTTTGCGCGGGCCGTTCCATTGATTTCCTACGGGGAGGGCGGTGGCGCCCAACTAGTCGCTGCGCTACCCCTGTGCGTCGCGCGCCACTCGGATTTGCCACTTTGAGAGCAGCGCAAAGAGAATTATTTCAACTTTGACCTAGTTGCTGCTGACCTTTCGAGAGCACAACCAATGAGATAACAGCATGTTACCTAAAACGGGAAATAGCTTCCTTGCTAGGGTTGGGCAATAGGGAGAAAATCAGATATCACGATATTCTTGACCAAATGCCTCAATATCGATATTGCGGCGATATTCTAGGGTTGACAATTGGTGCTTTAACAAAATATCTTCACACTTAGATTTTAGATAAATAATCATCAGTAATGTGGACATAATGTCTATGTGGGGAAAAGGCAAATAATAGAACAGCTAGAACAGTCTGGTAAGTTCAGAAAAGTACATCACTTTACTGTAATGCAGCCTTTAAAACCAGGAAAAGACAACAGTTATGCCCAGCTCTATTCCTTGCCAGCCTTGATGACGAATACCTGCGCTGCACCTCGCTCCCTGCGCTTTGCTCTGCGCTCTTCGAAGCGGTGCGCAGAGAGAAAATCGGCAGCTTTAGAGCAAGTAGGACTTACACTGAAATGTAATGACACCTTCAGCTTTGACAGTTCTCACATGCTCCAATAAATGTGCTGAGAGTTTGCCTCATTAGAATGAAAGGAAAGTACCAGAGCTGCATCAATGCTAAAATGATCAATGTCAAATGATGTGCAAAGTAGGCCTACCCTCACAGGGCTGAAATAAACTGTTTAATCAACTTAGCCCCCCCCCCCCTATGTTTTGTTGTTGTTTCGGTCATGGGACATACAAGACAGCCGTTAAGCCTGAGTGCACCATTTAGTGTTTGCTGGTTTGATATTTGTGAAGTGGTTAATCTGTTTATTCAGCATTCAGTGATGCAGTGGCAGCAGGGTGTTAACTCAACTTTGCATTAGGAAAAAAACTAAACCTACACAAAAATATGAATTAAGTTCACAGACAGTGAATTTAGAAAAAAAAAAGGCTGTAATTATTTATCGAGACAAGAGAAATAGATAGAATAAAATGGAGTATTACTCTACGTACACACCGCCGCCGACTTGAGCTGCAAAAGAAGCGTTGGCCGCCCTGTCAAGGACGCTTGTCAAAAATTACGCGGAAGCTTTTGATGCTTTGGCCGCTCTGACGTGGTAGGACATTCACATCAAGCGAGGAAGACTAGCGTACGTACTTAAATAATAAAAACATCACGCACTTCACAAACTCACCGGAGACACCAACTATCCCAGCTATTTTATCCCTTATTTTTTAACTGGTCCCTATACGCAGACAAAGTCATATCATAGGCTAAATTATAGGGAACCCAGCAACAGCGATGATGAGCTTTTTCTCCATTTTCTCGGAACTAACGTTTTGGTAGGAATGAAATCGTATGTTCTCTGGGATCAGCCAGCGCGACGGACGTCTATATTCCGATTGGTTGCTGGTCCTTTGCCGCTAAACCGCATCATAGCTCATTACCATAAAGTTGACCAAACTTCAACTTTCTGCTTGACGCTCTGGTCGCTCAACACGCCCAAAACGCGTCACCGACGGATTTGCAGTGTGTGCGTACAATAAGACATTTCTTTCTGTTACAGGTGGTGGGCCGCCTTCGCTATCCATGTTTTTGAGGCTGTTGTTGCATTGAGGGTGTGCAGGTAAGAATGACAAGAAACTGATTGTCCACTAGATGGTGATGTTATCCCATTTTTTACAAACTTGTTTCCCTCAACTTGGGCCTACTCAAAAGTTTCATTTTGATTTGATTGACTTTATTGTCCACCTCAGTGACAATTTGTCTTTGGCTTCTCACAAGTACATCAAGGGTTCATACAATAGCATACACAAATATACTATTCACATTCATACAGGCTTTTTCCTGCATGGAGGAATTTTTAGCACCCCCCCATAGAGGTTTTAGTCAGCCCCAAAGAAAAATCACCAGCACCAAAATGATAAGAATTGAGAATAAAAATGGCAATTCAAATCCTCTCCAAATGTGTTTAAGAGCAATTTACCAAACAACAGTTGAACAAGCAGAAGATAAACTTGAATATGAGAGCTAATCTCAGTTTTATCTCCAGAGTCGGGCCGTACCAGACTCTCCCGGTGATTTATTTAAATATTAATATCATTTTTTTAAACCTGTTTTGTTAATTGGGGTTTTCATTTACTCAAGCATAATATCCAGTTTTGTTTATCAAATTGTCAGAAAATGTAGAGATTTCTGTCAGATAAGGCAAGACTCATTGCCATTACACGCAGACTTTCATGCTTACTGCCGTGCGTAGTCACCCCCCAAAGACCCATTCGGAGCCAGGGAAAACCCTGTCATATCCCCCAAAAAGCCTCCAAAGTCATCTCAAACCATGGGCCCTATTTTAACGATCTCAGCGCACGGCGTGAAGCGTCTGGTGCAGGTGTGTTTAGGGCGTGTCCAAATCCACTTTTTGCTAGTTTGACAGAGGAAAAAAGTGTCCGTGCACCGGGGCCTGGTCCTAAAGGGTTGTATTTAGTGTCTTCATTAATCAGAGGTGTGTTTTGGGCGTAACATGCAATCAACCAATCAGAGAGTCATCTCCCATTCCCTTTAAAAGCCAGGCGCGTTTGGACCTTGGAGCATTGCTGTTATGATGGAGGATTTGCACCCTAATATGTTTATTAGTAATCTTCTGCATGTGTGTGTGCTGCTGTGCGTCCCTGTCTGTGTAACAAGCATATAGTAGTGTGTGTTCAGTGTGCACGAGCCTCGGAGCATTTTACTAATGTGCTGTTAAAATAACAATTAAATGCTGCGTTATTGACTTTAGACCAGGTTTTTGTTGGTCAATGGCGCCATCACTTCCTGCTGCCTCAAGATAGCAATACGCCCAGAATGCACCTGAAGTAGATATACTTCTGGTGTACTTACAAACTTCCCAATGCCTTGTTTTATGACTAAAGAACATATTTGTACTACTGTGGAAGTTTGGTACCATTTCAGCCATTATTAGTGGATACACCTTTGGATCCATTAGCGCCTGCAGTAAGCTAATCAGCTGATAACGCTAACTCGCCCAATGTTCGACCAAGGTGAAAAAAGCTTCTGGGGGGTTATTTGGCTCGAGGTCGTGGTGCAAAGGACCCTAGGGTGAAGTTACGCCGAACCATCACTTTAAGGAGACTTTAAAGAAATTCTGTTTTTGATACTGTACTTAAATTGGCAATTGACAAACTCCATTTCTCTGGAGACTGAAGCTGTAGCTGCAGCATGTTGATTGACATGTTTTAATGATGTAAAGACACGTTCAATCAAGGAGTTCAGATAGAGCCTTTATCAGGGCCATATTTAGTTCAGTGTGTTATATTTCACTATTTCTGGTAGCCTGCTGTACTTAAAGGGCCAGTATGTACTTTATTTTCTTTAGTCATTGAAGCCACTATGTTTACAGGCTTGTGGTGATGTGCAATAGCTGCCAAAAAAAATCTATGTTTGGTACTGCTAAGTTGTTTTGTTTTGTCATGGTTCATGTCTGCAATAAACATTACACTTTGCAGGGTAACGCGGGGTCTTAAAAGCATTGAAAAAGTCTTAAATTTGATAATCTCAAATTAAGGCCTTAAAAGCCTTGGATTTGGTATACAAAGTCTTGGATTTCGTTACAAAGGTCTTATATTTTTTGCCTTTCCTAGGATTAAGTTCATACCGTAACAAAATTAACTGTTACCAATGTAGGCTAATTAAAAACTGACCGGAGCCCGTCGCTGGACACACCGGAGGACCGACACACAAAGTAAACAGCCTCTCTGACCGGTACCGGGGGGGGGGGGTTAGAGGTTAAACTGAGCGGAGGATGTGCGGAATGTCTCGGTGTGTGTCGGAGCCTGGCTGGCCGCTCGGCGCCTTCAGACAAAGCTCAAGCTAACAGGCTAACGGCTTATTAGCTCGCCAAACACAGAGCGGTAACATCTGCAAAGATTGGATCTGTGTGCATTAATCTGCTCGGTGAGCGTCTTATAACAAACAGAGCGAGCAGCCGCCGGACTCTAAGGCCTCTAAGGCCAATTACACACACTGCAAGCGTCTCGCGAGCGTGGCGTTTCTGTTCTGCGTGGATCTACACACCAGAAGCGTGTCTGACGCGGCGCTGCTGCTGCTGCTCGGTAACAGGAAGGGCTGATCTCGGGACATAGGGCCGACAGATTCAAACTCTGAAAAATGTGTAAGTGTTACGTTGTTACTGTAGCCTATCCTACCCTTTATATATAGCCGACTGATTTGATTAAAGCGGTAAGCAGTATTGACTGCAAAATATGTTGATATGACAGGTGCAATATTGGAAAATCTTTTCTCTGAAATTTGTATTACATTATATCTACATTGATGTCAAAACCTAGAGACTTTCAAACATCAAGATGTTATTTATTAATATGCATTTGTGTCTAAATGACATATACACATATTTTCCTATTCTATTTTGCCTGGAAATGCTTTCAACACGCTCACGTCTCGCATGAAAAATATGCGTCGGTTCGAGCCGCGCCTGAGACGCGCGTCTCATGGATCATTTATGCCTGACGCGTTGGAGGTGCCGCGCGCATTCGTGACATCAAAATTATGTAATTTCCGGCTGGCGCGTCCGATTTTCAGCGCGCGAGTTGAGGGCGCGCACCAGTCTATTTTTTTCAGCGGTGCGCGACAAACCAGAAACAAGAAGCCTGAACGAGCTCCTGGGAAACATGATGCCAGGACTCTCAGACTGACTGCAAGTCTCTCTGGTAAACTTACCGGGTTAAGATGAGTTCTTTTTTTGTGAATAAAAGACTTGATCTGACGAAGTAGCTCACTGAATCAAATCGAAGCATTGACGGCGCTGCTGCTGCCTGTTCTGCCGTTGTTTATCTTTTTCTTCTTCTTCTAGTCCTTAGAAAGAAAAACATCGGTAGCCTTTGCTCCTTAGCGCCACCGCTGTTCAGGAGAAGACTGCAGCTAGTGCCGCGACCACCACGCGCGAGTATAAATACTCACGGCAGTCCCGTGACGTCACGATTTCCGCACGCACTTTTGGAAGCGCTAGTATATCTGAAGCTTCACGCAGGCAGTGTGTAGCTCTAACCTGATAACATGGGAGCAGAAATAAAAACGGACACGCCACGCGGCTGACACGCTCACGAGATGCTTGCAGTGTGTAATCGGCCTAACATCTGTTGATCCGTGCAGGACGTCACTGTGAGCGGACTGTTAGAGATGATATGACCGGCAGGTAACATTAACGGTTATCTGCTACTGTAGCAGGTAACGTTAACGGTTATCTGCTACTGTAGCAGGTAACGTTAACGGTTATCTGCTACTGTAGCAGGTAACATTAACGGTTATCTGCTACTGTAGCAGAGCTGCAAGTAAACGCTGAACTGAGCTGTGTTTTCAGTGTTAAACACTGCTGCAGGTTTTCATGCACGACTGTTGGTGGTGATTTCCAGAGGTGGAAGACTTACTCACATCATGTATCGCAGTAAAAGTAGAACAAAGTGTTGAAGAGTTACAAATTACTTTAATTACAGTTACAAGTCCTGCATTCAACATCTTCCTTAAGTAATAGTACAAAAGTATTATCAAAATATTCTTAAAGCACCAAAAGTAAGTAAACGTGCTCATTATGCAGTGTAATATATATTATTTTATTGGATTATATTATAATCCAATAAATTGTATTAAATATGACTGATCATTTACATAAAACGTTTTATTTAATTCAAGTAGCCTACTTGTACATAATTATTTTCTAGGGTTTAAAATGTATACATATTTGACATTTTCCCCTCATAGTTCTGTCTGAATGGGTACCAAGTTGGCATTGAATTTCATTTGAAATGGTTTTAAAAAGGTCTTAAAAAGCCTTGAATTTAAGTTGGAAGATCCTGGCGGTACCCTGACTTTGAGAGAAAAAAATCATGGCAGAGAATCGTGATAGCCCCTATAAGGCAGTTATGGTTCCCACAGGTCCTTGCAATCCCTGAAAGTTTGTGAATACGAGGGAAAGAATCGAGGCCTTAAAAAGAAAATAGACAAATAGACATGGGTCATTGAAAGTGCTTGAATTTATATATTTTGTACAAGAATGGTTGATTGATTTTTTGAATAGGCTATATATTGTTTTGCTGTGCTGTGTTGGAGAAGGCAAGAGACCACACAGTCGGCCATCACTGTAACAGTGTTCACACATTCCAGCCTCTCACTCTTTTTAATTGTGTGTGAGCTTCTGTAAAGCCTGCTCATTCTCATTATGAAGACTCTCAGTAATTAACCATTAAGGGTGCTCCGATTGATTGGTCACCGATCGGAACGTGTGTTCCAAAGTGACCACGTGTGTTCCAAAGTGACCACGTGTGTCTCTGAAGTAAAGGCTGGACTACAACAGAGCTGTTTGGAGCAGTTGGTGAACAGTGTTTTCTGTTGGAGATGGTAAGTCCCTTTGGGGGGACTTTGGGCTTTTTCACTTTGTAAACCTATAACGTGCACAAAAAAAGATATATAACACAATAAAGGAAAGGGAAAAAGCCAAAAAGCATAATATGAGCACTTTAAGTAATGCTATTTATTTTCACTTATTGACCAATTTGTCGATATTTGAGGTTAATAAGGTTTTAGTGGCAAATGATTCTAAATGAAGGGCCTTGGGGATGAGCAACCACAGCTACAATTTGGACACAATGAAACCACTTCCAGCTGGACTTTAGTTCATTGTTTGTTCCCTGTGCCCCTGCAGTAACAAAGGCATCACCAGCCCGGCTGCTCGCTGCCTGTGGTTCATCCAGACCTTTCTGTTTGGCTTCGCCTCCCTCGGCATGCTCCTCAAGTACGACCCCGAGCGTCCCAAACAGCACTGACGAAGCACACAACAACCCTGCATAAGCTGAATCCAGAAAAATCAATGGCTTCCTTTGTTCCTCTTCTTCTTCTTCCACTGTCTTTGTCTTTGATATGGAATCCCGCTGAGGGGCAAGTGGAGGAAGACATCTGAGCCTTTTCTGTTCTACTGTTTCTTTTAACATTAAAGTTTGGAGGTGAAGACATATCTTTGATAGACACAAAAAAAAAAATCTTACTTAGTTTACACTACTTTCTGTTTCCTGTGATGGACATACATTTCCATTTCATTCCATAGATTTTCTATTCATAAACCACAGACGTTTTTATTGATAATGATATTAACACGTTAATACATTAATAATTTACCATTAATAAATTATTTAAGTTTTCAGAATCAGTCTGCCCTGGGCTGAATATTTAGTGCAATACAAGGGGACTCTTTTTAAATGAAATGATTTTGTACTCTGATGATGTTTACATTCAGCCTGGGTGATGACTGTTGGATGGATATTTTCTCAGCTGCTGTGATGAAGACAGGTTGGCTGCAGATGGTACGCTGCTGTCAGCCCCAAAAGTTCTTCAGGATAAACATAAAGAGGGATGCTGTATGCTTTTCAAATTCACATTTGCCTTTCATATACTGAAATGCTTTGAATTCAACTTTATAAACTACAGACTGGAAGTTCTTAATGTTAACGCTGCAAAAATAAAAAGTGACTTACAAACTGCATTAAATGTGTTCCGTTGCATAATTTTTACTCCTTTTAAAATCCTATATTTGAATGAATTATACTGAAGAATTCACTCAAAACACATGTTAAAAAAAGAAGTCTAAAGCTAAATGCTAATGTCAGAATGCAAACAGTTCACATGCTAACATGCTGATGTTCAGCAGGTATAATGTTTTCCATGTTCACTATTTTAGTTTAGCATGTTAGTATGCTAACGTTTCTGCTCTGGACACAAAGTACAGCTGAGGCAGTTTGTTATGTCATTAGGTTTGCAGGTATTTGGTCTAAATTAAAGAATTTGGTGGCGCCAGATTAAAAGTTAAGGTATCAGCAAGGTGATTACAATTCACCCCAAGGGAAACACAAATAGGCTACGTGCACCTGATTCCATAGGGTCTGTGTAACGCTTTTCAGTTCAATTTTCAAATAACAAACATCAATTATCCAATTTTTAATTTGTTTCTGCCTTGACAAATTACAAAATTGGATCTTTAACCTGTTTTTCCAATTTTCTGTTTTTATTCAGAGGATCAGAAATTTAGAAAATTACAAAATTGCATCTGGGCTCCAATTATTCAATACTGCAATGATATTCTCTCCCTCGTTCCGCCCCGCCCCGCCCCGCCCCGCCCCGCCCCCCACTCGAGCACAGCAGCCAGACCTAAGACAGAATGAGAATGGACGATGTGTTGGTAGTCGAATATCCAAAAACATTCAGCGTTCACCGAGAGGTGAAACGCTTGTCAATATCCAGCACAGACTTGAATCAAGATGGCCTCGTGTCTATATTTAAAGGTTCATCCTCCGCCCAGACACAGGACCACTCAGAGGCCGAGTGGCAATCGAGACAGTCGGGACTTTTCCCGGTGGGCCGGTGTGCCAGTTTAGCTGGTGATCATGTTAACTGGTGATATTTGCATGAAATCAGTGAATATTCAACAAGGCCCTGCCCTGCGTTCTGCTCTGACTCCGCCCCTCGAGTGCCAGAGGTTCACATTTTCACAAAGTGTTTGCAAGTGAGACAAAATAACAGCAACCCCATAGCGACCCATCCAGTAGTTAAAATACTTCAATCCAAACCACAAATGTCGACCACATGGTGGCTACACAGTCAGAGGATCACCTAAAGCACTGGTTCCTAACCTTTTCTCACACCCTTATCAGATGAACTCACGTATACCTTCATAGGTTCCAATTTATCATATTTAACACTATTTTTATAATATTTGTTCATACAATTTTATATTTTACAAAATTGTTACAGTATTGTTTTATACAATTAAACTTTCAATATTTATGTTACTGTAGTTTGGTCAAGTCTGCATTTGTACTACTTGTGGCAATTTGCTAGGCATTTAGCTATTTAAACGATCAGTTACTTTTAGTTAGCTAACTATTTGAACTGTGTATTATTTTTTAGCTACTTTTAAGCATTTACAAATTAATTTTAGCTAATTGTTTAGACTCTGTGCTCGCGATTCTTAGTTCCAGGTGATTATATACTAATGAAAACGTAATTATTTACATGTTTTACGTTACATTCAATATCTCCAGATAAATACAGAGCAGTTTAGAAGAGATATGCGCCGTTTCAACGAGGTCTTGCATGCAATCGTCGGCCTTTTAGAAATGTTTTCATCCAGCATGGAATTACAGTGTCTTTGTACAATAAATCCATAATGGTAAATCCATAAATCACAGAAAGGTCATCTTCGATATCTCTGCATCACTTCAAGGTAGCATCATTCTGTTTGTTTAGCATGAAGGCTAACATCTGAGCCTTTCAAAAGAGAGCTTATGTGTGATTGTAAGTTCCAGCTTGGAACTTCAGTGTCCTTTCGAAGATTTTGCACAATAATTCCAGAACGATAAATCCACAACCGAACGGTTATTTAGTCCTCTTTTTGTATGAAAATGTATCAATTTACTGATGGCACCATGGATGTAAGTTAGCACCTGTGACGTGAGCAACATGTCTGAACGTTGTAAGTCTTCTGGTAGCTGTGCCAAGAGAAATCTCAATCATTCCCAATCTTGCAGAGACGGAGAGCGTAGGTATATGTAAGGAGATAACATAGGTACAGGCTAATTACTGCTAACTAAAATGCTAGTTAACATTAGTAATTAAACTAAACAGCTGATGTAAGTCCAAACTGCCTGCGAGCTTCTCCTGTACTGTACGGTAATTCCTCTACTATGAGACAGTAAGTCTCGTGGTTATGACCCAATCGTTAGCCTATTTTTATAAAAACGTCTGCTACGGAGCCATAACGTGAGGTACTATGGCAAGCCTTTTTAACATTTAACAGCTAGACTGGATATGTGTTGCAGATATCTGTAATTCAGTTTTGCCTAGTCAAAAACAACATTTCAGATATCCGCAACTACATTCTTCCTATCCATAATTGTCATTTCAGATATCCACAAAGACATTCTTCCTAGGACAAATGACGTCACTTTTGACATTCATTTGTATGGGGTTTATCATTACAGATATCTACAATTCAGTTGCGGATATCCACTATGGATATCTGCAACTGAATTGTAGATATCTGTAATTCCAGTTTGAGATATCTGACTAGTCATAACTCCAGTTCAAGATGTCTTTAATTCACCTCAATTCAAGATATCTACATGTTCATTTTGAGATATCTTAAATTTGTAGTTCTTCCCTGACTCTGTTACTTTGCTGCTACATGTACCTAAAATGAAACAATGAACTGAAAAAAGATATGAAGTGATGTCAGGAGAAAGGCTCGCTCAGAAAATAGATAACCCAAACCTGATACAAGCAGGAGGCCCTTGTATGTAGTGTGTGTATTGCAGGCAGAGCTGCAAGTCATTCAGGCAGCCTTTGATGTCTAAATGAGTGTGTGCTTTTGGCCTTAACGATAATAACCTTAACCATGGCTCAGTTCCATCAAGTGTCCCAGTAAGCTATTTCAGTGAGTCAGCGTGCTCAACACCAGGGCCTCTCCTAAGTGGAATGCAGCCATCATTAATGGTTATGAATACACCTGTGCTGTTCCTACTATGACATGTCAACATGTCTGCCGTGAAAAAGGTCTATTGCCAAGACTTAGAGAACAATTTCTCTAAGTCTTATTCATTATTGTTATCTATGTGATTTCAATACGTTTCTGTGAGATTCATACATTCATGTGACATCTCTGCAGCATACATATCCTGATAGCCCAGGTTGTTCTTGTTGCAACTGCATAACAGGGTTGAGGTTAGAAAATAAGATAAAATAAAATAAGAAATAAGATAAGATAATATATACTTTATTGTCCCCGAAGGGAAATTTATTTTGGACACAACATTGGCGATTTTAGACCCTTTTTAGGGGCTTCATCTCAGCCCCCCTAAAAATGATAATAATAAAAAATAAAAATGTTGGTGCTTCAAGTGAGAGTTTGCGAACTTGTCTGTTAGTGACAGAGGACCAACAATTACAGTCGCAAAGGGCTTGAAACAGGTTTAATATCCTGTGTCGCTGTCGCAGATGTTATCACCTGTAACTCGCCACTGTTGAGCTAGTGCTTGCTCTTGGAGGATTTGTTGGTTTTTTTGTACATTATAGAGTGTGGTCTAGACCTACTCTATCTGTAAAGTGTCTTGAGATAACTCCTGTTATGATTTGATACTATAAATAAAATTGAATTGAATTGAATTGAACTCCGTCAAGTAAAGGGTTAACAGAAACATAGTTTTGGCCAACCGGAGGAGGTTGTCCCAGACTCCTACCTTTGGCTGAGTCTCTATTCAATCTGTCAGAGGGAGAGCAGGAGACGGTTGTGAAGTTTAACGTTGGTAGTCCCCAGAGAAGAAGTTGGTCACTTCATGGCGCAGATTAGAACCCAAATTGAAACGTAAGCAACTAAAATTGCTGAATGTTAGAACATTGTGTCAAATTGGTCGTTTTTATTGAGACTTATAAAGTGTCAGGTTTATAACGTTGTTGTTCAGTAGCTAGCTCAGAGATTATTGGCTAATGAAATTAATGATTTAGCAGGGGGTGATTTTGCATGGCGCTGTATCCGTGTCACATTCTCATTAGGGACTGAGCCCCCCTAAAGGTCTGATCCTAGAATCGCCCCTGTTACACAAGGAATCCAGGCAAACCAAAGAATGACCTCAGAGCGTTAATGTTATTTACACATCCAGCAGACACAGAGTAACATTAGCATTTATTTGAAGTTGTGTTTCAAGCAGACTGACAATCCTGTTGTCCGAATGAGGCTGAACCAGTAGCAAAGGGTCATGATGTCCTCTGCTTACGGACTTAAGAGCATTAGCCTGTCTTAAACAGCTCAGTCTCCACTAGAGCTGTCTCTAGCCATTAATCTGGCCATTGGGCAGCATAAAAACAACTTACTTCCACATCCTTCCTCACTTTTACTTTTGAGAAATTACACCAACCAATAAGAGAAAGACGTAGAGAAGGTTTGAAAATATATATACATTTTGATTCTCCCAAACATCAGAAAACCATCAGAACAAGTCATAGAATTAGTCCATTTTTATTTGGAGATCACTTACTTGGATTTAACTCTAGCATCTCGGACAGTATAAATACAGAAATATATACAACAATTTAAAAACAGTAAGGATTGAAAAATACATATATTTTATGCTGGTGGCTTAGGGAGCTGTATACCGGTAGTGTGTACTTACTTTAGAAAGAGAGCACTATCAGCCTGTACTGCATCTACAGTGTATGATTCCTTATCTGTGATTAAACTATTAGAACTATATTAATCTTCTGAATGCAGTCTAACAACTTTACCATAATTACAGGGTGCCATGATTAAAGAACAATAGCAGCATAAGTAATAGAAGTAATATGAATAGTATTCACTACATAATCTCAAGGCTTTTCTGTATACACTTAGGTTTGCTTAACAGCCATTGTCTTAATGAGATTCCTATAACAGAGTTCATACTGTGTATATCATAGTAGTGTATGTTACAGGATGTGTGTGCATGTCATCTCACATTTTATGAATGTGTCATTTCGTCTTTTTTTTGTGGTTTTCTTTTCTAGTGTTAATTTAGTTTGCGTTCATGTTGTTGTTGTGATCACCGGTCCAGCCAGCATATAGACGGGTAGCGCTCACTCAGTGTCTTGCGCAGATGATTGCTCTGTGTCTTATCCCTGGTTTCCACCACACACTCCACCTGTCGAAACTCACACACACACAGACACACACACACACACACACACACACACACACACACACACACACACACACACACACACACACACACACACACACACACACACACACACACACACACACACACACACACACATACAGTTAGCCCTTTGACGTAACACACACTAGAATAAAGGAAGTGAGCGCGTCGCTGGTTAATTATGCAACACCTTTCACCTTTCGACACAGCTGGTGATTACAGTACGGTGCTACTTTGTCAGTGCAACTGCAGAGGCTATCCTGAAGAACCAGGACACAATGAGACAAGATAGAATAAGGCAACTCCGTATCAAGACAGAACAATTTCTTCAACATGATTATTGAATTATGTATCTTTGCATCGGAGTTCATCCATCTCCAGTGACAGCTTGTTTTTCATTTGTTTCAAGGTAAATACGATTTTACCTTATTTAAACGGTAAAATTGTTTAAATACGATTAAATCGTAATCGGTTTAAGATAGGAAAGAGGAGAGAGAGGGGGGCCGACATGCAGCAAAGGGCCACAGGTCAGATTCAAACCTGGGCCGCTGCCAAGGACTCAGCCTACATGGGGCACACACTCTAATGGGTGAGCTACAGGTCGCCCTGAGGTAAATACTATTTTAAAGTGGGGGCACAGGGTGGCACCCCCCCCCTAAAATATGATTGCCCCCCCCTCCTGGTGCCCCCCCCCCCCCCCCCCCCCCCCAATCCATTAGGCTAGAGTGCTGTCAATCTGACAGTTGTGATTTCCATTTGCTTTTGAGTATCACTTGGCTGCCTGTTCTACCAATTATCCCAGCCCTTGTCACATCACCAATTAATGTTTCCATGACGACTATCCAAAATTCTGAAACCATGGAACCAACACTGGATTTTTTTTTTAAAGTTGCAGACTGAGCTTATAGAAAATGTGTATTGTATTCAGATATACAATTAGTTTAAATTGCTTCTCTATCGTCATCGTGTTAAACCCGCCAATAGCGCCAGGTGGATAAGCCAGTTTGTGATTGGTCCCCGCAAAATTGTGAACTGAAGCAGGAGAATTAAACATGCAGGTTTCCAGCCTGATCTGCAGGGCAAAATCAAATCGCCGGCACATAGTAACATTAGCATTTATACATAGTGGACGGTTTTTACCCAACCAATTTCTGGCCCTCTGAGTCACACAATTTTGCCCTGCCAACTCAAAGCCACAAGTTCAATGGCAATGACAGAAAAAGATGAGTGGATTGAAGAGGAGGAAAAAGAATGAGGTGAAGATGAGAGATTAGTCGCCTACCTTTGCCTTGAAGAGGTCTGACTTGTCACTTTGTCTCCGATGGCACACGTCCAACAACCTGGGAGGAAAAAAGACAAAGAGAAAGCAAAGAATTAAGGGTAACATCAAGGGATATTAAAGTGATGGTTCGGAGTAAGTTCACCCTAGGGTCCTTTGCACCACGACCTCGAGCCAAACAACCCCCCAGAAGCTTTTTTCACCTGGGTCGAACATTGGGCGAGTTAGCGTTATCAGCTGATTAGCTTACCGCAGGCGCTAACGGATCCATGGGTGTATTGCGTACATTACCCCACTAATAATGGCCGAAATGATACCAAACTTCTACAGTAGTACAAATAGGTTATGTACTCAAAACGATGGATTAGAAAGTTTGTAAGTACACTAGGAGTTTATTTAAATAACACTTGCCTGCTGGCTTCTGCTCTCTGCTGCTGGCGCTGCGAGCTAGGTAGCTAGCTAAATAGCTAGCTCTCCCATTCTCCTCCATTAGTCAGGGCTCTCAAGTTTTGAGGACTTCCTATGATTCCTAATCATGACTGGCCTGGCAACCCAAAGGCCAAGGTTTTGTTCCCAGATTTGTTTGGTGACTTATGATGGAAATATCTTTTTTATATCTTTATGTAACAACATAAGATTACAATTCAAACATAATGGAGTATATTGCAGTAAGGCTCTCATTCTGTATTGCTTTCAACTATTTATTCTCCTTTGGATCAACTTTCCTAATTATATCAGAGTCAGCACACATGTAGCTTAGGCATCATTTACTCTTACCTTCTCTTTTGCATCTTTTGTTGGGGAAGTTGATACGGTAGATCTGAGACCTTCTGACAGACCAGGTCCCCATCTGGGTCTCTGGTCTCTGAATAAGACTACATTTAGTGAAGTGGCTGAACGCTGCTCTACGTCAGAGGTGGAAAACTAAAACTATACGGCAGAAATACACGGAGCTCAAACGTGACACATCCGCCGCAGCATCTCCACAGCAGAGCGCATCGATAAACCTGAGGCTGCAGCTTTTTACAGTGAGAGTGGACACTAAGCCACGTTTCATATTTGTCAGACAAAATACATTCAGGGCTACACTCAAAACATTCAAGCTGAAGCCTCAGCAAAATCAGCTGATGTCGTGTCTGGTGTAGCCCCTTTCTTTTTTTTGATTGGCTGATAAGTGGCAGGCTCGACTAAGACCTCCAGGGGAGACTCGCTTGATTCCTGACGGGTCCATAGTGAGAGCGGCGCGGCCAGAGAAATTTTGGGCGCTGCGGCATATTTTCTGCGTGAGAAATACAATGTGTGGCGGGAGTGCGTGACAAAAGACCAAAATGAGTGACTGTCACGCTCAATGCGTGACACTTGAGAGCCCTGATTAGTTGTAGCTCAGGCTCGAATAGGTGCGGGCAACATTCGAAATTGAGCTACTCATTGTTGCGTTCAATGTTAACCTCAGACCGTGCCATTTCGTTGATCTCTTCTTCTGTTCTCTTGCATCTTGCTCCTACTTCACCGGTAGGCTCTTCCGGCAGTAGATGTGCGGGAGATCTACAACTAATGGAGAAGAATGGGAGAGCTAGCTTACTTACTCGCAGCGCTAGCAGCCGGCAGTAGAAGCCATCAGGCAAGTGTTATTTAGATATACTTCTGGTGTACTTACAAACTTCCCAATGCCTTGTTTTATGACTAAAGAACATATTTGTACTACTGTAGAAGTTTGGTACCATTTCGGCCATTATTAGTGAGGTAATGTACGAGATACAGCTTTGGATCCATTAGCGCCTGCTCTAAGCTAATCAGCTGATAACGCTAACTCGCCCAATGTTCGACCCAGGTGAAAAAAGCTTCTGGGGGGTTGTTTGGCTCGAGGTCGTGGTGCAAAGGACCCTAGGGTGAAGTTACGCCGAACCATCACTTTAAACATTAAACAGATTGGACCTTAGCATGAAGTAAAAGATCTTTAAATGGACGGGTGTTGACCCTACCTGACGTCCTCTCTGGACAGGACGTCCAGCAGCTTAGCCATGTCTCCTGGCCATTCTCCCAGCTTCACAGAGAACTTACTGACCCGATCGTCCAGCACCAGGGCTCGGTCCACACACTGCCTCATCAGCTCCAGCTCCATGTTAGCGCTGCTCACCACTACAGCGACCCTACAGTAGACACACACACACACACACACACACACACACACACACACACACACACACACACACACATACACACAGAGGAAGTCTTGTTTAATCTGCAGCCAAAAGGATTAGCTCTGCTGACATTGCTGTATTGCCAACATGTCGGCTTCTCGGGCATGAAGAAAAATGTCTCAGCCCCCACAGTTAGGACTATATTCAATATGATACAAAGGCTTTTACATTATTTTAAAAATGTCCTTCTATAAGCATGAAGAGAAGTGCTTTAGTTATAAAATATTCTAGCCTATTTAAAGCAATACATGAATGCTGCTGTCTGATTCTGACTTTTGTCAGAGCATTTCCCAAAAGGGCTCAGTCAGGTTCAATAATATTAACAAGTCTGACCCACTTTTTGCCTTTCAGTTCCGGTAGTTGTCCAGCCAAGATGGCAGCCAGTCCCATGGCTCCCTCTGTGTCAACAGTGGAGCGTTCAAACTCTTGAAACCGCAGCATCGCCACCAGAGAGGCCTCCTCACTATGTTTGCAGAGGCAAAGAAAGCAAAAAAAGGGACAGCAGCCTTTCAATTAAATATCACAATTAGTAAACAAAAGAGCATTCCCACAGTCCGTTACTTTTTTAAATTAGGTTTGATGTGAGAAGATTTAGTCAAAATTTCAGCAGTCAAAAAATGGCTTATAACAGTGAAGCATAATCAGAATCTTAACTGGCCATATTTTTTACACACTAGATTAGCTTTTTTGCACACCTCTTTTGTCGGCCAGGTGGGTAGGATGTGATCAAACGTAGAAGATCAGAAGCTTAGAAAAAGTCCCGCACACTGACCATTACGCAAGCAGTAATTTATTTAGAAAATACAACGTAAATTTACTAGATAGTAAAACCTTTCTAAGTGCTATGGAGATGCAGTACCTGACAGTGATGACTTTATCTACTAGTTTCTTTGCCAGCTGGAAGGTGTCAACACCCAGGGAACGCTCCATAAGATCTGAGAAGAGACAGAAGATCAACATACGATCAGTTTCTGTTGGAGAGAAATCATGAAGCCATATGTGCAGATACTAATGAAGTTCACGCAACGTTCATGTGACAGTTCTATACTACATGTCTGGAACCAGAACCGACTAATGAACTGAGCTTACCTCCATAGAGTTTCTTATTGGGGTTGCTGTGCAGGTCTTTGATTGGACTGTCAGTTTCCAGAGATTGTAGCAGCAGAGGGAAACCTTCTGGTTCAACTCCCTGTTGGAGAAAGTCCATGTAGTTTCACCATACTACCACATATGAACAAGAGTCTACAGCCATGCTAGCCTCTGTGAGGCTATGTTTAGACACAACGGTGCTTTGAGCTAAATGCTAATGTAAATATGCCAACAATTCCAATGCCAACACACTGATGTTTAGCAGGTACAGTATGTTTACCATGGTCACCATTTTGGTGTAACATGTTAGCATGCTAACATTTGCTAATAAGTACCAAACACCAAATACAGCTGAGGCTTTTAGATTTGCAAGTATTTTGTCATAAACCAAAGTATTGGAAAAAATTACATTTTGACCTGATGGTAGCACTAGATGAAAAAGTAAAGGATCATCAAAGTTATTAAAAAATTATCCTGAGGGGGACATGAATGTCTGTACCTAATTTCATAAGATATTTCAGTCCGGACCAAAGTGGTGGATCTGCCGACCAACCTATGGGATATTGTTCTGAAGGGGACTCTAGGCATGTTAGGCATGGCCTACAAGCGGTTACTAACTACAAGGCCAAATCTAGTGGCGTCACAACCACTTCTGCTTCCTTCCCAGATGAATTGAACATTTTTTATGCTCGTTTTGATTGTGCTGCTGAGACACTGGCGCTGGGTCCATCTCCAACTGGGAACGTGCACGTCAAAGTACCTCCATTTAGGAACACACACCCAGGCACATCATCTCCAACTGGGAATCCATTCAGCAGGCAAGCACATCAGGTCTCAGTCATTGACACATGTAAAGTTTTTAAATCTGTGAAAATAGGGAAGGCTGCTGGGCCTCATGGCATTACTCCACGAGTCTTAAGGACATCTTATAGCCACTGACATTTTTAACTTGTCACTCTCTCTCTCTGTGGTTCCGAATTGTTTTAAAACATCATAATTCCTGTGCCTAAGAAAATGACTGCAACCTGTATGAATGATTTTAGACCTGTAGCATTGACCTCTGCGATTATGAAGTGTTTTGAACAGCTTGTAAAGGCATATATCAACAACAGCATACCTGTCTCAACTGATCCACTACAATTTGCATACAGATCAAATAGAGCTGGGATGATGCTGTATCCTTGGCTTTACATACTGTTTTCCAACACCCAGAAGGCAGGGATAAGTATGTCAGGATGCTATTTGTTGATTATAGCAGTGCCTTTAATACTATCAGAACTTCTATTTTAATACCTAAGCTGTTAGACCTGGGCCTCTGCAATTCCATCTGCAGGTGGATACAGGACTTTCTAACAGGCCACCCCCAGACAGTTAGACTTGGCACTAGATACTCAGCCTCTATAGTGTTAAACACAGGAGCACCTCAATGCTGCTGTCTCAGTATTCTATTATACAGTCTGTATACCTATGACTGTCGGTCTCAGTCCTTTATTAAACAGTCTGTATACCTATGACTGTATTGCAAAACATTCCACAAATAGTATCATGAAATTTGCAGACAATACTACTGTGATAGGACTAACGAAATAATAGGAATAACAAAACTGCCTATAGGGATGAGGTGAGTAATTTGATCATGTGGTGCCACAGAAATAATTTGTCTCTCAATGTGGGGAAAACTAAGGAGGTCATCATAGATTTCAGAAAGAACAAACCCACACATACACCTGTCTTTATTAATAACTCTCCAGTTGAAATTGTCAACACCAAGTTCTTAGGCATCCACATTTCAGACTCCCTCACATGGTCCTTCCATATTAGCTGTGCCATTAAAAAGGCACATCAGAGGCTTCATTTCCTGAGGTGTCTCAAGGTATATACCATTCTACAGAACTTTTACCGCTGTACAATTGAGAGTATATTGACAGGCAATATTGTATTGTGGTTTGGCAGGGCTACTTCGCATGCAAAACTGCATCTAAAATCATCGGGGTTCCACTTGAACCACTTCAACACATTTACTGGAAACAGTAAACAGCTCTAAGAAGGCACAAGGTATTATTCAGGATTCTAGTCATCCTGCACACAATCTCTTCTCCCACCTTCCATCAGGGAGATTTTAGGGATAGTTTCTACCCCCAGGTAATAAGGTTTCTGAATGATAGCACAACAGGAAGGAGGGCTGTGGTCTGAACTTAGTCACTATGTCCACTGTGTTGGATAAGTTTTTAAATGCTATGGTAGTACTTCGTACTAATATGCATATGACAATAAAATTGAACTGAACTGAACCTGTTCTCCCTAATGTACATGTTCTCTTTTATGATACAAGCAGAATCCAGGACATTAAATGCAAGACCTTTTTTCTTCATATTCACCCAGAACATGTAATGCAGACATGTTGCTACTCAGGCAGACTTCATTTCAAAATAAAATTGCTCATGCAAGCATTCTGCCCACTGTAATTACATGCGCTACATCTTTAATCATGGATGTATTATAAGACCGTCTTCAATACTATACATTAATAAAATGTGAAGAAATTGTATGATTACTATGATGAAAACAGGACCATCTTGGCAGGTAGCCTAATCAGCCTCTGTGTTGCATTTTATAATGTTCACTACTGGGATAAACGTGACAGTAAACTTGACTGATTGCTTCCTCATACATATAGGGCAATTTCTGTATGATTGAAAAAAAGACTGTTGTGTTCCTCCAGTGTAAACAGAGCTAAAGCTGCCAGAGTTTCAGCTGTGGGCAGATAGTGGAACAATGGAAACACTTTATATACATGTATCTAGTTAGGAAGGAAATCCAAATGGATCAATACTAGGGAGATATAGGAGGAGACTCGTCTTTGCAATAAGAAGTAGCCTAAGGGTGTATGGGAAATGTGGCCTCATTTTAAGAAACAGCACTAAACACCACTGGTGTGAGATAGAGGCAACTCATCCTATACATTGTAGGTATTGTGGTTAACAGATGTTTATGGACTCTAAAATCTAATTTCTGAGCGATTACTTACTATGACAAGAATTCGTGAGTTGAGGTGTTTGATGGCTGCAGCTGTACCAGCCAGTAGACCATACTGCCCAGCTGCAGGAACAATCACTGCATCCAGTTTGGATACTTGCTCATAGATCTCCATGCCAACAGTGCCCATACCTGCCAGGTACGCTGCACTTTCATCTCTGGACATCAAAAAACGGAGAGAGAAGGAAAAAGAATGAATCAGGTGAAAATGGTCAGCTGACTTCATAGGTGTCCTTTGTTATACCATTCTCATATTTGCCTCTGCAGTTGCTCTGCACTGTGCACAAAAACAGCAGACTTTATTTCAATAGATAAAAAAAGTTTATTTTTTCTTTATGTCAAGATCTGGCTTCTACATTAACCACAATACAACTCAACTGCAGACAGTTCAGTCAGATTCGGGTATGTTAGGGTAGGCTGCTCCTGCTAGCCACAAGCAGAGATGAAGAGCGGGCTACACTTCACTAACTCCATCCTACAAGATTTATTTTCATTTTCAAACGCGTGACATCATTTGAGGCAATTTATTTAATTTTTCCCAGCTCCCTCTGGAGACACAAAATGCTTGATACAACTTTGTTTTCCACATATGCTCTGGTACTCGCCAAGACCAGTAAACCAACTTTAATGTGTAATATGGGTGGAGTTCCCCTTCCCATCCATCCATCCATCCATCTTCATCCACTTATCCGGTGTTGGGTCGCAGGGGGAGCAGCTCCAGTAGGGGACCCCAAACTTCCCTTTCCCAAGCCACATTAACCAGCTCTGACTGGGGGATCCCGAGGCGTTCCCAGGCCAGGTTGGAGATGTAATCCCTCCACCTAGTCCTGGGTCTTCCCGAGGTCTCCTCCTAGCTGGACGTGCCTGGAACACCTCCCTAGGGAGGCGCCCAGGGGGCATCCTTACCAGATACCCGACCCACCTCAACTGGCTCCTTTCGACGTGAAGGAGCAGCGGCTCTACTCCGAGCTCCTCACGGATGACTGAGCTTCTCACCCTATCTCTAAGGGAGACGCCAGCCACCCTCCTGAGGAAACCCATTTCGACCGCTTGTACCCTGGATCTCGTTCTTTCAGTCATGACCCAGCCTTCATGACCATAGGTGAGGGTAGGAAGGAAAACTGACCGGTAGATCGAGAGCTTTGCCTTCTGGCTCAGCTCTCTTTTCGTCACAACAGTGTGATACACTGAATGTAATACCGCCCCCGCTGCACCGATTCTCCGACCAATCTCCAGCTCCATTGTCCCCTCACTCGCGAACAAGACCCCAAGGTACTTAAACTCCTTCACTTGGGGTAAGGACTCATTCCCTACCTGGAGAAGGCACTCCATTGGTTTCCTGCTGAGAACCATGGCCTCAGATTTAGAGGTGCTGATCCTCATCCCGGCCGCTTCACACTCAGCTGTAAACCGATCCAGTGAGTGCTGAAGGTCACAGGCCATCAGGACCACATCATCTGCAAAGAGCAACGATGAGATCCCCAGCCCACCGAACTGCAACCCCTCCCTACCACGACTACGCCTCGATATCCTGTCCTTAAATACTACGAACAGGATTGGTGACAAAGCGCAGCCCTGGATATGACACATGCCTTTGGTGTGGGAGATCTGGTTTCGATTCCCACTACGATACATCAACCCACGTGTCCCTGAGCAAGGCACTTAACCACTTAACCATCCAGAGGCGTGCAAACTCTGATATATAGCAATTGTAAGTTGCTTTGGATAAAAGCATCAGCTAAGTGACATGTAATGTAATGAAAATCACAGGTGTAATTAATAACATTAACAGCTATATCTAGAGTCAGGTGCATACTGGCTCACTGGATTGGCTGGGAGAAGAGCCGTCGTTTGTAACACCTGAAGTGCTTTTCCTGCTCTGACGAATTGAAATGTCTGCCTATCAAATCCAAACAAAACTGCAAACTACAAGTGAAGTTATTCTTCAATTTACATTTAAGTATTTTTTTTAACATCGGTTGACGGTTGAGAATGTCAATACTACAGTGAAATGTTAGAGTAAGTATGAATGGGACTGACTCTTCCAGGTAGAGGTATCCGTTCTCTGTGGCCAGATGGCAGGCGTGGTTCTGGGAGTCATGGCTGGTGCTGCCGTAGGAGATGACCATAGCGCCGTAGTCTCTGTAGATCCGGAGGCGAGGCGAGGAGCAGCATGACGGCATGATAACAAACACCGGGATCTTCAGCTCCACTGCATGGTGAGCCACGGCCATGGAGAAGTTACAGTCAGTAGCCACGATCACTCCCTTCCTCTGCTGCGCCTGGAGGGATGAAAACATGCTGAGCACATATAATAAATATGTACACACAGCCAACATCAATAGATTTGGTGGAAGAATCCTCTACAGTGTATACTGAAATGTTCACTTCCAGTCAAAATGCTTTTTTACCGGGGGTAATATGAGGAACTATTTCTTAGAAAGTTGTTGTTGTTTTTACACTTTTGTATTACAAAAACAAAGATATAGCTTAAATTAGTGAGCTTTAGAGGTACTGGTAGGTATGAGAATTGTATCAATATTCTCATCTAAGTCTCCACCAGAAAGGGAATGCGCATATTTCCCAAAATGGCAAACAATTTATTTTAAAAGGCTTCAAAATAATAAAAAATATTTCATTACAACACTTCAGTGTTTAGGTTGATTTTTGGTTTTAAATGTGCTACATAAAGCATATACTGTACACAACAAAACCATCATCAACTTGAACACAGTCTAAGGAGATAACTTGAACAGCCTTCCATGTCATATTGCCTCTTTCCTAAGCCAGTGCTTCTCAAAATCTAGAACACAATTCCCATAATCCCTGATGCTTCCTGTCACAAAGAAGATCTTTGTCTTCTCAGCCCATCACCTCTTGTCCTCGCCAGAAATTTAAAATAACCTACACTTAAGAAACCCAGAAGCAAAGCTTCGTTGGTAGTCCATTCATACTGTTGACGACGATTGACATTCAAAAGGGAAATCAGACTCAATTGCTCATAGACATACAGTATACGCCAGCAAAGGACACTGCCACTTAAAGCTGCACTCAGACTATTTTTAACCCTACATTTCAGTAATGGTCAGTTAACACGTACCGTAGTGAATCACACTAGCTGTGACCTCACACACAGGAAGGGATCATCCTCTCTCTCTCTCTCTCTCTCTCTCTCTCTCTCTCTCTCACCTGTGTGAGGGAGGTAAGCAGGTACAGGACTCCTCTCTCCTTCACAGAGCCTGTGTAGTGCAGGTGTTCCTTCTTCAGGTAGATCTCCATCCCATACTGTTTGGACAGTCTGGAGTACTGCACACACAAAAAAAGAAGCAGCATGTTACTGTAAGAGCAGCTCTATGTTTATCTTTATAAGTGATCTGAACTTTACAGTTGGTCAAAAACTATTAATTCAATTATTCTACCCTGTGGCCAAGGAGTGTATATTTCTTGCAATGGCGAAATGAATTTAGCCTTGTTTGTCCATTCCTTTTAGTCCTTACTTTTACACTGTTTCTGGGTTTCAGAGACATTCAAAAAAACTTTGGACCCGCCACTTTCTTTTCCACCACATCACTTCAAACTATGTAAGGTCATGCTATGCTAGCATACCGTGCAGGGTGTCTTCTGTATCACTGTCTGGATCCTGAAGGCCGCTGCGCTGATGTCTTCAAAGCGGAGAAACTCGACAAGAGGCCTGTGGACGTTCCGGAACACGCTGAGGCGTCTGGTTTTGGGGGGGTCCATGAGCTTGATCTCAGGACCCCCCACCACCTTGGTGTCATAGACCTTCACATCCCCATTGAGAAGCTCCTCCTCACCAAAGTCCTTCAGCCGCTCTGGTTCAATGAGGGTGGCTCTGCCACTCACAGTGCCGTTACTGATGGGGCCACATTTGTAAGAGCCGCCAGGCTGACTGGGGCCCAGACGCAACTCATCTCTGGGAAGACAACAGACAGACGATACGTTTAAATTTCAAATCATTTGTGAAAACTTACCTGTAATTTAGCAAAATGAATTAGGTGGATGCTAATTTGGGATTTACCCTACTCTACTTGATAAGAGTTTGTTTCAAAAGGCAACAAGAACAGAAGTCTGACAAAATAATCGTAATGTAATCATCGTAATGAATTAGATCAAGTTTCAAGGACCAAAGAAACCGACTTTAGTTACTTCCTACCTAGTTTAATGTATGTAGTCAATCATTTACAGATAATAAACTTCCAGAAATGTTATTCTCACTCAGAGAAATCTGGTGGGTAAAAGTGTACTGTATGATAAAATATTTGCAGAAACAAAAAACATTGAAACAGAAGTAGACCTTAGATAGGGCAGAGTGAAAGAGATCAAATCAACACAAGTTTATGTTTTTAAACTTACAAATTAGAGTCTCCCTTAGATATGAACCAGAATAGAAAGTAGTCATAGTCTGTGTGGCCACCAGCAAACAATATCAGTGAAAGATCTCAAAATCTTAGAAGACCGCAGGAATCCCTTAAATCACCACTTTCACCTACTGCCATCAGGGCCAAGGTACAGAGTCCCATGTGCAAAGAAAAAAGTCCCTGTTGCCATAAAATATCGTAATCAGTAAGGACAGACACTTCTTGAAGCCTGGTTGCTACCTCAGCACACAACGCTTTATATGTATTTATTTCATCTTGAGTCATCACCATCGAGTACATGGTTCTATAATGTAGCTTCTATTGTGTGTAAATGTTTTTTAATGTACCCTTTTTAATAGCAGATTTTGCTCATGCAAACCACAGACAAATGTTTGCCTGTTGCATGCAAAAAGTAGACAATTAAGAATTTTTAATTATATATTCTAAACTGAGAAAACGGTTTTCGATGATAACATCTAGTGTCATCAGTATACAGTGTTAGAGCTGCAAGAAAGTTGATTTGTTGAACTTGCATATCCCCAAACACCTTGAGTCCAAAAAACATTCCCATTATACACTGAAACTGTAATTCAGAGCCACCAGTCCTATTAACGTTTGAGATTGGGTTTAAGTGACATTTTTGGATAATCCCTGAACTGATTCAATTGAAAATAAACAGACCCTGGCCTGAAGGTACTGTATGGGAATCTACCCCCACACACAAACCCCCAATTCCTCAGTCTAAGATGAATTGATTCACCTTTCATGCCAACCCAGCTTCCACTCACTGTGACGGATTACATCTAGAAGTCATTTATGATTCATTGGCTCCTCTTTTTAGGGGACGCACAAACGATTAAAGTGTCAATTTAAGGCCAAATGCAGGACAGTTTGATTTATAACAGCTCAGGAAATGGCCATTGAATATAATTACTGAATGACTCGGAGTGCCTTGGTAGCCGAGTGGTTACAGTGTATGCCATATTGGCTTAAGGGGTTCAAATCTGGCCTTGGGACCTTTGTTCCATGCCATACCCCTTTCTCTCTTCCCTATTCTTATTCTGTCCACTTTCAAATAGAGGTGCAAATGCCCAAAAAAAGAATTTGGAAAAAATACAACTCATTTAAATAGTTTAATTTCCTCCTAAATATACTGACTCTACATTCATTTCTCAAATGACATTGCACATTATAAACACAATAATAGGATAACACCCTTTGCAGATTAACACTGTCACTTAGCCACTAAAGCAGATTACAAATGGTTAATAGCTAAGTTTGAATAAGGTTGTGCAGCGGAGCCATGCCAGTTGTATCCAGATCTACAGAGTGAGCAAAAGTTGTGTCTTTGTGTTTTTTTAACCTGCCAGATGAGTGGGGTTTGCTGTGTTGCGTCACGAGAGTCCAGATAGAGCTGAGTAACTGAAGAAGAGTGACGTTGAAAAGAATCCAGTGATGAAAATGCTTCAGGGTGAGCTTTTAGTGTGTTAACATACCAAAAGGCCACCAGGTGGAGCAGTTCTCCCAAACAACCATCTGAATCTGCCCACAATGCAGAGAACATCCCAGTCTATTCATATCACAATGATCTGTCATTAACAATACCTTTCACCTTTCACCTCATCCCCAGGGTCCATTACTGCCCTCTGCCCCACTTGTCAGTCACTTTCAGTCTGTTATTCAGGTGCAGTGGGCTCTTAACACGACTGTGAATTGAAACATCCAAGGTTGCACCTGTGATAAGGGTGCTTTGGTTCAAAAGGAGAGTTCACAAACAACATCAAAGAGAGAAAAGAGCAACACGGCAGATAGTATCAAGCCTCAAAAAGCCTCCACAAAAGAGATGGTAAAAATAGCTTCTTTAAATTCAAATTGGTACAAAAAAGAAAAAGTGAGGACAAAGCAAAAGGGAAGGAGACATTTCAGCCCACCAGGCTTTCATCAGTGCACTATCTCAGCTTCTTAATGTCCTTTTAACGATGAATGCCCTAACTGGCTGCTGTGTTGCTTTCTTTTCCTACTGGAACAATGTTCACTTGAGAGGAGAAAATGTCTCAAAGCAGTATATGACCGTGATTGTTGTTGTAAGTGCAATTCTGCATATTTCTGTAATAGGCATGACAGCTTTCTTTGTCTGTTTTTTTTAGCCTACCAAGATACCACAAGTAGCACCTGAAGGTTTGGATTCTCGCAACAAAGTACTTGAAAGTTAGTTTATTGTCCAAATCCCTCTAATGTATTAAATCCTGACAATCACGGTATTCCATGTTGGCTAAGACCCTACTGTAGATGTGATGTCTTTTATATATTGCACAAAACAGTGGCACAGTATTGCACTAAAAGGATTCGTGATCAACCTACCTCTTTGATCCTATGCCACGTCTCTAAATCTATGACATTTACCTGGGGACAAAGAGGAGAATAAGGTAGACAACTATGCGAAAGAGCAAGTCTACCAGGGTTTGAAAGGTTGGGAGTAGCTGTCCTCTAAAAGGAACAGGAGCTGAGGAAGAGGAAGAAAGAGAAGAGGAGGAGGCCATTTCTGCCTGGGACCTGGATGGAGCAGTAGAAGGTTTGGAGGGAACCATCTGAAGAGAAAGATGGTTGGAAGGGAGTTTGTAAAACCTTGATTTGGGGATCGCAGCAGCCAAACATGGATTTGGAAGAGAAGTGGGTGGTTGTGTTGATTTCCTTTTGCATTTTAGGTGATGAGGAAGTGGCAGAGGAGGAGATTGGATATTTTAGGGTGTGCTTGTCGGGGTAGGATGCAAACAAAGTGGAAAAGAAGGAATGGAAGTAACTGAAGAAAGAGGCACTGAGGCTGTGGAGGTAGAAGTCATCTCTGTACCCTGCAGAGGGTAAATCTGTCGATACGGGGCTGAGCTGGTTAGGGAAGGGGTGTGGGGAATCCAGGGGGCTAAATGTTGTAATTTCCCACCTCTGCCAGAAGGGGTCATTCTCCTCGCAGTCTTTAAGTGCAGGCCTGGGTGCGTACAAACGCTCAAGCCGCTCGCTTAAGTAGCTGGAGTAGAATAACTGAGCAGCAAAGTTCATCCTGATCGAAGCACTGTCCTCCTACAGTCCAACAAGTCTCTGTATCCGAAAACCTCTCCTCCTCTGGCTGCTGTGGTGTGTCCCTTGGATAAGAGGACACAGACTAGATCTGCTCCCATGGTGTAACGTCCCCTGCCCCAGCCCCCTCCCTCTTTCCCTGCCCAGAGGCTATTTAAGAAGGGATTACCCAGGGACACATGTATGGTGGCTCTGCAGCTTCTCTTCAATGGCCTGGCACCTCCCAAGGCTCTATTCCTGGTCCCAGACCGGGATTACTACCCCATTCTGTGACGTTGTGCTAATCAGACAGTCTAAGGAGATAGATGCAGACTTAGGGTTTATCTAGGGAGCAGTGATGTGGAGGCTCAACCACAGTGAAGAAACTACTATGGATGCAGGATCAGAAATAAAAGAAAGTGGGGTGATGGGTGCCTGCAAGTTTGTGTCCCGATAATTGCAGGATCCAATAATTGTATTTACAGAATTAGTAAAAATGAGCCATAAGTAACTCTCATATCTCCATCTCACCTCAAACTGCTCTCTGAGATACATAAAGGGCATACCGTGAACGAGTTTCTGTTGTAATCTGAAAGAAACTGAAGCAGGATGTTGCTGCAGAAAAGCAAGGCTTCCCTGAATATAGAGTACATGTAGTAAAACTGTAGAGAGAGGCTGCCATCCACACAGCTAACAGAGACTTTAGGGAAAGTGGAGTAAAGGTAAATGCTGCCAGCACTCAGCAGGCAGTCAAGATCATAATCAGCTCTGATCGGATGTCCAACGTGTCCCTCAAATCTGAACTGAGGAGGGACAATGATGCCAGCGTTCACTGGACAGGCTCCTTCTAAATAACTCTGTAGGGGCGGCGCAAAAGTAAAAAAGGTCAGATTTGAGTGGTAGTAAATTTCACAAATGCCAGATTGCGAGCGGCCCCTCCTCTTTCACTGCATTGCACAGAGAAACAGAAGCCTACTTTTGAAACAAAGCCATTTGCTTAAGTTTGTCACAAAAAGATGTTGTGAAGAGCAGAGTGGAAGAGCAGCTCACGTCAGCCATCATTCTATCATCAACCCAGACACCTAGTCCTGCGCCAGTTTCTCCTCAACAAGTGCCAAGAAGTAAAAACACGTACGTGGCTGCTAATTCTGCCCTTTCCCCGTCAGCAGCAGCATGTGACTTAGCACTTGATTCTCCAACTAAGACATCCACCCCTCCATGCCAAAGCATAGGTACCTGCAGCCATGCACGCATGCAAGCAGATTCAAATATTTTAAATGGCCAAGAATGAATATGAACCATATTTAAGGCCACGCAGGGGTTACAGGGGTTACCCCTAAGTTCACACCAGAGAGACAGTTGGGCCAATCAGAGGGACACTTGTGAGTGTCCCATTAAAACAAAAAACGTATACACACTAACGCTGTCAGTATGCTTCTTTAAATATGCTTGTTGGATGGTTGAATTGTGTCACAAGGAGACACATAAATCAATCAGAAAATTGGATAATATAAACTTTATGTGGCAGAAAAGACCTGCATGATTTCAAATATAACTTTCTTTGTTTAGACATAAAAGGAGTGAAGTTAGCCGGACAGCTGAAGTTATAATAGCGTAGAAATGTAAAGTAATGGACCGTTGATGAGGATTATAGTTTTGTCAGCAGAAGTTATAAATGCACAGACCATGGAAAGAAAAGTAATACCACATTTGAATATCTGAAAGATTAATCTTCATAATTTGGAAACTATGGTACCATTTGATGAAATGTCCATCATGCAGGCTGTAAAGATTTGGTACCAGTCTACTCAACATACCTATAGTGAGTAAGCTGACCACATGACAAAACTCAAAACAATCTTAGCTTTCAGTCAAGCCGTTGATGGTTTCTGTAAGTACAGCAAATGCACAATAGGATTAGCACACAGTCAGTGGAAACCAAAGGTCAGCTAATGACTTGCCTTAAAAGCAAAGGGTGGAGCTTTGTTTCTTTTGATGGAGTCACAGACTTCACACACACAACCACACACCTCAGCCAAATGAGATTTACAGTAGCTGCTTAAAAAGAGGCAGAAAGACGGTGTTTGCCAGGGACCAGGCAGGTACAGAGAGCTGACAACAACAAGGTTTAACGAGGGCCATGTTCAGGTGAAGATGACTGTTTGACTGGATAAAATGATGAAGGCAACAACGAGGGTCCAGTGGTGGAATGTAACTAAGTACATTTACCCAAGTAGGCTACTGTACTTAGGTACAAATTTGAGGTACTTGTACTTTACTTGAATAACTTTTATTATAAATGAAACTACCCAACAATATATAAGCACATAAGTCCAGCTGAAATAATTAGCTGATTAATTAAACTCTTAGTTGATTGACAGAACAGTTTGGATCGTTTCCAGTTTCTAAAATCTGAGGATTGTTCTGTATTGAGTACTTTTACTTTTAATACTATAATAAAATGTAGTACATTTTCATAATGATACTAAGATACTTTTACTTAAGTAACATTTTCAATGCAGGACTTTTACTTATAACAGAGTATTTTGTTGTGTGGTATTTGTACTTTTACTTCAATTCAATTTTATTTATAGTATCAAATCATAACAAGAGTTATCTCGAGACACTTTACAGATAGAGTAGGTCTAGACCACACTCTATAATTTACAAAGACCCAACAATTCCAGGAATTCCTTAAGTAAAGGATCTGAATACTTCTTCCACCACTGCCAGGGTCTCCTTCGTCTCTTCATGCTGGTGAGGACATTTGGTCACCATGACAACTGACAGGCATTACAATGAAAAAGAACAAACCCTGACAGACGTATAGACAGCACAAAGAGGAGGAGTGGACAGAAATAGACAGAGACAAGGTGACCCCGCCTCCAGCAGTCTGTCACACCACAGATCAGCGTGACGCCGGCCCACTGGACGCCATCATCCTGTGGCTGTGTGTCGGTGTGTAGACGCTCTGTGCTTCGCCGTGTGTCTACCAGCCAAATCAAGGGTCACCATGTCAACTTTGACATACATTTACATTCAATATCATGCTGGATTAGAATACTCTTTCATTTCTACTACACATTCGCATGATATTTCTTTCACACATTGAAATATATGATCATTTCTATGTTCCAGAGTATAAATATGTCAATATGCTTGTTCACATGACAGACTTAGGTCATGAAAACAATTGGAATCCATATTTGACAAATGTCTTAATGAAGATTGATTGTATTTTAAACTTTGAACAACTTTTTTCCTTTATGTTTTTTGATATCTCTAATGTAATTTCTATTTTATGGTAAAAAAAAAAACGATAGCTCAAATGTATGTAATGCTATGTAAATCACAAAAATGATATAACATTAATACTCCACATTTAACACTTATATCTCAGTTGTATTGCTATGCATGTTTAAATTAGGACCTATAGCAATGTAGCACATTGATGTTAAAATAAATAAGATATAAAAAAGTACATATTGTTTGTTGTTATTGCTCTGCATGCTTATAAACCACTTGAATTACCTTTTTAAATGTAAATGACCGTACATTTGTTAGGGCTACTCTGTAATGTCTGTCTGTCACAACTCCGCAACAGTTACTGTCCAGCGTTGTTTATTAATGCTCATGTTAGAAAACCCTTCCTTCCTTGTGTGATGTTTAGTGTTACAAATTCATTCTGATAGTATGAAAGTTCTTCAAATGCAAATGTGATTTTTTTAAACCTTTTTTTTTCGTTTTGCCTAAGAGGACATATGAGTTTCCACTAAAACTATAAATCAATGACCAAGAAGGTTGGTCATGTATGAGATACATAGAGTAATTTCTTTTCTTTCTTTTTTGCGGCCTGTATCTCTTGGTTTTTATCTACTGACAGACAGAAATGTCTTCTGGCTCTGTTCTCTCAGCTCTCCTCTGATCCCTTCACTCACTTTTCCTCCAGTTTTGTTTTCTGCTGCTTAACCTGCCGATCTGCTTAAGAGGCCAGACAAGAGAGCAAAGCACGAGGCTGAAGACAGCCTGGCTTAATGAAGATAACCACGTTTACTACGTAACAGTCTTGGCTGTGTTGTGTTTGTGTGTGGGAAGGTGTGTGAGTCACGCAGACTGTGGGAGAGAGAGAGAGAGAGAGAGAGAGAGAGAGAGAGAGAGAGAGATAAGTCAATTCAGTGAGAATAACAGGAACCAATCAATGCGATTATAAAGGACATTCTCTGCTGCTGAATTGATTTTGATTTCTCTGACTGCCTGCTGAAGGGAAACACTGACTACGTTTCCCAGAAAGAGCTCAGCAGCATTTGTTATTCTCTTGATTTTATCGGGAGAAAATACAGTTTCAATAATTCAAACAGAAACAATTCTCTACTTCAATCTTACCTTGAGTGTAGCTGGAAATAAGTCAACTTTGAAGCGTCACGGCATTTCTTTACGTTTAGCTGTAAGTCAAAAGAGGGTGTCTGTAAGACTCCAGTACTGGAATAGGAAAAAGAATATAACATTGAAATGTTTTCATCTGGAAATCTGGAAATCCTCCTTGTGTCATGTTTTCTTCTTAGACTGATCATGTTTTTTTATTTATTAACTTCACTGTGAGCATTAAAATGCCAGTGACCCCAAATGTAACACAAATCTTCCACCACACGATGAGCTAAGTAAAACCAGAGTTCCCCTCTTTAACAGCCAGTCAGTGTGTGGCTGAACTGAGATCAGAGTCCCCTCCCCAGCACATCCCTCCCACCCCTTCCCAGATACTGAGCTTTTGTTCGGCATCTTATGTTTTCATTAGGAAACTCGGCGCAACCAAGTCACTGAGGGAAGGATAAGGGAGCAAGAGAGTGAGCGCAGGGCAAAGAGGGAGAGGGGAAGAGTTGGGGAGGAGAAGAAATCATTTTGTTTTCAGTCTGGTTCTGAATTAGAGGAGATTTGTGGCGCTGTTTGTGCCTTTTCTCTCACACTGTCCCCACTCTTCGTCACCAACTGCTCGCCAGATTTCAACCATGACCTGTCCCTTCACCTCCTCAGTTGGACTCATCTTCCTTCTGATTGGCTACGCTGCTGCAGGTAAGGGATGTCGCTGGGTGTAGTCGGAAGGAGGGAGGGTAAAGGGGTCATAGGTCAGACAAGAAGACCCAGAGGACCAATAGCTGGAAATCAGCTGAGCAGATTTGTGTTCAGTGTGTTGATTTTCTAGAACAGAGGATTTATGGAGTGGAAATATATTATCTGATGCCGAACGTGTCTATTCCATACATTATGTCTTTGTTGCAATACAGTTTACATGTTTCACAGATGTCAGTGTGTGTAGATGATGGCTGGATGAACACACATGAAGCTGAACTGACATCATGGGTGTTCATGCACATACATGTGAGTCTGTGTGTGTGTGCTCAGGGGTTGCCAGCACATCTGTTACTAATTTCACTGTAGCTCTGGCTACACTTAATCTAATATTGTGTCAGCATAGTTTCAAACAATCACTCTTTCCTCCATCCATTCTGTCCATCTGCCGGCTTCTAACCAGCGAGTTTGACTTTGTTTAGCAGTGTTACTAAAATCCAATGGAAATTCATAAAAATGTGGGCCAACCCTCCAGAGCCAAATCTGTGAGTTACGGCCTCAAGTGTGAATTACACTGACTTCATACTGCAAAAATGGCCAACTGCAGGGAATATACAGCCAAATGAACACTGTATGCACCAAGCAAGCACGCACACACACACACACACACACACACACACACACACACACACACACACACACACACACACACACACACACACACACACACACAAAGCATTTGGTCTTATATTTTATCTTAAAAGCTTAATTTAAAACATGAAAAGAAGTTAACTTGGGTGGAATAGTTCTCATTTAAATGATTAATTTGACAATAAAAAAAGCTCACTGAAAACAGGCTACAATCTTTTGTTCATACTTTATTGTTTTGTCATGGGAAGGCATATGAATAGCACGCCACTTTTAAGGACATTTTGCATGTCATGTAAACACATTTTAAGCTTTTCTCAGGTCATTTAACGCCCCGTTCTCCTGTGTATGTTTGACCCACACACCTCATCTCTCCTCCCTAAGCGGACTTTTCTCGCTCTTTATACTATGTCGCAATATAAGTCAGTGGAGAATAAATGGCGTGAATTGCATTTGCAAAAAGCTAAAAATGTGTTGTGATGACACGGAAAATCCCTTCAGAAATGTACGTGTTATTTATGCGCCATTTGGTACCAGGCTGAAAGTGCTGAAAGCAGTTGAATTGTCAGTTGAATTGTAAGCAATGAAAGTGGAAATAATCGGTTGAAGAGTTTGAGATGAAAGCAGTTGAAATGTCAGTTTAAATCTAAATGCTGTAGACCCCCCTGTAAACAGTATGTATATTTTAAACAGTTAAAGTGTAGCTGGCATGTAAGCAACAACAGCCTCTGAAATGTCTCAATTCAACTCAATTTTATTTATAGTATCAAATCATAACAGGAGTTATCTCGAGACACTTTACAGATAGAGTAGGTCTAGACCACACTCTATAATTTACAAAGACCCAACAATTCTAGTAATTCCCCCAAGAGCAAGCATTCAGTGCAACAGTGTCGAGGAAAAACTCCTTTTAGGAAGAAACCTCGGCAGACCCAGGCTCTTGGTAGGTGGTGGCTGACGGTGCTGGTTGGGGGGGTGATGAACAGTGGTAATAACAGTCACAGTAAAGATAGTGGATCGGTGACTAGAAAAAAGTGAGGTGTAACAGCGGAAAGTAGTCGATCTAATAGTCAAAAGTAAAAATGAGCTGGAGTTGACCTGTATGCACTGAAAGCAGCTAAAATGTCAGTTGAATTGAAAGCGACGACAGCAGGTTGAAATTCCAGTTGAACACAATAAAGATATTAAAAGTGTGCAATCTAAGCCAGAGGTTGATGCATAGACTGTCTAAGTGAAGCCAAAACATCTGGATCGCCCCCTGGTGGCTGGCTGCAGTAATAGGTCATAAGCCCCGCCCCCTCCATGTTAGCCGATAGGCCAAACTGAAAAATCAAACACATCTTTTCCAAATATGGTTTCTTTTATTTTACATAGTTGTTATCATGGTGATGTTTGTTCAAGTGTTCTGAATCATTTTTCTGATATGTTTGGTTTGTATTAGTTATTTGATGCTATAAAAATGGGGTGAAACGTCATGATTGACAGCTGTGACTGACTCACTATTGGTCCAAAATAACCAGGATATTTTGTCTTCTCTTTTGTACAGTGGGAGGAAGTGGAGATGCGTCATCCATCTCTTTTTTTTTACAGTCTATGTTCTAAATCTAAGCAGTTGAAGTGAGAGTTGGCATGTCAAATCTGACAGCAGTTGAATGTCTGTTTAGTTAGAGATGAAAGCAGTTGAAATATCAGATGATAGTAAAACAGAGTTAATGTGTCAGTGTATGCTCTGAAAGCAGTTGAAATGTCTTCGAAGTGTAAGCAGCAGAGCCAAAGGTGACGGCAGTTGAAACATCAGTTAACGTAACGGTGAAAGCATTAAGAGTGTCAGGGCGCATTTGATATTACACACCATATGCAGTTTCTTTCATTTCACAGGCTGGTATGCAGTACACACATCTTAGAACAGGACTTTGTTCTTCACTGATCGAGCTTGTGAACTCGCCTTAATGTTTTTTACGGTTGTTGTGAAATAACACTCTGACCTGCATGGACTTCTCAATTTTGCACTTGGCTGAACTCCCTCTCTCCTGTAGAGAGAGAGAGAGCCATGTCAGTGCACAACCACCCCACAGCTAGAACAGCTAGAGCATGCATGCACACACACACACACATGGTCATTCACCTTTGTCCTCGGGTGGAGTCAGTGAGTTAGATCATCATATCTGTTTGCTGTTCCTGCGGTGTTGGTGATCTTTAAACCTCCTGGAACAATTCTGGCAGAGAAAACAAGTCTTTATACGAGCTGCACAAAAGCAAAAGCCAACTCAAACAGGAACAAATGCCTTCTCGCTGTTGGGAAACACAGACCTCAGCCGGTCAGCTATTTTGCATCAGTCACAGTAATTGTATCATGGTAATTCCATACAACAGACACTTCTTCCTTTTCATAACAGCATTGATCATGAACATCAGCATTGTAGCTCGAAGTTGCAAGCTCTGCCAAAGACCAGGCTGTGCTGTGTACACACTGATCACACACTGACATAAAAGCACGCTGACACCATGATAGAGGCATAGCTGTGGTTTGGGGGGGATTTTCTTTGTGCTGATCGGTGAACCAGCAGCACATTCCGTTACAGCTAAAGAATGTGGTTGTTTTGAAATGCAACAACAAAAACCACCACTTTAATATGTTGTAACTCCAGATGTGTAGCACATCTTCATGTCTTTCTGTCAGACTGCTGATATCTCATCTGTCACCGTCAAACCAAAGCAGGTGAGGTTTGCCAAATGGTAATGGCTCTTCATGGACACCACCATGGCAGACATCGCTCAGTGAGAAAATCTCCTTACTGTAGCTTCCGTCCATCCATCGCTCTTTCTTGGCCTGCTTCCTGCATGTACTGAACCCCGGTTGTAATGGAACTTGTAAAATGTTGCCATGGGATATCTCTATGTAATCAAGGCAGCCTGATGCTAAGGCACGGCTCTACATGGGAGGACAATGTGCACAATAAGATGTGGGATTCATTTATGGCTGACTGCTGGCACAGCTTTTATTGCCTAAGGAAGAAAAGATTTTAAGGGTCAGTGGTGGACTAAATGACTTGTTAGAGTGGATACTGTTTGCAGCATGAGATCAGCAGAAAAAAATTCCTATATCTACACCTATATCAGTAAAAGATGATGAAAAAAGGATTTTCAATGTCCCCTTATGAACGCTAACAGATACACTTTGTTTTCATCTTGTTTAGTCCATGCCAGATGTGGATTTGGTGAAATTAACAGCTGTAGCTGCTGCGGAATAGCCAAGAAGATGGAAACCTGAACAAAGCCATAGTCTGTTCGTTTGACAGACTTTGTGTTTTTGTTCTAAAAATAAAGTGTGCACATGTGAAGCTCTGTTTTCCAATGAGGACAGTGAAACAGAGAGGACAGACAGGCAGGACATGAGTTTATTTAACCCAGAAAGCTTAAACGTTGAGAAATCTTTCTCCTTGTGCTCAAACAAGTGACCAAAATGAAAGCTGTCAACAAGAAAATTCGATTTTAACCTCAAGAAAAGCAAAGAAAATCCGTTTGGGGGTGTAGTTTTTTTTTTACAGTTGGAAAGAGCTCAATGTATTTTGGCTGATTGGAGCTTACCTATTGGTTATAACAGAAAACTTAAAATGGAATGAGCTCCTAACTAAAGATAAAATGTGAAAGCACATCCTTGTTTGGTCATTGGCAATTGGCCACGGTGTGAGAAGAATGATATTGACAAAAAAGTGAGGCAACCTTACACCGCCTTAGTGAAGTTTAGATAACAACACACGCTCTCAGACATTAGCTGTCTGTGTACACTCCAAATGTTTCATCCAAATAACAGCGACAGCACCGCTGCCAGCATTCAGTCAATAAATGAGAGGTTCACTTATTTATAAAGTATAAATGTTATCAATGGGAGCTTGGCCTGCAGCCACTAAGAAGGTGCTAGAAAATGGAAGCAGAGTCCTGCCAGACGATGCAGGCTTCCCCTCAAATATGTCGGCTTCAAAGAGAAACAGATAATTGGAAACATAGCTGTGAGGATGGGGGAAACGGCTGAAACAATGCATGTGCTACCCCCACCCCCCCAGTCCTCCCCGACTGCTCAACAGATTTAAACTCATTTCAGACTCTGCATGAGGAAGACAGAATATTTGAGTTGAAAACAAGCAAAACAATCCAAAAAGTGAATTTTTCTCATGTGAGATTTTAAGACTTTAACGCTACATTAATCACAACACTGGAATAGATGTTTTCAGTGGTTTATTTCTCACTATTGCCTTGTATTATTGCACCAGTGACTCCACTTCAAGGGATAGGTACATTTTTGGAAAACGCTTTGCTGAGAGCTAGAATAGAAGATTGATACAACTCTCTCTCATGTTTGTATGCTAAATATGAAGCCACAGCCAGCCCGTTAGCGTAGCGTAAAGACTGGAAACAGGGGGAACGGCTAGCCTGGCTCCATTCAACGCTACCAAAATCAAGCATAGTTCTGTAATTGTCAAACTATTCTTTTAAAGATGCCCTGCCACACGTATTTCATTGCTTTGTGGTAATGTCTGAAGTTCTACCATGGACTCATTATTTGACACATTGTTTTTGGAAAAAGCTATCAGCATCCTTTACCCAGCTCAACTGGGCGAGCTCATGAATAGTAATGAGCTGATGAATAGTAATGAGCTCATGAATAGTAATGAGCTCACGAATAGTAATGAGCTCAGGCAACATGACGTCAGACTGACCAGCTTTTGGAATCGGCCTGATTTCTCCTCTTATTTCTTTCCAGTGACTAGAGCTGACAGAGGAGGTAGCAGTTCATCTACACACACACACACACACACACACACACACACATGGACCGTACACATTAAACACATAACACACACACATATGGACCGTACACATTAAACACATAACACACACACATATGGACCGTACACATTAAACACATAACACACACACATATGGACCGTACACATTAAACACATAACACACACACATATGGACCGTACACATTAAACACATAACACACACACATATGGACCGTACACATTAAACACATAACACACACACATATGGACCGTACACATTAAACACATAACACACACACATATGGACCGTACACATTAAACACATAACACACACACATATGGACCGTACACATTAAACACATAACACACACACATATGGACCGTACACATTAAACACATAACACACACACATATGGACCGTACACATTAAACACATAACACACACACATATGGACCGTACACATTAAACACATAACACACACACATATGGACCGTACACATTAAACACATAACACACACACATATGGACCGTACACATTAAACACATAACACACACACATATGGACCGTACACATTAAACACATAACACACACACATATGGACCGTACACATTAAACACATAACACACACACATATGGACTGTACACATTAAACACATAACACACACACATATGGACCGTACACATTAAACACATAACACACACACATATGGACCGTACACATTTAAACACATAACACACACACATATGGACCGTACACATTTAAACACATAACACACACACATATGGACCGTACACATTTCAAAAAATACAAGTAAAAGCGGTTTGTGTGGCAGGGCACCTCAAAATTAGTTATATTATTGTATCTACTACTCTAGTGGGCAATCAGGTTTTTTTGATGTGTGAAATCGGTGTTTTTGGTTGAAATGCATGCTGTTTTCAGAAATGGTGCAGCATCGTCTTAGAAATTAATAGTTTCCCTAATTCTTTACCTCTTTAAATGTGGAGGTAAAGTGAAATGCTCCTTTTGAAATCAGTGTTAAAGCATATGATCAATAGCTTTTGTGCTTTTTTATGGTTTGCTCTAAGAAGCTCACATTATGCACTGTAATTCACTCAGGTTGCATCTTTTCTGTTTGCAGGACCTAAACCTGAACTGCGGCCTCGGGCGGTGCGTTCAAGTGCCTGTCAAGAGCACACAAACCTTCACAACCGCCTGGATGTAGTGGAGAAGGTGCTGTTTCCAAACCAAGCTTAAACTCAGTTGTTTGAAACCTGTTTAGGATCGGGGGTGTTTTCACCCCTGGTCTTGTCATCTTCAATATGAAATGTCAGCTTTCTCTCCATCTAAGGCTGCCAAAACAAATCCTCAGCATTTCCTTTTGAGGATAAGATGTTGACAAAGCTCTGGCTCACTGCCACATCCAAAGTCACTTACTGTGCAAAAAACCCTCATGATTTCTCAACTTTTTCCCAAAACTCTGATAAATTAGTCCATATTCATCCGACAAACCCCACGCTTACTTTGACCTTACCTTACTAGCTGTTTTATTCATATGAATAAGTGACTGTATTATTCATGGGTGATGATTCTATTATTCATACTACAACTTATTAATGTATTATTCATATGTCAACTGCACAACTATGTCTTCTGCCCCCTGCAGAAAGTGGAGGATACAGTTGAGAAGTTGGAGGTTGAGCTGGCTGCTCTTCTGGATGCCATTGAAGACACAAAGTGGCACCCCCTTCTGGCCAATACAGGACAGCCAGCCGTGGATATCCTGGAAGACCCTGGGCAGTCAAACAAACCAGGTGGAACAGCGATCGAAGAACTCCTTTGAACATAGACTTCAAAGGATCCAACCATTGTCCATGATTTAAACACAAAAAAGTAAACTGTGTGTATGCATAAACTGTATCTGTATCAAAACTAAGTGTGTATCCTAAAAGAGGAGGCACAAGAAGGCCAAGCTTGTCTGCATTATTTACTCTTCCTAATCCTGTGACAGACTTGTCTCTTTCCCAGTCATAGCTTCAGTCCTAGAATCTTTCCCCTGCAGTCAACAGTGGTACGGCTCATGTTTACAATGCTATTCAAAGAGATGAATTCACTTTGGACGCCTCTGCTCCGTCACTTTATACCCCTGCTCTTCATCGCCCTCCACTGTCTGCAGACACAATGTTGGAAATGACAAAGACGCCGAGACACAAAATTACTGGAAGGAGATTTATTTCTTTATCAAAGCAGTTAAAGCAGCATTTTTTTTAAACACACGGAGCAGTTTGAGTTGGTACAGAAACAAGGCTTTTCACTGATTCTCCGTGAAATTCCTGCAGCACAAGAACATTATGCAAAATAGGATCAAGAGGAGGAAAAGAGTGGCAAAAATCACATTTTATTCTTATTGATTTCTTTTCTCAACAGGGCACTGAGATTCAAACTGTATCCACAGAGTTAAGACATCTACAGTATGGTACGCCTCGAGAGCATCCATCACAAAACGGCTGAATAGGAGACATGCTGTTGCTGGTCATATACTAGCACAATGCCTTTTTTGAAACACCTAACGGCATCCAGAACATTAACACTGAAGAAACATGTCAGGAGGGTTTGCAAGCACGGTCCAATTAGAAATGATCACTGATATCAAGAAACAAATGCCAAAACTGTAGATTAGTAATGCAACTTAGAGAAAGGCTACAGTACACTTAAATGGGCTGTCAAAATCAGTTATCCATTTACAAATGATTAACTTACTGTATAATTACACATCCACTTCAGGTCTATGTTGATTCTGATGGTGTGTCGACTGATTTAATGAGTCTTAGAAATAACTGAGCTTTCTTTTTCCACAAATGAAACATTCAGTGTTTTAATAATGCAGCAAATTCTGTGTTGGGGTAAAGTAAAAACCTGCCCCAGTTCCCCAAATAAACTTCCTTTGCTGCACAGTCAATAACGCAACACTTAACCCACAACGGAGCATCACTACATAACTGCTGACCTCATTCCACTCATCCAGCAAAGGTATGAGCCTGTATACTTGAACAAAGCATTAAGACAACCTACAGGATGCCAAAAGGTACTGCATATCATCTAAAAATATCATGCCGTCCATATAACACTGGGATTATATGATTTTGTACAGTTTAAAGTTCACAAAACTCACTGTCCAGAAACAGTCACGCAGGCCAGTTATACTCTGATTTGGACTGTGTCTATAATCACATGAGCTATTACCAAAAGCTTGTGCATGCACAAATCAGCCAGTAGCGCTCAAGCTCCAGGCTTTGGCAAAAACTGGCTTATAATTGTAAAGGTACATGCAAAATAAGCGCAGGGCTCGAGACTATTAAATTCATCATATATTTTGGCAGACTTGGAAGATGCCACTTTATATCGCTTTAAAGAAGCTTCTTAATCTAATCATAATGTCTAGTGTTTAAAGAAATTCTTCAACATTTTGGGAAATATGCTTATTTGCTTTCTTTCTGAGAGTGACATGAGAAGATGGAGACCACTCTCATATTCTGTGCATTAAGTATGAAGCTGTGGCTAGGAGGCAATTAGCCTAGCTTAACATAAAGACTAGAAGCACAGCAACCGCTTCAAACTACAAGACCAGCGGCCACATGGCCGACAGAGGAAGCCAAGCTAGCGCGTTTCCTAGCAAGCTAATCTGCTGTTCCATTGTACGTCGGAACTATTACTACCAGTGCTAAGCAAATTAATTTAATGTAATCAATTACTCATTAAATGTTACTAACTGAAAACATATTTACATCGGGCTACTTTACCAATTACTCAACAGAAAAACTAATTAGTTCATTACTTAGCCGAGCTCCGTTAATGGTGCCTTCAAACGGCTCAAAACTGACCGTTGGCAGTTAGCTTAATGTTAGCCCCGGTGTCTGCCCACAGGACTGGTGATTCCTGAATGTGAATTTGGCTAACATTAGCAAGCCAGCCTAGAACACACAACATATTACTAAGACAACTTTGTAATATAGCACATTTCTCCTCTTTTGGTTGAGGCTAACTTCCTCACCACCACCCCTCCCTATACCAAGCTAACGTTCTGGTCTGTCAACTGAACGTAGAGAGACCAAACTGAGACGAACCCTCCATCATCAAACTACCGTAGGACAGCAAACAAGCCCATGCCTTTATTGTTAAATTGTTTTTACAATGCTACAATTTAGCTACAATCACAATGTAGATCACAATTTGCTGTGTACTTGTTAATGCTATATCATGAGTTTTTATTTAAAAGCTGTTAATGCTATATCATGAGTTTTTTTTATTAAAAATGTATAATGGTGACACTATGCTGCTGTTATTTAAATAAGAATGTATTAGAGCTCTGTTTTTTATTATACGTTTTTTTTTTTGACCAGTCTTTTACTGGGCACCCCTCATATGTAAGACACCAGAACAGGAATACAGAAGTCACAAGGTAACTTTGGCTACTGAAGGCACTCTTAACTGTAGCTTTTTACACACTATAAGGTTTCACACTACGTGTAACCCAGCTAGTAAGAACTCTCTGTATATGTAACTTTGGCTGCATCCGTCTGTCATGTGACCAGCGCCTTGCACTCCCTTGAGAGTCTCCTGAAACTGCCTGACTCTCTTCTAAAGCTCACACATAAAGACAAGACAATGTATATTATTTTAAATTTGTACACAAATAAAACGTATAATTTATGGTTTTAGAGCACAAATGCGTAACAATACTTTTGCCATCCATCCAGGATTTCTGTGCAGCATTCCTGGAAATTCACTGCACCACAGCTGTTGTTCGCCTAATAGAGCATGCAACTTCACCTGAAATGAATATGAAAAGGGTCATTTTTAACATTACTGTGTGTGTATAGATTAAACACACACAATACAACATGATAATAGTGAGCTTTAGTGGGTCCTGGTAAGTGGATTTTTGAACTGGAACAGTGATTTTTTTGGACAGAGCCAGGCTTGCTGCTTTTCCCTGCTTCAAGTCTTTATGCTAAGCTACGCTAATCGCCTCTCAGGTTTGTACTTAACGCACAGACATCAGAGTGGCATCAGTCTTCTTGTATATTCTTGTAAAGATGAACAATAGGCGCATTTCCCCAAATGTCTAACTATTACTTTAAGCCCCCCCCCCCCTTACCTGAAATAGATACTTTATACATACTCACAATATGATTGTATAAATGATAGTATTTTCACTTGCAGAAGGAACATTGACTTTATGTTATACTGGGAAAAAAGAGACATACACGCACACATTTAAAGTTCCTTAGAAATGGTTATGCAAATGGTAGAAAAGCTTTGGCATATTTTGCCTACAAGTTGTGCCTGCACACTTGGAAAGAAGAGTAGAATGAAGCAGTATGAAGCTCCACACAGCTCTTTCTTTAGTTTATGTCGAGTTCGCAGTCCCACATAAAACTGTGGTGAGTTGAATTACCTACACTGTATGCTATTTACATGGTTTTCATTCTATTAGGCCTTAGGGTTGTAAGGTGAACTTTTGCTACATGTTCCCAGGTGTTCAGACTGAGATTAATGGTACCACCTTAAATGTACCAATATCACTATGACAGTCTTATACTAGCTCATCTATACAGTTTGAAGTACCAACAGGGCACAGCTACACATTTAAGTACAGCCCTGGAACAAGCTCTACAGGGAGATGATCTTCATACTAACCAAGCACTTAAAAAGATGATGATGTCTAGTCAAGTAAACAGAGCTTTCTAACAGATTCTTAAAAGATGTGATTGTTGGTGATTGGCATTTACAGTATTACCCAGAGCAGTTTCTGAGTGCTTTCTGAGTCAGAGCATGGTGCAGGGCTAAAACACTACATTTTGGTAACCATTAAGGACACAGTGACAAGCAAAAGCCTTTCACTCTGATTGCTGTACTGATTTCCCATAAATGGCAGTACCTTATCATCCTAAAAAAAGCTCAGAGAAAGAATAGTAGTCTAACACTTAAATAGGAAAATCAAACTAACATTCTGACCTATAATGGCTACAACGTGATTAACGATTACTGATTATCATTATCAGGTACCACTTTAAACAGGTTACCAACATGAAACCAGCCACACTTTCTTGGGGGACTGAAAACAGCCACAAACACTTGCGGAAAATGTGTCTTGCAAAAGTGTTGCAACAGGAGGAAGGTGCTCCAGGAGAAACTATTGTTCTAAATTAGGACACACATTATGAAAGAGGCTGGGTGGGAGAGTGAACTGAAGACAAAGGCAATAACTTAAACTGAGTGCCTGCGTGAGCTGAATAATTCAGTCGTCCCCATCAGATTTGAACAGGAAGGCTGAGAGGGGAGGCGTCTCCACCGAAACTAACCACCCCCCAAAAAACGCGGACTGCTATTGCTCGGGATGTCATCATGCTCGTGGAGCTTTCTGCTCATGATCCACACCTCCTAGTAAGTGATACCTTATATAGTCATGCTATACTGTAACATTGCATAGAAGTTAGAGCTTACTCTAGGGCAGATGGGTACAGTAGGCGGGGACTCTCTGGAAATCTGCTTCATTCATGCCCTACCGGAAGAATGCTACAGAAGGAAAAAAGGAGGGGAAATGGTGGGAGCCATTTTGGGTCCTGCTCTGCGTCAGTCTGTGCGTTTCCTCCGCTCCTGGCTACAACAGAGGAGAGAAGTGAGGGTGTATTTATTGGCATGGCACAAACACTGCAGCGGCCAGAGAGACCTGCGATCGTCACTGTCAGGCGATGTGGCGCTAGCAGCTGCCAGGGGAGGAGCAGACCGAGCCGCACATGCTCCGTTTGGAGGAGGACTCAGGCTCCGGCTCTGGCTCAGGATCGGGTTCTGGCTCTGGTGCATCATCGTCGGTGGCCCCGCCTTCAGCCTCTCCGTCCCTGGCCTCTCCATCCCCGTCTCCACTAGCATCATCGCCACCGGCCTCCTCTGACTGACCCTCCTCCGGACGCCTTTTCAACCTGGGACAGATAAAGAAACACACACAGAAACACATTTATAATCATACAATCTGCATGAATATGTATATGCATATATACACCATATGGAAACCTCTTATGGTACGTGTCCACTGGCTTTCATTTCCACGTTTTCCATTCGTTGTCTCAGTGAGCAGCTGGGCAATGCATTCTGATAGTGTTGCGGCAACTTTCGAGCAGTGGGGAGTCAAGTTGCCCGCTCCACATTTGCAAGCACTGTCGATCTTAAATGAAGACTGAAGATTCAGCAAATGCACAGCCTATTTCTCACTTAAAATGTTTTAAGAAACACATTTCGGTGAACTATTACCAAAACTAACTATTACTATATTTTAAAATAAGACAGGTGCCCCAAGCAGCTGGGGGTTTGGCATGCAGAGGTACTGAGCGTGTGTGTAATTCAGGCCTGTGTGTAATGTGTATTCTAACAATAGAGTGAAAACATTGTAATTTCCCTTGCGGGATTAATAAAGTATAAATTATTATTATTGTTATTATTTTAAATCTGGGAGCAGACAGCCCCACGAGTGAAGCATTCGTCATATCCGATGCAGCCATTGGGTTGTAGGCAGGTGTAGCCTGTTTTCTTTCCTTGTCAGTGGTCATCGAAGAGAAACTGATAGCTTCTAGTGGCAAGCCCAGTGGGGTGATCCCTGCCTATGTACCATTAATCTAATTCTTATGTAAACCCCTTCTGGAAGAACAGGCTTCGTTGTGAGCACATTTGGTCCTCATAAAAGTAGAAAAATGAAACAGACATGCAGAACAGCTAATAGTTGAATGTAACGAGTCCTTGAGTCTATTATATAGAACTCGTCTCTGCTGTGCATAATTCTAGATCGTATGCCCTCCATTATAAATAAAAGTAGATTACCATTAATTAGAGCAAAAGGATATAATAAGACATTTGCCAAACAGAAGGATTTCAGTGACACAGCAGTGGCAGAACTCGGTCAATAATAGATGAGGCAATAATTCAGAGCAGTGCTGAACCAATATCCCTCCCTATACATTGCCAAGAGGACACATAGTTAATGATATATGGACCTCATAGTGTATATTTATGATATACTGTTTGTATTTTACTGACATATACAAAATATTAGATGCATAATATTTAGCCACAGCACGGTGGGCTCTTAAAAACAATTTTGCACAGCAGTGATGCTTCATGGTACTTTGAGTGTTAGCTCCACTCATGGTTTAAATGCAGGTGGCAGTAAGGGAGATATTTACTTCAAACTCTTCACTACAATAAAAATAATTATGTGTGAACCTTTCGAGTGAATTTTGTACTACGGTTTCTTTTCATATATCTGGCCATTTTTTCTAGCAGGTATGATAACATTTTACTTCCAAAAGTAATTGCTGAGGTTTGGGAACCCAGCGACGAAGTCAACAAAGTTTGATAGGACAAGAAACAATGATTGGTCAGATGATCACACAGGCTGTAATCAAACCCCCAGGTTAGCCAAATTTACTTGGAAGAGAAAACAATGCAAACTGTAATAGTATTACCTACACTGTTTGATGCCAACATCTACTTTTTAATTCCTGGTTCCAGTAATTCTTGTACAGTAGTGTGCTCACACTGTAAAACTAACAAAATAAAGTCAACTTTAAAAAGTCATTTCAAATCCTTGATGCTTGAGTGCCCCTGTTGTACACTATTCATCAACAATGCAATGCAGAACTAGCCTGGTTGACCCCAGACCCTTCTCAGGTGTAAGTGAGAAGATTCTGGTGAAGCTTCATTCACAGCCCATTTCCAAAGGGGCGTCACCAACGGACGCCGCTCAAATGCCTCTGGGCTCAACTGGATAGTCCCTCAACCAATCAGAGCAACGATCCAGGTGACGTAGCAGCGACAGCGGCATCAACGGGTCGCTGCGCTTCGGTGGCCGCCATGTTGAATGTAAACAAGAAGCTGCTCGATGTCGCTGCTCTATCGTCATCGTGTAAAGCCGCCTCAACGGTTGTGATTGGTGTAGAGCCGCCTCAACGGTTGTGATTGGTGTAGAGCCGCCTCAACGGTTGTGATTGGTGCCTCCATTTGAAAACATTGGAAATGGGCTTGAATGGACTTGACGGACTTGCAGAGCAAATCTCACATTTGCCAGAAGTTCAACAGGGTTTTCCCTTTTAGCTCGTGTTATAGACGTTCTGCTGCTTCTGTGTTCTCTTACTTCTCACGGTTGAAGATCATGAACTCTTGTTGCACCACGTCAAGGCACTCCTGTAGGTAGTCATTCTCCTGTAGGCAATCAACAGACACATCATGGTCATCTTCCACATCAACATCCACTTCGTTACCATCACTAAGAACTGCAGATAAAACTTTACGTCAACTTGAATCGGTCAACTGCATAACATCTGAGGGGAAAATATTTTTTTTCCTCATTTCCTTTTTATCCTTCGTTGCTCTTTTTAAACAAGTCATGAATTGTTTGTGAGCCTTGCTCAAATTGGATGTTTGGCCCGAGACAAAAATAGAAGCTCATATTTCCGAAAGCACTTGAGGCCATGACAACAGCGGTGAAGGCTTCATAATTTAATAATGTTGGTAATAACAGAGTATGGGCACACACGAGCAAACACACTCACACACATACAGACACCAAGTCTCATAACCTTGCTATTGTTAGAGATACACATTCCTTGCACATGCTGATCAGCGCTGATAACACATGGTGACACACACACACACACACACACACACACACACACACACACACACACACACACACACACACACACACACACACACACACACACACACACACACACACACACACACACACACGACTGACGTTAATGACACTGACTGTCTGATGGGAACAGGCTGTTTCTCATGAATACAGAGAGAATATCTCCTGTCTGTGGTAAATGATGTCTCAATCAAACATAACAAGCTGAAGAGACAAAGAGAGAGTCCAGTGCTGTATATTATTCTGGTCTCAGTATACACCGTGTACATCAGGACAGGCCCAGGCTTTATCATGTTTTCATTTTGTCAATCATTTCTACACAAAATCTGTAATTTACTGACATCTTTAATAGTTTGTTTTAGAAGATTTACACTGCTACTGAAATATTTGTCCCCCTTGTTCTGGATGGTCTATAAAAAAAAGAATAAGTGTTGTTAAAGGAGAAATCCAGCACAAAATGAACCTAGGGGTTAATAACATGGGTACCGAGTCGACTGTTCTCTGGGATGTGTTTTCATGCTAATCTAATGTGACCAGTTTTAGCGCAAACCGCTAATTAGCTTATAACGCTAGTCGTCAGGGCAGAGGGTAAAGTCAAAATCAATCTCTATTTCTATACCACTAACAAGGCTCAAAATATCACCACACTTCCACGGTAGTATAATGAGGGTCCCTACATGGAAACACAAGCATTGAGAACTTTGTAAGTGTACAGACAGTTTATTAAAAAGATAGATTATAAAGACAGTACCGTTCACGTATACAGGCGGGCGCCATCTTGAGAAAACAGTCAAGACTAGTCGACCAACGAACGACGTGCTTGAGATACAGTATGTTACTGGTTGCACGGCGTTCGTCATTCGACTGATCATGACTGTTTTCTCAAGAACATGCTTATTTGCTGAGAGTTAGATGAGAAGATAGATGCAGCTCTCGCATCTTTTTTTTTTTTGGTAATGTAGTAGCCGGTCAACTTAGCTTAGCGCAAAGACTGAAAAAAGTGGGAAACAGCCTGGCACTGTCCAAAGGTAACACAAATCCACCTACCAGCACCCCTAAAGCTCAAGGTATATTCCTATCTTTTTTTCTTAAAGATTATTTTTTGGGCATTCTATCCCTTTATTTGATAATATTAGCAGAGAGGAAATGTGGGGAAAGAGAGCAGGGAAATGACATGTAGCAAGTCAGTAATGTAGCGGCCAGTCAGAAATTGAACCGTGGACTCATATGGTACGCGCTAACCACTCGGCGATCAGGTTGCCCCAATGAGTATCTTGCTATTTTTTTTTACCCAAAGTTTTAAAATAACAATTTACAATTCATCAACAAGTCATTGAAGGCAACCAGCAGAGACTTCAGGAACTTAATGCTCCCAGCCAAGACATAGTCTGACACATAACCCCTTGTAAAAGGGTGAATCATCATTTTTAAACTTTGTTTTCTGTAAGGCATTAACAAAACATCTTTTTATGCCTAGCTAAGCTAACAGGCTGCTGGCTCCAGCTACATACTTAACGGACAGACATGAGAGTGGCATCGAACATTGCAAGAAAGCGAAAAAGCGTATTTCCCAAAAAACTATTTCTTAAATTTCAAAATCCTTTTGTTTTGGTATAATAATTTTGGCTTGAATAATAACAACGTTAATATTTATATTTTCCCGCTGTTCAGGATAGAGGATGTTTGGAGCAAATGATACAGTATGACAGTAAAGGAGAGACTATTGCCTTTTGGGAATATTTATGATCTCATAACATGCAACTAATTAGCGCACTTACAGGGTGCATGCTTTTACAGTAAGTCTCTCTTTATATTCCCTAGCACAATTTGTAATTCATTTTGTCTGCTGAGCTGAGATAATTCACAACAGCTGAGGAAAGAAAAGATGCTGGGATTTGGCTCACTTTCAATCTAAAAATATGCAGCTTTGACGGCAACTGACAGACCGGAGACCGAGGTAAACCTGAGCAGCATTGTTATCCAAGACCGGCCCTGCCTCTTCAGTTGTACAGTATCTATCTATGAGTAACATTCCTATGCGGCAGGTTATAATTTGCTCAGACACGTGTGCGTGTGCTGCTGGTGTCCTCTTCATAAATATTAGCTTTTAGCACCTACATACTGAAAATAATATTAACTTGATCTGCACAAGGCTGCGAATATCAAATTAACAGGGAAACTGCAAATCATAGCATTGTGTAATGGCAAATAGACATTTTAAATGCGACAAAAGCTAAAAATAGCACTTTCTGTCATCAAAGGGAGTAAGAGCATTTTACCAGATGCAGTGACATCTTGAATTCCACCTTCATCCTGGCAGTTCTTAAATCCTCCTCCTCAACAGAGCATAATGCATTAATGCTGGGGTTTATGCAGCATTTCATTACTTTATCTCTTGTATCTAAAGCTAAAATATTAAGGATGGTGCATATTATTAGCTAATCTGAGGTGTGTGACATCTGTTTTTAAAAGAGACACACATGCATGTACACATAGAGTGCTCATGTAGTTTGTAAGGTGTTTTTAGAATAGCCCCTCCCTTTATTACATCTTGTTTTGTTATTGACTGTCTGATTCAATTCACACTTTTTTCTCGGTTCTTTGTTTCCAATTTTTATTTGGCCCAACATAGAATACCTGTCTCCATCTTAGTAAAGATTGCTGGATCGTGAAAACATCAGAATCAACGATGGAGATAATGTTTCTTTCTATTCCAGATCAAGTCGGATACGATTTATTTTAAAATTCTGAATTTATTAAAGTGTTGTCAATAAAGCAAACCAAACCAGCTCAGAGGCACTACCGGTAGGCACTGTTATTATACAACTTCAGTATAACCAGCAGCTCTGTGCAGAGGCACGAAGTCACTCACAGACTGTGAATCCTTGCTGTTGTCTCGAGACCGATTCTTGGCCAGCCTCTTCTTCTTCTTGTGAAGGGGACGCGACTCCAGGATCATCTCTTCCAGCTCAAAGGTGGGGTCGCAGTGGAGCCGCCCTTTCTGTAGGAGGGTGATGCACATTAGATAATTAGAAAAACAAACACTTATACTCATGGTCATAAGTTAGCTGCAATTACACAGAGCACACAAATGCATTGTGCACACTGAACTAACACAAATTAATGCACTACTATGCACACACTAACTGACTTTAAGTCTTTGTGCACACACACTAGAGTGAAATACTGTAACATGAGGAAGCTACATTTAGTTTTGTTTGCATTATTTAGTTGCTACACATGCTCATTACGAGGAGTGCTGGTGTGTGCTTCTAAGTGATTGTGTTTGTTCACACTAACATTAGGAACAAATCCAGCCTCCATCTTCTTCTCGTACACGGCGTCCCAGTTGACGTCTGCGAGGTAGGGAGATGTCTGCATGTCAGACAGGCTGGAGAAACGATGCTCTGGATTCACTGTCAGTAGCTGGAAGGAAGGGACACACACACACACACACACACACACACACACACACACACACACACACACACACACACACACACACACACACACACACACACACACACACACACACACACACACACACACACACACACCAGCAATGTCACCTACATCATGTCACCTTCCGAGTTGCAATATCACCTTCACAACTTCTTTCCTCACTCACAGCCAGACTCTTCTCCCTGGGAGCTGAAATAAACTCGACAAATCGCGGGTGAAAAACTGAAATCAATTTGTTTCTTTTTATTGTGCAGTTTCCATGAGCAGTTCACAAAAAAGATGTGGGCTAGGTGAAATGAACATAACAAGGAGACAAAAATATTTTGTTAAATTTGTAATCCTTCCTGGCCTCCTATCTAGACTATCTTCACATAAAAAACTTCCACATTTGATATTTAACATTTTATTTTCAAAGAAATTGGAGATATATTTTTATAGACAATAGTTTTCATTGTTTTTTATTTGAAATGTATGTTGTTGTTTTTTAGCATGCACATAACATGGAGCCCCAAGCAGTGTTAATTTCGTTGACGAAGACTATGACGAAAAATATTCGTCAACAAACTTTTTTCACGGACAAAAACTAAATAAAAATTAAATAAAAAGTCAGAATGATGACGAAGACTGTGACGAAATATAACCGACACTTTAGTCAACGAATAAAAATGAGACGAAAATGTTAGGGGCGGGACGAATGGAGAAGAGATCCAATCAGAACTACTCTTTTTGTGGGACAAGTTGGGAAGAGATCCAATCAGAGCGAATCTTTGAGGGTAGGTTGATCTATGCAGAAGCAGTGGAGCCTTTTTAAAAAGCCGCGGCAAATGCAGGCGCAACAGCTAGCTGAACAAACGCAGCAGCAGCAGTTACACAGGAGCTCTCATTAACAACAGACATGTCAGAGCTAAGTCTAGGACGAAAACGAAGAATTGACATCTGGTCACACTTGACATATGACAACAAGGACAACAAGACCGCCTGTAAACCGTGTGGAGCAAAAATCGCTGGGAAAAACACCACCAACTTGAAGCGACATTTACAGACGACTCATCCAGAAATACATGCGAAGGTTATTTTATCAGATAAACCACCGTGTTTCTACTAAACTTGGAATAAAATAGAAGCTAAAGGAAACCACCTCTGAACTGTATTGATTATACGATTGTCTCGCTGAATTAATGAGTATAAATATTCAATCTCCTCAAATTGAAGAATCGTGTGTGTGTGTGTCTGTGTGTGTGTGTGTGTGTGTGTGTGTGTGTGTGTGTGTGTGTGTGTGTGTGTGTGTGTGTGTGTGTGTGTGTGTAGATTGGGCAAGAAACTAGACTAAGACTAAAAGACTTAAGACTAGACTAAGACTAAAAGACTTATGATATTTAGTCGACTAAAACTAGACTAAGACTAAAAGATTTCAGGTGACTAAAATAAGACTAAAACTAAATGGTGTGTTATTCAAAAGACTAAATCAGAATTTTCTGTCAAAATTAACACTGGCCCCAAGTGTTCAAAATTCAATAAATAAAAAAACCCATTATAAATGACTCAACTATTGTAAGGCTGCTGTTGTAATTCAACCCAGTACACACATTGAGTAACCTTCGCTTTTATCTAGCTAAGCATAACTATGAACGCTACCTACCTAGCATGCTAACTAGATAGGCTGAGCTTGGTTTGGATGACATCGGCATTAAAGTAAACAGTTAGCTGTGTTAGCTAGCTCCTGTTGGCTAGAAGGGCATCAGTGTCTTTCTCCGAGCAACATCTTCAGAATAAAAATTCTGCCAAGATAACCAGTATGCTGCTGCATCCAACACTGGCTTTTCTCTTTGATGCTGAGAAATAAGCCATGCTCACAACTCTGCCGAGCTAGTTAGCCGACCAGGTAGGTAGCATGTGCAGCCTTGTTAAGCTAACTCTTAAAAACTAAAGGTTTACTTATTGCGTCTGTTTACTGTGTTTATTTACTGCAGCAGCTAGTTGGCCTATTCAAAATGTCGCTCTAGCTAACAGGAGCTAACTGGCTAAAATTTCTTGGCAGTTGTTGGGCTTGCAAGTTTAGAGGGGCACTGTCATAACAGAAAGAAATAAAAAATGACATGAAATAAAAGTGTCATTGGGTGAAATGCAGACTTTTGAAAAAGTACATTTTGAAATAAAAATGTGTGTTATGGCAAAATAAATTACATGAAATCAGAATGATGTAAAGCTTTTCAAAATAATGAGCTGCGTTTTGATAATTTAAGTATTTTAGAAATGACTGGTTTATTTATTTATTTTATAAAATTGTAAAATGTGATTATTTATTCCGCAATTACTTGTTTATTTAATATCTGTATAATTATGTTTCCACCAACCAGGAATACCAGATGTAAATTCAACCCTTACTGATGTAACGTTAGTAACCAACAGGGGGCACTGCAAATAAAATCAGCCACTGGTCAGGTCTGAATTAAAATTGTTGCACCGATCAAGACAGATGAACACCACACATGAGTAGAGTCACTTAGTCCAGGGAGGAAATAAAAACTGGTTGTGTTTTTAAAGGAATACCATCTGTTTCATGCTTCTCCTTAGGGTAAACACTGGAAACAATAATGGGATGTGGCTTTTTTTGTCATGTTAACTCTCTCCCTGTGCTTTATTTTCTTCCTTTGGTCACAGGTTGATTCAGTTTTCTCCTGCAGGGCCAGTTACGTCCGTATCGGTGGAGTCCAGACATGGTAATCGATCAGCAGCAGAGCGGAAGAGACCAATGATCTGTCCAGGTTACTCAGACACAGACACAAACACATGCACGCACTTGGGCACTTACACTCTACCAAAAAACAGAAATCCTTCTTAACAATCTACGTTTCTTTTGTACTCACTCTGAAATCAAATGATTAAAAATAAGGTAGACTATAATTACAGAGAAAATGAGTCTGATTCAAGAGAAAGCAGATTTATTTCCATTTGATGCAAAGGGAATTATCTCATCCAACTGGCAGATTTTCACTAGTAGGAAAAGATAATTTTGAGTGTTAATATGAGGTTAAACTACTAACTATGAATATTATCAGCATCAACACACTGGTTGACACACACAGACACACTGCCTCTACTCTCACCCACTTGCTCGGTTTCTGTGCTTCCATCCCTCAGATTCCCATCTGTCGTTTTTCTCCTCCTTTGCCCTAAGGGTCTCAGCTCATCCTCCCTCCCTCCAGCTCCAGCCCCTACAGTACCTGCTTTTTCCCTCAATATGTACCCCAATATCACCTCTATATCCCTGCTCTTCTTCCCTCCCGCTCCTCTTTCCAGGGAAGACCATCTGAGTCCAGGCAGATGGATCAGGGTTCAATTTACTTATAAACAATGTAACCTCATTAAATTAGGATATACTGCAATTTGCATCTACAATCCTTCATTATTTCATGTCTTAATTTTTTCATATATATTAACAGTATATTCAGGTTTTACCAATCCACATTTATAATGCTACAAAACATGATTATTTTCATTACCAATTGATCTGAAGATTATTTTCTTGACTGATTAAACGTCTTGTATTTAAAAAATATCACAAAGTTAAAAAGAAATTAAAATCTTCATCACAACTTCCTAAAGTCCAAGGTGATCAAGTTGCTTGTTTTGTCCGACCAACAGTTAAAATCCAAAGACATATAATTTACTATAGCATAAGTATGGGATTTTTGTTTAAAAAATAAAAACTGTTTTTTAATTATCAAAATAGTTGCAATGATTTTTCTTTCAATCCACTGCTCAATTAATCAGCTAGATTGTTTCAGTGCTAAAACACTTTTTATAAATGTGATTTGGAGTAAAATAAGTCCACTTTAGTCACCTAACAACATGCACATTTGTCAAAATATCTACATTTTCAAACCTACCGCACAATACCATAGATCAAGAAGATACAGGACACAAAAAATACACTAACTGAAAAGAAGTCAACACATCTGTACTATCATTAATCCTAAAATCAGTTTATCATGAGTAAGAAAGAAGTGACCGACAAGTTAAATATTCAGGGGCATCTCATTTTGTGTTTACATTACATCGAAGCAGTTCTTCCTTATATAAGAGACATCTACAACTTGTAATGGCAACGTAAAAAATCTAAACCTCTTCCATTGCCCTAATTTCCTTATAGTTATCTTTCAGTGGAAAAAGATTTCCAGGTTCTGAATTCTGATGTAAATCCAACTGTTTAAATGAAAGAGCTAAAAGTACATGATACCCCACTGTGTCTGGCTCACCTTCCTCAAGAGGGAAACCAGGTCCTTGGGCCAGGCCGGGCTGTACTGGACACTGACTGTACTGAAGAGCTGCATTAGGGACTCCACAGAGTTACTGGCATGGATGTCATAGGGCCTCTGGTATGGAAACAGGATGACAAAAGTAGGGAAAATAGACGAATGAGAAAGAGGAGGGGATCAATGGAGGCAAGTTTAGTCTTGCAACTTAACATAAAAACTCAATTTCCCATTATACCTTACCCATCCACGCAGCACTTCGAAGATTGTCACCCCTAGTGACCACCAGTCTACTTCATAGGCGTAGCCAGTCCCTCCACTTACAAAAGAGTGGAAGATCTCTGGGGCTGAAAGCAAAAACACAGATGCACTTCTGGAGCAAAAAACGCTTTTCAAACCACTGCCTGTACATGTGGTGAAAAAGCAAGTGTTCCTTTGCAAAACGTCAAAAGAAACGGTTCATTTTCCCTCAGCTGTGCAGAGTAATCACAAGACAAGATGGGACATTTTTGCCTCAGCTTTCACAAATAAGCACGAGATCTGTAATTCCTATAATTTAATTCACACAAGTGCCTCTTTAGTGATGATGAGCGAGTAAAAATATGTTCAATCAGCAGAGTCTAGCACCTTTAAGCAGCAGTATCTAATTGAAACACAGTGTATCTACTGTATGCTTGTCTCATGCTTAAAATTAACTAGTCACATCTTACTGAAGTGTTTATCTACAATGTCAGACTACAGTAAACTCTCTCTTCTAAAGGTGCATTTGAGCATTTCAGACTACAGTTTACAGTCACAAAAGCCATCCTTTTTTATCAGCCTATTTATTTTAAATGTAACATATCTTATTTCTCCTATGCCAAAATACAACACACTTTTTCTTATAACCTTCTTTTTGTCCATTAAGGATATTTATTTGCACAAAACAATGAGACATTATGATGTGGTTGACATGATGGTTGTGATGCAGCTGCAGAGCAAATTTACCCATGTAGGGCTTGGTCCCAGCTAAGGCTGTGGCTCTCTCTCCATCCTTTATTATCGTTGCTATGTTGAAGTCTGTCAGGTGAGCGTGACCTGGGAAGAAGCAACCAAATCCATCCAAACTTTGGTATTTAAAAAAAAATGTCTCTGATCACATACAAAAGAAACATTTCAATGTGTAAAAAGAAAATGACTTAAAAGCACACTATAATCTAGACATGGACTGAGGTGGAGAAGAGCCATGTGCATACAAGATTGTTTCATCTGCATAAAAAAGTCATAAGTCAGTGTTGGAGTAATAATATTTTTTATGTTTATGATTGTGAATAATTATGGACCGAGCACAGAACCTTGCGGTACCCCTTGGTTATTAAAAGGGGAGTTGAGACCATCAGTAGTGTACAGATTGGCTGTGTTCTATCAGACAAGTATTCATTAAACCAGTTCTAAGAAAGATATTTGACAGTTTATTTTCCTTTCCAATCCAAGTAGGCTAAAATAAATGCTGAGTATTATTTAACCCATGTCTGCTGCACACACACACACACACACACACACACACACACACACACACACACACACACACACACACACACACACACACACACACACACACACACACACACACACACACACACACAAAGCAAACACTTCACATCCTTACCTTGCTCATCCAACAGGATATTGTCTGGCTTGACATCTCTAAAGGAGACAATAACAGACACACATCAAAAAAGATTTGCCATATAAATAACATTAATTCATGAAAACAACCTAATTTTATGCATTTCCACGGTCATAGAAATCACAAACATGAGTCAGATTTCCATCCAAATGCAGCGCAAATTGCAACCACATGAATATACATTTCCATTCACTACTGTAATGATGATATTAGTAGTTGGTCGAATCAAAATACATACACAGTCAGGTGCCAGAACAAGAAAGAGCAACAAGATTACATAATTGAAAGTGCACCAGTCAAACCTCAAAATGGTGAATGGAAAACCTTGTAGAAAACGCAATGGAAATCAGTCCATGTAGATTTGTTTTTAATTGTTGTTATTTTTCATCTCTTCAGCAGATGTTTCAGTGGACATTTAAGTTGCATGCTTCATGTACGTCATGATTTATTCACTAAGTCTGTTTCCATTTCTGTTTTCCATTCCATTCTTTCATTTGCTGCATTTTGTTTTTATCAATATATCAACTATCACCTCAGCCAAGCATAAAAAACTAGCTTGTGATAATTTAACTTGTTTTGTTGTATAATTCTCAGTTAAATCATAAGCACACACTGTAATAGTGCCTCAAGTCCTAACGTCTGTGGTCAGCTAGGAAAGACTGGGATTAGATGTGTACAGTATGTGTGGATGTGAAAGTCTGCAAGTGTTGGCTGATGCATGTGTGAATTACTGTACATGTTGGTGCAACATCTTAAGTGTGTGTGTGTGTGTGTGTGTGTGTGTGTCAGTGAGAGAACGAGAGGGAGAACATTTCAGTTTCCTGCATTTCAAACATTGCCAGAGCGCATGAGAACGCAACCATCACAGAGTCCCCTGGAGGCTCTCGCAGGTTTGCCTGCACATGCTTATAACACTGGGCACCCCTGCAACGGACAAACACATCCAGGCACACACTCACACCCATGCACACATTTACACATCTCGACATTTCCCAGTCACTCTAAGCCCTCCGCAGGCAATTAACGGAGCACACAGCTTATTTAATTATGCTACACGTCACGCTGGTTTGGAGAATACACACGGTCCGCAGAGAGTATCTACACTTCCCATAGGACGCATTTGCTCACAGTGGCAATGCAATGCTAAACTGATGCTAAAATCATCTGCCAAAATTCTTAGAGGGGAGTGGTGGAGGCAGTGGTAGGGGGTACTGATCCAGCAGTACAAGGCTGGAGGAAAATGCTTACATGTTCACAGGAGGAATCCTGATATGAGTGCCAGCTACAGAGCCGTGCCATTTTGTTTGATGTAGAAAATGTACTTAACGTTTCATTCATTTTGCAGCAAGCACAGAAACACCAATCCAATATGGAAAGTGAATTGCTATTTGTACAGGAACAAACCTCCTGTTTGAGCAGCTTTAACATGTAAAGTGTATGATGAAGACAAACGAAGCACCCTGGTGGTCTGCGCAGAGAGGAAACAGAGAGCAGAGGAGAAAGGAAAAGAGACTCTCCACTTTTACTTCCCTTCTTCTCCTCGGAACAATTTTACCTCCTTGGGCATGGCAGCAGCTGACTGTTGCTAGGAGACCAGAGACCCTTCTTCCTTCAGTTGGTGCAACAAAATAATTGTATAGTATTCCCCTGTCAAAAACTTACAGGGTGGAACCAAATTGTAGAGCTGGGGGACGGCCATGGATACCAAAGGATTGGATTACGGCTCTGAGAGTAGACACAATTGTGTCAAAGGCAAAACAGTTGATGTCAAGGAGAGGGTGTAAAAAAAGCAGATATAAGCAGTATCTGTCACCTACCTACAGTACTACTAATGGAAGTTCTGAAGTCTTTGCCAACCAGACTGACTATCTGTCGTGTAGTCAATTGTGGGAGATTGACTGACTCTTTGAAAAAGCATCACACACGCTTGTAATGTTACATCATTCATATGGAACTGGTGAGAATTATGATACACAGTATGTGAACCTCTATAGTAACACATGCAGGTGCACACACACAATAAGTGTATTTTCCCAAATGTATTTCAACAATTATGCCATGCTTCTTTATGTATTTACAATTTCTTCTTTTGACTATTTTTTTTATTCTGTAAAACACAAAACGTCTTTTATTGTTAATGTGCTAAATGTGTAGGTAAATCAGAAAACATACACACCTACCCACACACACACATGCCAACAGTCCACTTTTGTTTGAAGGAAGGAAGGAATGTAGCCCAAATGAGGTTTTGAACAAGGTTCAAACTGTTTTTTAGCCATCTGTGGTACTAAATCTGCAGTCTGCAGGGATCTGGCTCTTTCTCTTACTGGACTGCACAGATGCATACTGCTGCACTCAGCATATTTGGACAAAAAACTGCGGACAGCGAGTCCCACCCTGGTTAAAGATGATGGATGGTAACAATTACAAGAACAAACATTAGAGCTGTCTTTAGATATGGAAAGTAACAGAAATAAAAACAGGGATACCTAAATGCCTAAGGTGATACCTGCAGCTCACTCAAGACTCTATGAAAAAAGCATTAGACAATGTGCTTCCATAAGGCTCATTTTGCTTGTGTGGTATAGCATATATATATTTATTTATTTAATACTTTCATTTTATCTCTACGTTTATGTTACATTATGTTACATCTAACTCACTCATTTGATTTTGGACTTCCAGAAATGTAGAGGGCACACTTTCTAAAAATAAAAACACTAACCCTTTCTACTATACTTTATAGGGAGCTGTAGGGCACCATGTACTCCTGTGGAAGATTAATGTTGTGTCATCTGACTGGACGTGGTCCTAACCGGTAAGGTCAAAGTGGAAGCAGGTACACACACACACACACACACACACACACACACACACACACACACACACACACACACACACACACACACACACACACACACACACACACACACAGGCACTTGAGTCATGTTTACAGCCTAAAGAACTGCATATAAAGCTAGTTAGAAAGCCTATGTGACTTTGTGGTTTTGAGACACTAAGAGTGCTTACACAAAGGAAAAGCTTACTGCAGTGTTCCCTCTGGAATACAGAGGAGATAATGCACTTGCACAAGCCATGATTTAAAGTGTAAAGAAAAGATGCTGGACTTTTACTTGGTGTTTGAGTTCCAGTCTGAAGAGAAAACCATTACATTCATAAATCACCAATAATAATGCTGCAGGCTGGAGAAGCAGAACACAATGAAGAAAACCTCTTGAATAATAAAACCGACAGACACAACCTTGAGTTGATCTTCACAGTTCTTTCAACGCTGGAACAGTTCTAGGCTTTGAACTGAAACTGAGGTTTAGTATATTTGATGAAACAAAACATAATGGCCTCACATTGGTGCTTTGGGTGTATCTGGAAAGTGTTGTTAGTATTGAGGATATAAACACTTTAATGGGTGTTTTAGGGAGTTACGTCTGGTCCCACAATGGGGGTGTCATTGTATTCAATGTGCAAGTCATTTTATTCAGTGCAAAACTTGAACACAAAGGACCTAATAATATCCATGTTACCATGACTTTGTCTACACAACAGATCAATGTGACAGAATTGTTTGCATTCATGACAAATTGCAGGTAAATAGTAAAGCTGCATTAATCAATATTTTTAATTTAACAATGGATTTGAAAACGAAAAAAATAAATGTGTACCTATGGATGATGTGCTGGTTCTGCAGGTAGTCCAGCGCCAGTGTCATCTCACAGAGGTAGAGTTTGACAGCGTCCTCGCTGAACTGGACGCTCTGCTGCAGGTGGTAGCGCAGATCTCCTCCCAGCAGGAGGTCCACCACCATAAACATGTCCTCCTCATCCTGGAATGAGTACCTGAGACCAGGGAGAGGACACGGTTCTCACTCACTGTCCAGTGTGGAAAGAAAACACAAACTATACAAACAAAGAGCAAAGACTGAGCACACAAACACATACAGTATAGAGGCTTGTGTGCTCTTGCAAGCAGTACACAAAGTACATTACATGTGCAACGGTTACACGGTACACATCTGCAGACACACGTGCAATTTGTATAGAAACCCACACAAGGACAAAGACCATAATTATGAGCAACCAGGGAAAAAAATGCCATATTTATGAATCTGTCTCTGTCTTGTACCTCAAACAAATACCTTTGAATCAGCAACCGTGATTTACAGTTAGGTCCGGAAATATTTGGACAGTGACACAATTTTCATAATTTTAGCCCTGTGCGCTAACACAGTGGATTTGAAATGAAACAATCGAGATGAAATTGTAGTGCAGACTTTCAGCTTTATTTTGAGGGTATTTACATCAAAATTGGAGGAAGGGTTAAGGAATTACACACATTTTCATACATAGTCCCCTAATTTCAAGGGACCTAAAGTAATTGGACAATTGAGTCAAAAGCTGTTTCATGAGCAGGTGTGGGCTATTCATCATCAATTAGGCAGATAAAAGGTCTGGAGTTGATTTCAGGTGTGACATTATCATTTGGAAGCTGTTGCTGCGAATCCACAACATGCGGTCAAAGGAGCTCTCAATGCAAGTAAATCAGGCCATCCTTAGGCTGTGGAAAAAGGAAAAATCCATCAGAGAGATGGCAGAAATCAACAACAGTTGAGAGATGGCAGAAATCAACAACAGTTGAGAGATGGCAGAAATCAACAACAGTTGAGAGATGGCAGAAATCAACAACAGTTGAGAGATGGCAGAAATCAACAACAGTTTGGTACATCCTGAGAAAAAAGGAACGCACCGGTGAGCTCAGCAATACAAAAAGGCTCGGACGTCCACGGAAGACAACGGTGGTTGATGATGGCAGGATCCTTTCCACGGTAAAGAACCCCTTCACAACATCTAGTGAAGTGAAGAAGACTCTCCAGGAAGTAGGCGTATCATTATCCAAGTCTACCATTAAGAGAAGACTTCACGAGAGCAAATACAGAGGGTTCACCACAAGGTGCAAACCATTCATAAGCCTCAAGAATAGAAAAGCCAGATTAGAGTTTGCCAGAAGACATCTCAAAAAGCCAGCCCAGTTCTGGACCAGCATTCTTTGGACTGATGAAACTAAGATCAACCGGTACCAGAATGATGGGAAGAGAAAAGTATGGAGAAGGCTCGGGACGGCTCTTGATCCGAAGCACACCACATCATCTATAAAACATGGTGGAGGCAGTGTAATGGCATGGGCGTGCACGGCTTCCAGTGGCACTGGGTCACTAGTGTTTATTGATGATATGACAGAAGATGGAAGCAGCCGCATGAATTCTGAAGTCTATAGGAACATTCTGTCTGTTCATATTCAGCCAAATTCAACAAAGTTGATTGGACGACACTTCCAGTACAGATGGACAATGACCCAAAACATACCGCAAAAGCAACCCAGGCGTTTTTCAAGGCAAAGAAGTGGAGTATTCTACAATGGCCGAGTCAATCACCTGATCTCAATCTGATCGAGCATGCATTCCACTTGCTTAAGACAAAACTTAGGGCACAAAGACCTGCAAACAAACAACAGCTGGAGACAGCTGCAGTCGAGGCCTGGCAAAGCATCACAAAGGAGGATCTCCAACATTTGGTGATGTCTATGGGTTCCAGACTTCAGGCAGTCATCACCTGCAAAGGATTCTCAACAAAGTATTAAGAATGGACATTTTATTTATGATTATATTAATTTGTCCAATTACTTTAGGTCCCTTGAAATTAGGGGACTATGTATGAAAATGTGTGTAATTCCTAAACCCTTCCTCCAATTTTGATGTAAATACCCTCAAAATAAAGCTGAACGTCTGCACTACAATTTCATCTCAAATCTTCAAATCCATTGTGTTAGCGCACAGGGCTAAAATTATGAAAATTGTGTCACTGTCCAAATATTTCCGGACCTAACTGTAAATGTATATGTATATATGTCAATGTATGCTTGAGTTGATTTATGTATGAATGTGCGCTTCCTGGCAGGCTCTGAATATGCACATTGGACAGTAATTGAAACCTTCATCATTATCTGAATAACATACCATCTCTTTGAAGGAAATGCAAAAAGCAAGGAATTGGCTGTCGAATTAAAGCTTGAAAACAGCCCATCTTTGCATGATGTGACTTAATTGAAGGCTGCTCATGGTCCGCTGAACATTTTTGTCAATCAGGTTTACTAATCATGCACATCAAATTAAAACACAGCCTCTCTGGGATCTGGGTGGGGATTTTTAACACGCCACAATTTCTGCCCCAGACACTGAACAAAACATTTAGCCACACGGGTGAACAGAATCTAATTGCTCATCTAAGAAACAGGCAGAATCATATCTTAATAGTATCCCCATCTCAATGTGCAGAGGAGGGAAAACAAACTGAGCCTTTGCGGTTTCTTCCATCAAACTCGGTTTAATGCGGTTGCTACTGAGCCAATTCTTTATTTTCCCATTAAAGCTCTGATACAGTCTTGATATTACTTCTTTTTATAGCTGCAGGTTCCCCCTGTATCTTCAGGCTTGGCCCTGAACACTCGGGGACATTCTGATTGGTCCTATTCAGGTGCAATTTACTGCCTCTCTGTACGTGAGAAATGGGTCCAGTGTTTTCTGCAGAAGGAAAAATCATTCCATCTCTTCCAACAGATTGGTGGTTCTGCCACAGAAGAAAAAACCCATTCGCAGTACTGTTGGGTCTTTCTCTTCTCCTCAAACACTGCGTAGATTAATAAAATGATGAAATGGCCTTGACTTTTATGTGATGGCATAGATAATGGGCAGAAAGCACAGTCTACTGACTCAGTGAACACACAAAAACAACACAAATAGCTTTGTATTACCATCAAAATACTTTTTCGAACAAGACTCCCACATTTGTTCATTCTCAGACACCCTGTCCCCACTGTGACAAGATAGTCTTGTTGCATGCACTCAATAGGAAATGACAGTAGAGCCACCTACATCAGACATAGTAAACCAACCCGCCCCGACCCTTCAAAGATCAGCCTCGCTGTTAAAACACGGAGCAGCCTCAGCAGATGGCCAGCCCCAGGATGTTGTTGCCGTTGGCAGGGATTCCTCACTGTCACCTTTTTATCACCTCATTGTCACGGTCTGATTCCCAGTATCTAGTTGACAGATGATTTTCCTCTGAGGCGGCACTCGCTAGCTAAGTCTTCCACAAACCAGTCTTCCTAATCCACTGCCGAAATATTTTGGCTCCTGAGAGAAAGACTCAGCCACTCAGACTAGTTGTCACTCCCTTTCCCGCTTTTGTTGAGGTGACAAGGAGATGCCAGATATGGGCCAACAACTGGAGCATATGAAAGCTCCGACGGTGACAAGCCTTGTCAACTCTCGCCAAGGATGGGACGGAAAGGGAACACAAACTATTTTCTTCCCAAAATCTTTTTGGGAACACAGATAAACACAATGTAACGTCCCCCTGTCAATTGTCAAAAGTCCAATTTGACAGTCCTTAAAATCTAATGAATTACTCTTCTGCTGTCTGGGAGTGGAAAGGAATACTCAAACAATAAAGCAAGGGAAAGTGACAAGTACAATATCAGTTCAAGGACACTACATTTTACTTAAAGATTAGGACATCCATTGATCCCAATCTGTTTTCTGGCACTTATTCAAGTCTTGGTCATGATGGCAGCAGGTTAAAGGGGTCAGTATGCTTCGGACAATTACGTTTAAAAAAGTATGCCCACTTCACGTAGCGATTGCCCAGATATGTGAAAGTATACAGAGTCTGATCGTCTCTGTCAAACTCCCTTTTTTTTCTTCTTCAAGCAACTACTTTCACAACCTTTCATGGGTAGAACCAAGTCCAACACCATGAATACTTTTGAGGGGAGAAAGTCTGTGTCCTTATCCCCATTTGTGGGGGTCATTGCGCCTCATCTCTCTCTATGATGGCAAGCTTTTCACCCCATCATTCTTTTGCCTTTTGTCGAGGTCAGACAATAAAGTTGTACGAACTAGTAACTTTCTAGCATACTCTTGCCTTAGGCAAAGTAGTCCAGGCTTCCTGCCCTCTTGCCACTTCCTCCAGCATGTTCCTCAGGGATCTCAAAGTGTTCCTAGGCCAGATAAGATATACAATGTGTCCAGCATGCTCAGGGTCCACCCTTGGGTCTCCTCCCAGATGGACATGCCCGGAATACCTTTACAAGGAAGGTGTCAAGGAAGAATTCTAATCAGATGCCAGAACCACCTCAACTGGCTCCTTTTAAAACGAAGGAATGACATTTCCACTCTCTTTCCAGATATCCAGGCTCCTCATCCTGCCCCTTAGGGTTAGAAAAAATAATTCCAGACACTGGTATTTAAGAAAATATCTACTTGAAATGAATAGTATGCATTGGTGATGACATACTGTAGAAAAATAGAGAGATGAAATGTGACAGGTTGTGATCTACATTCAAGCTGATGATTTTGTCAGCATTTGGCAGAGACTATGGATGCTTGTTGTTTCTCTCTACCATATGATGCAAGATGTAGCCTTGAGTAGAGGTTAGTCCAATATTCACACTCCTTTTAGTTCTATGTTTGTTTCCACTAACTCCTGAGGGAAATATTTGGCTCTTTAGCTGCTAAATGCTCCATTTGTTCACTAGGTAGTTGAGCTAACTTTCTCTGTCCTATGTTTGGTGCTGGGCAGATAGCAAACTAAAAACAATGAGCTGAAGGAAGATTTTACACTGTAGAGCTAAGGGAAACTGCAGAATCAAGTGATTTTTCTCTGTGTCACTAAGAGCAACACCATTCACATAAAACAGTAATTTCAGCTATTGTCAATATAAAAAATATTGACTAGTGCAGCTTGCACTATTTAATATCTACGCACAGAGCTTTGCACATAATGTTTTACCACTAATTTCATTTTTTGTGCTCTCGGCTGCTCCTCATACTGAAAAATTAGCACAATTTATTGAGTGGTGCTTTACAGTGAGCACAGAGGAGTTGCAGGTCAAACCATTGAGTGTGACTGTATGCCTGGCAGTAATCTTGCGTCAAGGGAGAGCTGTTACTGTCCAAAACCAGGAGCAGGCCATGTGGAAAGGCCAGGACAGGACTCGGCTGCGACAGTCACAGCCACTAAGAGAGGAAGGTTAGCCGGCTGGAAGGAGTACAAGGAACAGGCTGAAATAATTAGGCCACAATGACAAATGAGCCCAGGGAGGCAGGGAGGAGAGAGGGAAAGCGAGAGAGGAGGACAGTTTTGAGGCAAAAGCGAAAGAGAAACAAGAGTATGTGATTCTGTTGGCTCGAGTTGGTCTGCAAAGTTTAAATGGCCTACATAAAGTTGATGATAGAGACGGGCTGGCTGGAATTGGCTGCATGACTCAATCACAAGACACTCGCAGGCTCCTTGGAGGATTCCAGCTACAATGGCGTGAGCGAACGCTGCTTCTTCTCTCAGCGGCCATTACCCAGTCGCCTTAAGACACAACACCTCCACTGGCCTGCTTTCCTAAGGTTGCACTCTCAAAGCCATGTCCTACAAAAAAGTTCTTCTTTAACAGTAGCAGTTCCACTTAAAGTCCATCAAGGCTGCATATCCAGGGCAAAATGTTCTGTGGATAAACAATGCTATATTAGAGAAGCAGACTCCTGTGCTTTTGGAAATGATCCCATATTTCACCTTTTATGAGGATGATTTAAGGCTAAGCCCCCTCACAGGGCTTGTTATAACTGCTGACCGGGGGTATAGAGGCTAATTTGTTCCACAGTCTCCTAAGGCCTTGTTCCATGCAGGCCTGAAATCAATATTCCTAATGGAGGCTGAGCAGGACACGGCACATCCATCCTCACCCCTCCTCTTGCTCACTTTCTGTCTCTGATGAAGGGATGGACAGTAAGAGGAAAGTCATATACCACTCTTTCCGATGACTCACCACTATTTTGGTTATGAAACCTTTAAAATCCTTTAAGACGATCCCAAGGGAATGTGTTCAAATCTCTAACTCTTTGACAACAGCCGCCGCAGCAACCCTAGCTACCCTCGCCGATCTGTGACTCCATTCTCAACACCACCGTGGCAGCATCCATTTGGTCATGATTCACTGCTGCATCTCTGGGCCCTCAGGGAGGATGGGTGACGCTGTTTGAGAGTGATCTGTTGTGATGTAACGCTTAAGGCAAAGCGCTGCTTTTATAATCATGTGCTATACTCTGTCGACCAGGGGATCAAATTCATTGCTACGCCCCCCAATGGTGGTTATTCTCCCCTTTATGGGTGGGGAGACATGACCCCTGCACTTTGAGGTTTCAAACATATGTGAGGGAAAGATGAAGTCAGCTTCTTCTCATGTGTGACCAATCCTTACAAGGATTTGTGTGGATTTGGTGTGTACAGTAGATGATAGTTAATTTTTCCTCCTCCGAGGTAATCCATTCAGTGTACCCTCGACTCCTACACATCATATCTTTGCAGCGAGGGATTGGTCGCATCAATTATTGTGGGCTGTAAACTTGACATCCGCCCAGCTCAAGGCAGCCTTTACCCCGCTGATGGGATTCAATGTGGGCTTTCACAAGGTTGCTTCCTAATGAATTTCCTCTGAAGCTACGGACGGAGCTGTTCAAAAGCACAGCGGAATTCAGGTTGTCTCAATGAAAGCAAAACCCGCTTCAAGAAAGAAAGTATGTCTTTGTGTGTTAAAGCTGCAGAAAAACCTTACAAATTCTCTGCATATCCTTTTTTTTGACAAAACAAATCAATGCCAAATCTTAGCGCTGTCTTGTGCATAGAGATGAGCCGATACCGATACCAGTACCAGTATCGGTATCGGCTGCGATACTGCCTAAAACGCTGGTATCAGTATCGGGAAGTACTGGAGTTTATGCACCGATCTGATACCACGTAATAAAGCCCTAAAGAAAATCTACATTAAGGTAGTTTATTTATGTTCTTTTTCCATTATAACTGACTACTATAAAGAGTTTAACCTGAGCCAGGCCGACAACAAAGATAGAAATCATATCACATCCATACAGGGATAGTAGTATACAGTTGTTAAAACATAATAAAATATATGACACACTGGTATCGGATCAGTACTCGGTATAGGCCGATATGCAAGTTCAGGTATCGGAATCGGTATCGGGAAGCAAAAAATGGTATCGGGCCATCTCTACTTGTGCACTCCCTCCTCTGTGATTGCAGGAATCCTTACTTCCTTTGACAGCTGTTGGGTGTGTTTTCCCACATTCTCTCTTCAAGTGTCTCTTTGGCTCCATCCTGGCACTGCATCAATAAAAAAAAATACTCCTATGAAGCTTTATCAAAGCTGTCATTTCTCGTGAATGGCATCTTTTTTTGTTTGTTTTTTTTATAGGGAAGAATAGGCAATTCCCCAAAAACCCCAGCTATCGCACATCCATTAATAATGTACTTTAGTGCATAATTGAAAAGCGACAGAAATCGCAACATTTGACAAGCCTATGGATACTGGCAACTGTCTGATCTACAGGGAATTGGTTAAACAACATACCCACACGGTGAACCAATTAGGTTCCCAGTTGTTATACAGTACAGTAAGGGAGACAATGGGAAGATCAAGCGGCTTTCTCATCAGTCCTATCTCATTACCTGCCCGGCTGAGATGCCGTCTGCGATGCATACAGGTGCAGAACATAACAATGTTGTCATGCACAGATGCTCAGAGTGTGTCTGCATAAACTGGGGCAGAAATAACAAACTTCCCCTCGACTAAAGCTATACATTGATTTCCTTTATCTCTCACTGTGTTCTCCTCTTTCCAGCTTAAGGAGGAAAAGTACTTTCCTTCAATTATACATACCTGTGCACTGAGAAAGCTAAACACAGGAAAGCTTCAGTCTCAGAAGATGATCTCAAGAGCAGTCCTGTAAGAATCCATTTACTTGATGAGGATGGAACCAATCCAAACTGTATTTTCAGTCAGCCTCTGACTGTAGGATTGTACAATGAGGGTACCATGAAGGGTATTATAAATACACACTGTCACTCTCTCTGGTGCCTTTGTGTGGGACTAGTCTGGTGATAGTATTACTAACATCAACATAAACACAGCTGCTCAAGTTCAGGGCCTGTGTGTGCTACACCAACAAGTTCATATAATAACAGCTGCATTCAGACACCATTGCACAGCTGTTTTTACACGCCATCCCTCTCTCGTCGCACAATGTGACGGCAGTGACAACAGCCTGTTAAGGATGATGTGCCTTTGCACCCTGCAACCCTCACTATGAAGCTTTGTGTGTTATGCAGATTTGACGGCAACCCTATGCTTTTTAAGACGGCCAGCCAAATTCAAACAGGCAAGCTCTGAGCAAGGTGAGGGAGGGGAGCGGCACACTACTATTAAAAAAAGCCGTCTGAAGGCCCTTTGAAGGGTCCGTTCATCCCCATTCAAACTAACTAGACAGAAAACCAGACTTGCATGCAAGTATAAGGGGGGCCGAGCACCTTGCATAATTCAGAAACAAAGGCTTATTGACTCGAAGCGACTGAGCCAAGAGCAATGCTCAATAAGGCAGCAAAGCTCTTGTAGTTTTAAGGTGGTGGTTTCACACACATTTGTACCAATCGTAATGCACATATAGCCTTGCACAAAGCTTTGGTACATACACAATTCCAATCAATTGAGGTGAATGGAATTTTGTTTGTGGTGATCAAAGCATTACATTATTTTTATTAAAAGTGTAATTTCATATTATATATTTCAGTCCACACAATGATTGGTTATCACAGGAAGTACTTTCCACCAAAGGTATTGCCACTATAAACCAAAGTTTGTGGATTACCGTGAGTAACTAAGACTAGTTGCTGGTGGATATTTCCTATTGTCATGAGAACATTTTAATTTGTATTGGAGTGGAAGTAGAAATCTCAAATCTTGGCAAATGAAATAAAAATTCTCTACATGTATAGATATCACTGGAGGTACATTAGTGTGAACTGCACCTTTAATGTCTATGGTATATATCCTCATTGCTATACTTGTGGATGTAAATGACAATATGTGGATTATCCAGAGCAACTAAGACTGTTTGCTGAGTATGTGACCATTATAACGTGTGTAAGAAGGAAGCAGCTGAGCTCATGTTTTCTACTGTATATGCTCCCAGTGAGATGGACAGGCTCTTTGTGAAGCATCTCTGAGAAGCCGACTTAGAAAGCATTGAGTGGAGGTGTGAAGTGTGAAACTTCTCATTCCCACATAGCTGCAATGATAGCATCTTTGTCACTAATGGCCATTTGAAATAGTGCTGGATGCAGAGTATGAGAGAGAGAGAGAGCAGCACATGGGAAACTAGAACACAGAAGGCTTTGGCAGCCATACTCTCCTGCAGGGAACTATACTATAAAAAAATACACAGGCCTACTACTGTACGCTCATTAAAATGCCCCCAGTTTGTTCTAGTAGAGTGGCTTCATCAGCAGGCAAAATGATTCCGTAGATTAAACCTAAATCATTCACAACTTGTTGAGGGAATGAGCTTGAATTTGTCTTCGTTCATCTACTCACTATCTAAACATAATCAATCCATCATAAAATGTGTGAATAACAAAGTAGACTGAGGGCTAAAGTGCTTTGTGTAATATTCCGTGAATGCCATGCCAGGTCCCCAATTACATTTAGAAATGTGTCCCACTCGGAGTTGAACGTTGAATAATGAAAGCAGCCTCCATTCACCCACATATCAGACTCGAGGGAAGAGTAAGGTCATTTCAAACCACAGTAATTATCAAATGTGTGCTTCATGGGCTCAGAGAAAAAAATTAATATCCCAAAATATCTCCGCTGTGTAAATTGTTTCCTAAAGTAATAGTCGTAATTGTGTTTCAAGCCTTAATTAAACTAACAAAAGAAAAGTCCCACTAAGTGCCAAATGCAGAAAATAAAGTGCATGCAACACTAGCAACATAATATTTACTGAGAGGATGCAACACATTTGAAGGCAGGGTTGGTAACTACTTCCAATATACGCTTTTTTACCCACGTTTGAAATGGTCTTTACACCCCGACAGTAATAAATAACTTATGGGCTCTGAAAAAGGAGCGAAAAAGATCTGTCATCGGTAGCTAGTGTAATCCTGTAAAAACGCCCACCAATCACTGCCTCACAGACCACTTGGCCAATGAAATGTCTCCTTGCCTGCTGCACGTACCTCTCCCGCGTATGAGCCTGAGCTCAATGTGCGTTGTCGCTGTATTGCTAACATGTTTGTTTTAAACATTCAGTATGATAATATTAGCTGTTGCTTACCGGTGAATGAGACATAAAGTAAAACTGCGGTCCTTTCTCCGCTCTGCTCTGAAGCAGCAATGCAGCGGTGCTTGTGCATGTCTATTTGTGGGTCGGAGGCGGTTAGACGGAGCCCCGAAGAGATGCTACTTTCAAATCTTGCTAGCTTTTCAACATTACCAACCCTGCCTTTAAGAGGGAGCATGCACTTGTCTATTGGGAGGGTACATATACAAAATGCACAGACAGACAAAGCAGGCGACTGACACAGGCAGTGCAGACCACATTGAAAGTGTAAAAACATAGGATAGTCACCAGAGATTTACTAAAAAAACATGTTCAATTTCCTGTAGGATCTCAAGCTCTCTAAAGACGTTTCGGACCTCATCTCTCTCTATGCACTGCTGTTTGTTCATGTACTTCATGGCGTACATCTTCTCGGTGTCCCTCTTTTGCACAATGCATACCTGCAGCAAGCAAGGACAGAAGGGAGAACAAGAGGAAGAGATGGGAGAAGACAGAAAGACAGAATTAAGCATCTTAGTACAAGATAAACATGTATTTAAACAATTTACATGCACAATCTGCAAGCCAAGTTTCAGCTCCACAAATGCAGACACGCTGCTATGCAAATGAAGTATGTTTTCAAAATAGCCCACAGCATCTTTCAGCTGTTGATTAATGTGATTGTTGAGATAGATGCTTGGCCTGTACCCATGCATAAAATGCTGACACACTGAGCAACTCTAATGAACTTCATTTTTAAACACACAAGTTTGTGGCAGAAACAACTTTCAAACAAATCCCCTCATTATTGATTCATCACAACTTTGGTGGTGTTGTCAGGAAGTGGCTGAGAAAGGTCAGGGTCAGGACGGGACTCCAGAGGGGTCAGAGCCATTGCAAGTACATTACTGTGGCACAGTCATAACACAGATCATGTGTCTTCTGCAAATCCGGTCTGGCAGACAAATAAGGAAATATGTTTTTATTCTTTTTTTGTGTTACCTTGAATGGGCTATATGCAAAATTCAGAACATTAATGTAGCAGCAAACAACTATTTGCTATCTAAAGTTATCGTGGAGCAGGGGTCTTCAACAACCTAGAGGGTCCTCAGAGTCAATGCAGGGGGGCCTCCAAATTATTATAACATTTTTAAGTTAAATGTTTTTTTTTAAAAGTCTTAACATGAATACAACTAATTATTAGCAAATATAAATCCCCACTGATAAAAGGCATACTGGCCTATACAGCAGGTAAGGTAGTCACTAAGGAACCCATCCACAGATACAGTTAATTTTAAGGATTCACTGTGCCACATGTATGTTTAACATTAAAACATGATTTATAAAATCATGCCAACAATTATTAGGCTATTTTAATAGCCTATGCAAACAAAGCTATGAAGGCTTTAGGCCGCCCTAAATGTTATTGTAGGCGCAGTTTAATATGCAACTTAATTTTCTACAATATATGTCGCAGGGGGTCCCGTTACATCTCTCTTTCAGTTAGGGGGTCCTTGGCTTAAAAAACGTTGAAGACCCCTGTCGTAGAGTAATGGTGTCCTGAGCAGAGAATAAAGTCACACCGCTGATAACGGCATCCTGATTCACGGTGGCTGGACGTTGTCGTCGCGGAAGCTTATGCACAACCTGTGAGTGTAAACTAATCCCCATTAGCACTGGTAGCTCTACTCTTGCTGCTGTTAGCACTGCTAGCGCTATTAGCATTACTGGTAACCCCATCCAGCCATCGTGGTCAGGACATTGCCATCGCGGAAGCTAACGCACACTCTCTGGTTATGACACAACCGTTAGCCTATTTTTATAAAAACGTCTGCTACGGAGCCATAACGTGAGGTACAAGGTAACGGAGCCTTTTATACATTGTCGTGTTTCTTTAGAAATAAACAACGGGCAAATAAAGTCTTTAAACGCTTCAGATGTAAAGTTATTGGCTGTCAAAGTGGCGCCAAAATGAATGACAGTCAATAGCTTATTAGCAACAAAATGGCTCCATAGTAGGTAAGCATTGTGGACGCTCATTTATCCCCTTCTATTCATCTCGCTATGGGGGCTTAGCGCCGCCCAGGGCGGTTGTGATTGGTTGAAAGAAATACAAACAAGCAACAGCGTCTGTTCCCCTATCCCAGAATAGATAGGTGGTCTAGCCAGACCATACTCCAACGCTGACACAGCGCTGTGGAGATAGGTCTGGCAATGCAAGACTAATGGATTGATGACACCATGAAATACAGAAGAATAGGATAGGTTTGGATTCATTCAAAACTAATATGCCATATGTATGTTGGGAGATTTACAGGGGATTGTTTCATGGTCAGTATGGAGGGAGGAATGAATACAGCAGGCAATCCCATTCTCAGCATTCAGTGCATATGGTATGTGTGTATCATATTAAAATAGACTTGAAAACATCTGAATCCTTTAATATGGCTTTACAGCAGTCTCCAAATGTTGGTGATGCTGTTATTTGCATGACAGGGATACCACCTAAGTGGGCCAGAGGGAATACACACTACTTCTGTGGCTTCAAATACAAAATGACTAACAATATGCAGAAAAATATTGTTTAGTCTTTATTTCTTTAACCTGAATTATTCAATAGCATGTAAACAAGAACCCTGGTTTCCTGTACTGGGAAAAGAGAAATCTGGTTTCCACAAGTTAGATTTCAAATGGATATGATTTCTTTGTCTTGTCTACATTCATGTGCATGACAAAGTTTTGAGGTATGAAAGAGTCTCACTGTGGCAGCAGTGCAGAAGGAAACACCATTACTCATCTTTGTAACACACTTAAAATATGTCAGCCTTGGTTTAAAGCTCTGGGAGGGGGTCGGGATAGAATCTTATTACCGACCCCCTGCATGTAAACACACACCCTGATTTAATTTCTCCCCATAACCTTGCTGCTTGTGTGCATGTAAACATAGTGGCTGTGTAACCCTCACAAAAGACAGGAAGTTCACATTGTTATCCACTGTCAAAGTGCTTCAGGAATAAATTCTAAGCAGCTGTTTTGGCCCACAAAAAGTGTCCCACAGTGCTGCGTGTGTAGCACTTGACCATTCTGTGAAGCATTAAAAGCTAAACAGCCCCCTGCTATTTCTGTTATGGACAGAAGGCCTTAGCTGGATTGAATTGTCCACCAAGGCACAGGTCTCCTCATTACAGTCTGAGCCAGAAAGAAAGCTGTTTTACACAGCACTCTGGCCCTGATGCAGCACAAAAATACCCATCTCAGCTGGTCCTTTTCTCAATTGTTCAGCCTTAAAGTCATACAAAAAGAAAAAATCCCAATAGGGAGAGAAAATCCCCCTTGCTTCCATGAAGATGAATGTTCGTGAAGCTGTGCAGGTGCATGGTTTAACATTAACATCATGCAATTAGTTACTTTGAAGTTGTCTGCTATATTCAAATGACTTGATTACAAACAAATCATAAAGATTCATAAAATCTGAAAATGCTTTGGTAACATAGATTTCCCATTGCACAGTTGGATTTTATTCACTTGATTTAAAGGGGGAAAAAGACGATTTTAAGAATGAACACCATAGTAAATGAGGTGTTAAAATGATAATTTTCCATGTGGTGACAGGAGGAACTCTCTCAAGATGTAACACACCATCTATTTAATTATGCTTATGGTTTCCCCCTTAAACAGAGAGCTGAAAACGAGTGCCAGGTCTGACTCGGCTCATTGTCTCTCCTGTTTCCTCCAAGCCCAGAGTGCCCCTACTTCTGTCACATTCATTAGCTCATCACACATGGAATTCATCAAACCTGCTCCTGCTCCTTCATAAAGTGTCAGATTATACTGAAGGAAAGACTTTTCATTAGCTATGCAGTTTTAAGATGATAATTACCACTCTAAATTAGAAGCAATTAGCAAATGTCCACCAGTTAAACCAAAACAGCTTCCCATTTTGCTTTTTCTTAGCTTTACAATCTGTTGGTATTTCCAAGATGTATGTTTCACTTTTAAAGGTATAGTGGAGGAGTGAATTTTAGAAAAGAACCGCCCTCTCCACTTTTTGAAAAAATGCACATGCGCAACACTCTACCTGCTCCCGAGAGGGAACGCCTTAAACGTGTGCACGAGAGAGCGTGCACGAGCCTAGTTCTCCTCGTGCACGCGCTGTTTACAAGTTGCTGTCGGCATGGCTCTACAAGCCGACTTTCCAAAAGAAGATTTGCACTTTTTCCACTATGTCAGACTCGCCACCAGTAAGTGGAAATCTATTTAGGACAAGCATCTCTATAGCTAACGTTAGCACGCTACAGGCCAACAAACAAGCTATCGTCTAGCAGCTAAGTTGTTGTTGTTTTTATTGCTGGTGCGTTTAGAGCTTTCAAGAAGAGAGTCTTGTGGGATCTGATATTGACTACAAGCCCGTGCCCTGTTCATCCCGACCTAGATCCAGGAGGGGGGGTGCGCTTAGAGGCCGAGGAAGACGAGGTCAGGGCGGGGGCGCAAGAGCCAGCACCAGCCGAGAGCGGGGAGAAGGCGGCCGTGAGAGAGGGGGAGGCAGGGGTCGGGCTAGAGGCCGTGGACGTCTGCTCGCTGACCTGTCACGGCACGTACGACGGCCTTACGTAAACATATCCCAGAATGATTGACAACTAGGAGGACCAATAGTCTTGATGATCCACCCGGAAAAAGAAAATCCTCCACTATACCTTTAATGTTACAAGATTCATTACATCACGCTAGGGCTGGGCGATAAAACGATAACGATATGTATCGCGATAGACATGTAATCAATATCAATAAAAAATGCGCTCGATAAAAGTTCGATAATTTTTTTTTTTTTTTTTCTTCGTCGGAAAAAAACAGAGGTTTCAAAGCAAGTTTGGTTGCATGAACAAAGGCACTCGCTCTCTGGTAGCCTAGCAACGTAGGGAGTGACACGCTAACAGCCAATCATGTAACAGTATTGTGTTTGGTTGCGCCATATCGTTGTCTCGTGTTGGATTCTTCAATAACAGAACCGCCGTGGAGTGATAAGTGGAAAATGCGTGCTACAGCGAGGGCGGAAGTTCTTGATGAAACGGGAAACGTCAGCTCGCCAATATGGCAGTTTTTTGGATTTTATAAGTCTGACCGTAGTCAGACCAATGTCGTCTGCAAATTATGCAAGACCATCGTCCGCACCGCAAACCTGTTTTACCACTTTAGCCGCGCTCACCCTTTGGAGCACAGCCGTATTCGCCAGCAACGTCCAACAACATCTGCAGCTGGAACCCCGCACAAGCAGCAGAGCACCACGGAGAGGTACTCTCAGCGCCTTATGACTGTAAAAGCTAAACGGTACAAATAAATAACGGAGGCAGTGGCATATCATATAGGCAAAGACATGCTTCCGCTGAGCACCCCCCCCCACCATGTACGGTTTAGGCTGTACCGTGACTGTTAGACGGAGAAAAATAATAACTGTTACTGTGCTGTATCACGTTAGTTTTTTATGTTACAGATGTAAAGTCTACCTCAGTTTTATTTTAATTTCTCCTATGTTTACAAAACACTGCACATATTTTAAAACACTTCATTCACCAGAAGTGTTCATTGTGATTTTAGACTTATGTTTACATTTGAATTATTTGAGTGTTTTCCATGGTTGTGTTGACATTTCTGCTTTTATAACTGAGGGGATTATAATCGGAGGAAGGTTAAGCTTAAAATAAAAACGTTTAAATTGAATACATTTTTTTCTCCTGGTCCTTATTTTAAATAGGTCATAAAAAATATCAATAATTATCGATATCGACTGATATGAAACACTTATATCGTGATACAGTTTTCAGCCATATCGCCCAGCCCTACATCACGCTATCTTATATGTAACATTGTTGGGGTTGCTGCCATGTAAACCCAAATCCACTAAAGAACAGAGCAGAACATGCTAACCTATGTCTGATGGCAGGGACCCAGGTTCCATTCAGCCCGAGATTATTTATTTGTTCTAGGAGATGGGTCAATCCTAAATGGGATAGATAAGCACACAGAGTTGGGTCCAAACAAATTCAATGATAGCCAGACAGATTCTTTTACGAGGATGGAGGAGTGAAGGGGAGCCGTCAATCCATGAGTGGACTTGTGAGATGGCTAGGGTGGCGGCGTTTGAAAAAATGTCCTATAAACTGTTTGCAAGATTGAATGTTTACACTAGACAATGGAAAAAGTACTTAGGTTTCTGGAGGGCTCCTAAGAAGCTGTGCGCTGTGAAGAGGTGTATGTGTTTATTGTTCTATCACATATACATAATATGTTTATTTGGTTTCCAAGTTGTCTATTTTGTTGTAATTTTGTTGTGTTGTCTTAAATATTATGGTTATTATTTTATCTTTCCTTAAGTTATGATGACTTTAAAGCAGATAAACACTGTATAATCCATTCATTGCACTTTTGTATAAGTATCAATAAATCTGTATAGGTATTGTTATCAATATTGTCACTGTCAGTCACTGCAGACTTTTAATGTATTAATAATACTGTTAAAGTAATACTGTTACAGAGGCCTTCCCATATCCCTATTAAATAAAGCACTTTTCTGGGGGAAAAGCCAAACATGTAATATCAGCAGAAAATATTGCTTATTGCCTTACATTTTATAATCCTGCTATTGGATTTCAAGTCTCAGTATCAATTCAACCATACCTGTACCTCCTTTATAGACCTTTTATTTTTTAGCCCTCAGCATAACATACAGCTCCAGGCCCTCCCTTTTTCCATCTCCCTTATTGAGCTCAGCACAGACCCCATTTCTCTTTGCTCTTAGCCAGGCCAGTCTGTACCATCTGCACTGGGCTAGAAGGTAGGCTCAATTAACTCCTTTAAAGCCTGCAAACAAGAACATCTAAAAGGTTATCGCCACATTTATTTTCCTTTTACTGTTAAGGAAAATGGGTAGCTGTGGCTCAGAGGTACAGCGGGTCGTCATTCAACCACAAGATTGCTTCTCCAGCTGCATGTCAAAGGGTCCATGAGGAAGACACTGTCCACTGCTCCTAATGCTTAGGATTACATTGTACTGTATGATTGTATGTGACAGAAAATAGTCTAAAAAGTGTTTAAATAAGCCTCTTTCCCATATGCAGTGTTGGTCATCTTACTTTAAAAAAGTAATTAGTTACAGTTACAAATTACTTCTCCCAAAAAGTAATGGAGTTAGTAACTCAGTTACCACACTGTAAAAGTAATTAGTTACTCAGCAAAGTAACTGTGACGTTATTTTTTATGTTCTACAACGCTATTATATATATAATGCCTTGGTCACCTGTTGCTGACCTGAAAAATGGAGCGTTGCTTGTTTTAACAGAGTGGCTCCGTCTCCTCGGCTGGAGCTCATGCTAGCTGCATTTGGGATGGGGTTATTATGGGGTTGGGTTATTATGGGGTTATTATGGGGTTGGGGTTATTATGGGGTTGGGTTATTATGTGGTTATTATGGGGTTGGGGTTATTATGGGGTTGGGTTATTATGTGGTTATTATGGGGTTGGGGTTATTATGGGGTTGGGTTATTATGGGATTATTATGGGGTTGGGGTTATTATGGGGTTGGGGTTATTATGGGGTTGGGTTATTATGGGGTTGGGATTATTATGGGGTTGGGGTTATTATGGGGTTGGGTTATTATGGGGTTATTATGGGGTTATTATGGGGTTGGGTTATTATGGGGTTGGGTTATTATGGGGTTGGGATTATTATGGGGTTGGGGTTATTATGGGGTTGGGTTATTATGGGGTCGGGGTTGTTATGGGGTGGGGTTATTATGGGGTTGGGTAAGCAGCAGCAACAAGTGTCTGTTAGCATGTGTTGATGTGAGGTGCTTCATAAGATTGGAGTTGCTTGAGGCAGACGTGGATAAAGTCTTTTTTCCTGGGCATAGCGTGTACGTTACATAAACATCCTTGCCTTTAATTTCAATGAGTGAGAAGTAGTGGAGGTACTTCCAGTTCCAGAACGCTACCTTTGAATTTCCCTGGCTCGTCGCCATTGTCGCTGTCCTGTGTTTAGTGGTAGTCAGAGCGTGCAGTGAGACAGCGTGAGCAGGGCATCCGCCCACCCAGCCAATCATCATCACATTTGCAACGGTGTCATCATCCCCCCCCCCCCCCACCCCCCTGCTCTCTCCAGGCAGCTGATGTGTAGCCAAAGCCTGACACATTGTGCTTCATTCAACCAAATTGTAGTAACGCGCCACTTTACATTCTCAGTAACGATAACGGCGTTGCAACGATGGGAAAAGTAATGAATTAGATTACTCCGTTACTGAAAAAATAACGCCGTTAGTAACGCTGTTATACTTAAACGCCGTTACTTCCAACACTGCCCATATGCACCTTAAAGTGTAACTCTCGGCAAAATGCAACCTAGGGTCTTTTTGTGAATGTACGTGAGTCAAACTTTAGTTTAAAAGCATATGTAGGACGGAAGCGCCACTTTTAATATTCACCATATTCTCGTTTTTGGGTCAAATGGCCTTTTGAATGGGAGAGCTAGGGGCACTTTTATGCTAGCCTCAAAATATCTATTTTTAACCACTAAGAAGACTCGACACAACATGAGACTTTGCTTCAAGTATCTCCAGGAGCTCTACACATTAACTCAGCATTGAGAACATTGTACACAGATTCACTAAAAAGAAAGGTTTTAACAACTCACCATAGCTCTTGTTTCCAACTCGACTCGTTTTGACTGATAATATGGCTGCAGCTGGAAACAACAAGAGCTTTACATTACATTACATGTCATTTAGCTGACGCTTTTATCCAAAGCAACTTACAATTGCTATATATGTCAGAGGTCACACGCCTCTGGAGCAACTATGGGTGAAGTGTCTTGCTCAGGGACACATTGGTTGATGTATCACAGTGGGAATCGAACCCTGATCTCCCACACCAAAGGCATGTGTCATATCCACTGCGCCATCACCACCCAGAGCTATGGTGAGTTGTTCAAAAGATGCCGTACTATGTTGTTGTTAGATTGTAAAAATGATAATTATTTGAAGTGTTAGTTTTAGTGTTCTGTGTTATTTGTTTGTACCTATGTGTTTTGTATAACTTTTTATATGCTGCTGCCTGTCTTGGCCAGGTCACCCTTGCAAAAGAGGTTTTTAATCTCAATGGGACTCTCCTGGTTAAATAAAGGTTAAATATCAACAGTAGTGGTTAACCTGCAACATGGCCTTTAGCCACTCAAGGTAAAATACCTAACTCCAACCAATCGAGCTGCTTTGTAGGGCGGGTCTTGGCGTGGCCATAGTGGGATTCGTAAATATTGGCTTCCGGGAATGGGAGAAAAACATGCTCAGGGTTTAATGGCATTTCTTTAAACCAATCAGAATCGTCTTGGGCGGCACTAAGTGCCCGACGCGGGTATGCTGCCTCTGCAAAATAGCCTTGGGAAGGAACTTATTTAGGTGGGACATGTATACTTAGGGAGGCGAGCTCTGGAATTAAAATGGCTGTTGAGTGTGTGATGAGAATTTTACTTAAAAAAATTGTAAAACAATAATTTGATTGTTGGTTGTACAACCCCAAATCAGAAAAAGTTGGGACAGTATGGAAAACAAAAATAAAAAAAGAAAGTACTGATTTCTAAATGTACTTTGACTTGTATCTCATTGCAGACATAATGTGAACACGAAATATTTCATGTTTTGTCTGGTCAACTTAATTTCATTTGTAAATATACATCCTTTCCTGTCATTCAGACCTGCAACACATTCCAAAAAAGGTTGGGACAGGAGCAATTTAGGGCTAGTAATCAGGTAATTTGGTTAAATAATGATGTGATTTGAAACAGGTGATGTCAACAGGTGATTGTAATTATGATTTTGTACAAAAGCAGCATCCAAGAAAGGTCTAGTCCTTTAGGAGCAAAGATGGGCCGAGGATCGCCAGTTTCACAACAAATACGTGAGAAAATTATTGAAATGTTTAAAAACAATGTTCCTCAAAGAAAGATAGGAAGACATTTGCTTATTTCACCTTCAACAGTGCATAATATAATTAAAAGATTCAAGGAATGTGGAGGAATTTCAGTGCGTAAAGGACAAGGGCACAAGCCTAAGCTGAACAACCGTGATCTCCGATCCCTCAGGCGGCACTGCATCAAGAATCGTCATTCATCTATAAGCGATATCACCACATGGGCTCAGGACTACTTTGGCAAACCTTTGTCAAGTACCACAATACGTAGTTACAGCCACAAATGCCAGTTAAAACTGTACTGTGCCAAAAGGAAGCCCTATGTTAACAGTGACCAGAAGCGCCGTCGACTTCTCTGGGCTCGGAGGCATCTGGGATGAACCATCACACAGTGGAAACGTGTACTGTGGTCAGATGAATCAGTATTTCAGGTATTTTTTGGGAGAAATAGACGCCGTGTGCTCCGGACCAAAGAAGAAAAGGATCATCCAGACTGTTACCAGCAACAAGTCCAAAAGCCAGGGTTTGTCATGGTATGGGGTTGTGTCAGTGCCCTTGGCAAAGGTAACTTGCACTTCTGTGATGGCACCATTAATGCTGAAAAGTACATAGAGATTTTGAAGCACAATATGCTGCCTTCAAGAAGACATCTTTTCCAGGTACGTCCAAGCATATTTCAACAAGATAATGCAAAACCACATTCTGCACACATTAGAAAGTCCTGACTGCGGAGGAAGAGGATACGGGTACTTGACTGGCCTGCCTGCAGTCCCGACCTGTCTCCAATAGAGAATGTGTGGCGCATTTTGAAGCACAAAATGCGACAACAAAGACCCTGTACTGTTGCCCACCTTAAGACTTGTTTGCAGCAAGAATGGGACAAAATTACACCTGAAACACTTCATCACTTGGTGTCTTCAGTCCCTAAACGTCTTTTAAGTGTTGTGAAAAGGAATGGCAACATTACAAAGTGGTAAATGCTTTACTGTTCCAACTTTTTTTGAAGTGTGTGAAAAAAAAAACAATAAAAATCATGAGGAACACATTAAATAATGTGCTGTTGTATTGTCTGCAATGAAATACAAGTCAAAGTACATTTAGAAATCACTACTTTCTTTTTTTATTTGCGTTTTCCATACTGTCCCAACTTTTTCTGATTTGGGGTTGTAGGTCGGAGAATGTTTCCTGAATTGAACAGAGCGTAGAAGGCCAACACAAAGAAAGCAGAAGTTCAGGGACATCCAGCTGAAAATGAGGGACATCCGGCGGAACCTCCGGCGGCACCAGAACAATCCTGGAATTGAAATGTCGTTGATATGGATATGTGGAAACTAACTTGAGAAGACATTTTCTACACGAGGTCTATGAGTGATGGATAAACCATAACCATATCGTTAATTTGAGAGCGCTAGGAGAGTTGTTTTTAAATTGGTCCCTGCTCACAACTCCATTACTTCGTGACCAATGGAATATAAGAAGTGAAATGTTCAGTGCGGTGAATTATCTATTTAAAGCAAGCATCTATAGCACACTGAGATAAATGGTAGGACAGCATTTTAATATATTATGGTATAATTTAGTAAATGTTAATGACAATGTAAAGTATGTGCATTAGTAATATTCATTAAGCATCATCTTTCAGATTCATTCTTACTCATCCTTTGAATGTTTAATGCAGCTTCATTTAAATGGAGGATGTGCCCTGTATGGTGGCTCTTAAGGCTCAAGGAGCTGCCCCTTTGCTATTTTTTGGCTGATGTGCCCCTCTGGACCAAATAAAAAAATATTAGTGCAACTCTTATTGCTGCTGCTATTCTTATAATTACTGCCAGTATTCCAATAAACAAGTCATTACTTTAAAGAGGCATTGGTTTCGTTTGAAGAATAAATTGAGGAGGGAATCTAAATCTTTCTTTCTTTGTTTAAATGAGCATTACGTAAAATATTGATCTTTAGGTCAGTGACTTATTTGCACAGCAGTTAAGGTTGAAACTAAGAGTTAACATCAAGTCATTTAGTGATTTAAATTAAGATTATTCCCATGGGAGACTTCATGTTACTGACTTGATTGTGTAGCATCAGATATCTTGGAGCTCGAAGTGTGTTGCCAAGCACTGTAAACGGCTAATTGTTGACTGTGGTTACCCAAGATGAATACAGCTTTACACATGAACCGCCGTCGCACACTGATTGCAGGAACTCTAAAGAGAGCTGACAGCGGCAGAGAGAGAAATAATTCAAGGCAGCCGACAGGTGAATGTTTGTAACTGAAATATTTAATTGCTCCGTTTTGAATTACTGCCATCAATTCTCTGTACACGTCCCACAGTTCATGTTCACCTCAGTAGGTTGTTGATTGTCAGACTTTATACATGAAACTCCGTTCATTTTGAATGAAGTCAAGTCTTCCTCACCATATTCTCTGATGCTAAAAAATTGCATTATATACAGCTATTTTTAGATTTCCTTGATTTACAAGACTACTGACTGCGGTAGCTGTGTGGAATGTTTCTCAACCAAGCAGATATCACACTGTCAGTCATCTTCCACCGTCCCCATCTTATCTGGAATCCTCAGGAGCCGGTCAGCGGAGTGAAATGATGACTTTTGAAAAGGATTTATTCATATATTCATTGGGCATATTAGCAATTCAATGCATTAGCCCAGTTTAGTATGGAGCAGAAGAAAGTAACAATTTTGAGGCGAGATGTGTAAGGCAGAATGTTCTGCAAGCTATTTGCATATGAATGGAGACATTTTCACCTAGATTGAAATCTGTTGAGATGAAAGATTCCGGCTATCGCTGTGCTGGCTGGCTTAGGACCGAGGCACCAGCAGAGTGATGGCTTCTGAGACCAATTCTCTCCGAGCAGTAATGGACACTAAAGTGTCCCTAATTAATTCCGTAACATTATCTCCAAACTGCGAATGGTCAGCATGAGCCAAACCGGTCGAGGTTCTCATTGTTAAATTCTAATCTAGGAACACCTGCTGTTTAGATTTCCTTTACATATTTGACACAGATAAAGGTCATTTTGTTTTTCGAACGGGCAGGGTGGAAGCTAGGGGCGAGTCCGACGATGGTGCCAAATTTCTCTGCTGGCTGGCTGAGTGTGCACCTGGGGGAAGAGCTGGCTAAACAATTGGTGCATTCACCAGAACAGGCTCTGGATTTTCCAGCCTCAAGCCAGCACGATGATTCCTTCCAACAAAAGGAACTCACGGTGCTGTCCACTTCAAATCTTAGTAATTAAAGTTCTTCATAACATTATACATTTAAAAAAGCTTTTCATCTTAAGGTACTGTTGTGTAAAGCTCAAAAACCAATCTAATTTCCTTCATCCGGATGGAAGTAAATAGTGTATTTGTTCAGAAAACTATTTTCAGCTGCAAATTTGATGTGCCAGTGAGTATTTAGGGCAGCCTGTGTTCATGGTAATGAAGGAACATGTCACCCAGTGCAACACTGTGGCTCAGTGTGTTTTTAAAAGGTTTCGGACAACAATGGAGCTCTATGGAGCAGAGGTATAAGAGATATCATGGTTTCGACCCAGATACGTGTTAGTAGAATACATTCTTTGCTGGTTTTGGTCTTCTAATTGGATTTGTTGACAAAAAAGAAAAAAAAATAGAATACCACCAGACTTATTCTTTATCAGTGCGGCTCCCACTATTTATTTGTTTACCATGGATTCAATTCAAAAGTAGCATTGTTTGAGAAGAAACACTGAATGAATGTACACCCGTGTTGACCAGCTGTATTTACATACAGCGTGTGAGTAAAACCTGCTGTCACGGTCCAGGTGACAATGAATTCAGCACAGCTGCTGTCAGACCGCTCTAGTCCCATGCAACAGTGGACGTAAATGGTATTTTGGTTAATGAGCAAATACAATTGAAGAAAAAAAACAAAAAAAAAAACAGGCCATTCACATGGGCTGTGTCCAGTTTATACTTGGCTCCAGATTCCACGTCTCTAAGCAGCGGGAAAGGCGACAGCGCTGGCCCGGGGTGAGATGCTGTCACGATGTTGGCTGTAATCTCTGACCACCAGCTGCACATAGCACCTGTTTATCTCTCCTAAAGAGAGCTTTTTAGAGGTGGACACACACACACACACACACACACACACACACACACACACACACACACACACACACACACACACACACATTTGTGGCAGTACAGTCTATTTCGATCTATTCATCAACTCAACCACAAAGTCATGTGAAAAGCAGACGGAGACTTCCCTAAATGTAGAAATGAGTAACAGCAACATTCTTACATGGTTTACCGGACTGTCTGGCAGAAGAGATGCAAGTCCAGCCAAAGTGAAATCACTATAACATCACTATTGTCTTTATTTAGGGACAGAGTGATACTTCTAGTGGGTTTAGGGTGATGTTAGGTGTGTTATGTTAGATGTATGTGTATGAGAAGATTTTCACACACACTCACACTCACACACAGACACACACACACACACACACACACACACAATATTGATGTCTCTGTGGACAGTGTTAGAAGTGTTGACTCTTTGTTGTGGCACCTGAAGGAACGCCACAGATGAGAGCACCTGTCCGTCTCATCCTCAAAGACAGGCGTCCAAAGAAACCTTCCTTTGTGTCACATTCTTTGCATCCGATGCTCACTTTTAATAGTTTTGAGCTCTGAAGCATGAAACCAACTTTTTTTTTCTGCAGCACAATCATTATCTAATCAGTGCTAAGAAATGAGAACAGCACTAATAACGAGGAGCTCGGCGTGCTGTTTCCTGGAGTTAATCCATAGGGTCAGCTGTGGGCGCCAGGCAGGCAGAGAAACACGTTCCTGTGATTCAACAACACATTCAAACATCCACCAGTCTAAATAAAGCCACCGCAGTTTTTTACCCACGTTCTAAAAAAAACTTTTGAAGATCTTTAATGAGGCACATACGAGCAGCAATTACAGAATAACAAAGGCAGTTCCTCCATGGCTTGTGATGAGAGCAGCTACTTGTAAACTCCATTTAAAAAAAGCAACAGTAATCCAATAATAATTCAGCAATTCATATTCAACGGACCAACAGAAACTGCACGGAAAGGTTCAACGGTATGAGATTTTCTCAGAATATATCACAGTTTCACGGTGTCACAATATTACACTATTATTATTATTATTATTATTAAATGGGTTTCCTCAGGAGGGTGGCTGGCGTCTCCCTTCGAGATAGGGTGAGAAGCTCAGTCATCCGTGAGGGGCTCGGAGTAGAGCCGCTGCTCCAAAGGAGCCAGTTGAGGTGGTTCGGGCATCTGGTAAGGATGCCCCCTGGGCGCCTCCCTAAGGAGGTGGTCCAGGCACGTCCAGCTGGGAGGAGACCTCGAGGAAGACCCAGGACTAGGTGGAGGGATTACATCTCCAACCTGGCCTGGGAACGCCTCGGGATCCCCCAGTCAGAGCTGGTTAATGTGGCTCGGGAAAGGGAAGTTTGGGGTCCCCTGCTGGAGCTGCTCCCCCCGCGACCCGACCACGGATAAACGGACGAAGATGAATGTATGGATGGATGGATGGATATTATTATTATTATTATTATTATTATTATTATTATCTGTTACAATGACCCTTAAAGGAATGAAAACATTTTGCTTGAGCAAACGCTTAATTATAACTGAAACTTGAAACCATTATTTTAAATGGAAGTGTGTGTGAAAAGTCTCCATTTTGAAAATAAACAAAATATATTTTTTTCAATACTTTACCTAATACTATTACCCTATTATTATTATTATTATTATTATTATTATTAGTAGTAGTAGTAGTAGTAACCCTACTGCACAGTAAACAACCAGATTGTACAGCCTACTAAAAGAGTAAAGATTCAAAGTTGCTATAATCAACATATAGTATGCCCCATCTACTGAAGATCATGAGACTAATTACATATTCCAGCGAGATGTTCTGTCCAGCTCTGACTCCAGCTTTTTTACTGGATGGCAGGATGATGTTCATTTGCGAGGTCATTGGATAATTATTCCACAGGGCATTGGAAAATTCACAATAAAATAAAAGATTCATCCACTAGAATAAGACAATGAGAGCAATGTTTTCTTTAAGTGACCAGTACGACTGAAGCACACCCATTTAACAAACCAGTCCTTTAGTTCATGCATGTAATTCTTTAGCGTGTCTTAATTAAACCCAAGAGGCGCTTTCTCCTTCAATTTCATTAGAACGTTTTCTGGACTCGAGGCACCAATAGACCTAATACAAAAAAAACTTATGTGGTATTAAAAAGATGAACAGCTCCTTCAATAACCTTTTTTATTAACAGAGGGTTACCTAACAATTGAGTATTATGCTGCCAGAGTTATGGAAGAAGAGGTGTGAAAAATATCGAAGCAGAGTCAGACTGACAGGCCTATGAGCAAGAGCCTCAAACTACACTCACAATAGGAAACCAGGAAGTTCATTACACACCTTTAATAATGTGTTTCATCCATCAGAGGAGATATTAAATCAGACCTACCAATACAATCTCACTCATGGCATTTAATAAATATATATATATATATATATATATACACACACACACACACAGGGTGTGATTTGTTGAGAAAAGCAGGGGGATGCCAAAACACTTATTTATGCATTTCAATTTATGCAGTTTTGGTGCCTAAATTTAACTGCCATCGCCGCATGACGCAACCTTTTTCTGGCTAAACTCCACTACCATGGCCACTAAAAGGACCGTCATCTGGCGGTGCCTGTAGCCGGCCCGGAGTCACCTATTAGCAGCTGAACAAGTGTCGCTGGTAACCGGCGTCTCGCTAAATACAACCAGCGACTGCTACTGACTGTTCAGGTTACAGCACTTTACTTAGTTTGAAATACTTCTATTTTAGGTGTATAATGGTCTTTTGGTGAAGTAGCATTGATCACTTTAAAGGGGGATACATTTTGTCCCCACCGGGGATAAAAATAATTCAGCAGAGGCAGGGATATGTAGTGTATTAGACATGTATCTCACAGTTAAGCAGAAGATCCAATGATGAGCTAACAGGTCAGACTGCAGTGCTTGTTGAATGACACTTTGACACAAAGAATAGCAATCGGACCTAAGATTTGGCACCAGCGCCCACAGGGACTCATTTATTTATTTATTTCTTTAGAGAAACAGGGACAGCGTACAATAAACATTAACCTCAAAGGGAGAGATGCATTGTACCGGGTTTTAGTTCAAGAGCTAATTTTTTTTCAGCTGATGTTAAGCTAAAATACATAAAACATACATGAGTAATAAGATTTACAATGAATAAAAATAAAAAAAACAAAAAAAAGGTACAAAAATTCATGTTCACACCTTTCATACACTTAGACCTTAGATCACACACTTACACACACACATACATATATCTGGTCACATGTGGGGACAAATTTGATTTGATAAAAGCCATTTCTTTGCCTGCCGTGTGAACGTGTAAGAATTTGTGCTTTTTATCAGCTCTGTAGGCAACATATGAGTTCAGAGGCATTACAAGATGATTAATGGTATCTAATGACAGAGCTGGGTGACAGACTGATACAGTATTGTTATATGAGACTAGAGTAGTAAGAGTGTATGGGCTTGGTTGTTGTTTTATAGTTATCGTTGTGTTTTCCTATTCTTAAAGGCTGCATTAAAGAGTAAACACCATTGTGGCTGACTGTTATCTGGCTGTTTTAGTTTATCCGACTCTCACATAGGGTTGGGCGATAGAGAGAAAATCAGATATCACAATATTCTTGACCAAATACCTCAATATCGATATTGCGGCAATATTGTAGGGTTGACAATTGGTGCTTAAACAAAATATCTTCACACTTAGATTTTAGATAAATAATCATCAGTAATGTGGACATAATGTCTATGTGGGGAAAAGGCAAATAATAGAACAGCTAGAACAGATGACATCACTTTACTGTAATGCAGCCTTTACAACCAGGAAAAGACAACAGTTATGTCATATCACGATATTACGATATCCAAAATCTAAGACGATATCTAGTCTTATATCTTTTATCGATATATTGCCCAGCCCTACTCTCACATGCTTTGGTTATCATACTGGCATTATTCCTGATTTTCTAAAGTTTTATTGGGTTCATATACTGGAAACTACCGCAGGTCTTACCCTAAAATATATCTGCATTATACCAATATAATATTTTAACAAAGTTGCACTCAAACTAACCTGTAGAAAAGTCCCTATCTATCCTTCCTAAGAAGTTTCACCACTTGTTATAGATGACAGTGCAAAATACAAATAAGAGACTCTCTCTTAAATGAATAAATTAATTACTTTGTTTTATAAGCAGATCCTTATTGGCATAAAACTAAACTGGAAATCTAGTGGGCAATGTCCTCATTAGGGTGAAGACCAAATGTGTGTCAAAAAGACCTATTTCACAGGCATTTTTGACATGTCACAGTGGGAAATGCCCAGGTACAAATGATAAAAATGAATGATGGCTGAATTCCATTTAGCTGCTTCAGTTTCGCATGCTGGCTCACTGTCATGGTTTACTGGGACACTTGAATAGAACAGAGCCATCATTCGTGTTATTAGCAACACCTGTGCTTTTCCTACTATCACAAGTGAAAAAGTCTGCTGTGAAAAGGCTATCACATCCAAACACCTCAAATGGCCGCAAACTCTAATTTCCTTCAGACGATCGCGGTCTCAAACTCATAAATAAATCACCTATGTTCAGTGTTTACAGTATCATGAGCATAGCATTAGTCACAAGTAGACAATGATTGTGAGATCAAAATGTGGACACAAGGTCTTAGGACAGACTCTCTTACCACTCGCCCACCGGTATCAGGTAGATATGATGATACCATATCTCTGGGAATCACACTTCTATTAGGTATCAGAGTCTGTCCTTGTGTGCCTGGGCAGGTGAAACTCAACAAAAATAAAATAAAAGCCCAAATTCCCTTTCAGCCACTCTAAATCTTTCATACGTTAAGAAATAGTGATCTAGGCCTCCACCGCTGCCTCCACCTCCAGCTCTTCTCTATCAACCCAGACCTCCCTCTGGTTAATCTCAATGTTAGTTCCTCCCCCGATGTGTGCATGTTTTAAATGCTTATTAGCTGAACATATCACTCGGCTGCTAAAAAAGCTCTCTCATGCCGAGCTTCAAAGCAGAGCATTGCGGTTAAATCCCAGAGATGGCTGCATGTTGTTTACCTCTACAATCCCCATTCTTTCTTACTCCTTATCCCCTCCACCGTTCTGCTATAGTTAGTAGTCCTGTCGATTCTTGTCAGAAGGTCTTAAAGCTCCCGAGACAACAAGGCTTGCAGAGAGGAGAAAAGGGTGTTAAATTTAGTGGACTCAGTCAGGAAGCTGGCGATTTTTCGGTTTTCTAGGTCAGGTAAGTGCCAAGTCCATGCCTCTGACTGAAACATATGGGGGGAAACGAACATATAGCAGACCACTGCCTGAGGGGAGGAGAGAGAGGCAGCCAACTTCTGTTTCTTCTTTTAAGTTCAGCTGAAATATAGGCTACTGTACGTCAAGTGGTGACATCCAACATTCCCTTGGATTATCTTTTATCTTGCGTTTGTTGCCGGTACGATTAGGGATTGGTATCAACAATGGGTCAGTAGTATAAGCTCCTGAACAAACAGTACACGTAAACGTTAATTCATTCTAACATAGCTGGCATTCATATTCAAGTTCCTAACTGTAATGATGGAGAAGCTGCCGACGTTTAACGTTGCATTACTGCATGTTTGCTCTCCAGTCATGGCTGACAGGGCAAAAAGTGTACTCACTTTACTAAATTTAATTATCTAAATGCAATATATGTAAAAAGGTAGTTGTGTGTGAAGGAGTTAACACCAGCAATACAACATTATAGAAATCGGAAGCAGTGTTTGACTGCTTTAGCAAAGCGGCTGCTGCTGGCTCCAATGCTGATAGGATTTTCCAAAGTAAAAAGGTACGCCCGTCACTCATCATCATTAAAAAAATAAGTAAATTGTTAACTCACGACACAGTAAGTGTCGGTCTTCTAATTAAGGTTCATAAAAGATCCCATAGGCAACGCCAATCAAGCAGCAGCCACAGCTTCGTCAGTGGATACCAGAAGTCCAACCCCTTCTCCATCGCTAGGCGAGGGAGAGAAAAAAGCAGCGACTAGCAGTGAAGCAGACATATGTATCAATGGCTCCTTCCTCATTATACTGTATATACAGGAAACTCAAGGAACAATTTCATTTGTTACTTCCACAAAAATTTAACAGTAACTGTTGAATCTTATCACATCTTTTCATTTATTTTTGTATTCATTTAACTTTTATTATCCTCGACAGATCATTGCGGGATGACCCTCATTTACATCAAGTCAATCATGTCTTTGCACCAAAGAATGGAGTGTATCAACGACAGTATCTATAAGTATCAGTATAAGCAAGTGACATCTTTCAGCTGCCTTCCTCAGGAAGTAGGTACAGTGCGATGAGGACAAGGACCTCACGCTACCTTAATTGCTCCCCCCCCCATTATTTTATTTATTTAATTGTTTTAAGCATGCTTTGTGCAGCTATACACATTCGGTTTGTCTGCCGAGCTTCTGCGTTACTGATTGCCATGTCAAATTCCTGTGTCTGTTGATGCATTTGGCAAATAAAGTGATTCTGATTCTGATGCCAGTATCAATAAAAGTAACGAAACCTATCCCTAGGTACGATGGAGTAACACTCATCCTCGGTGAGCAGTGATTGAAAAACAGTTGTAGAAGTACAGGACAACTTGAAAACATGCAAACACGCACACTCACTTGCACACACATACACCCTCTTGCCAATGCCGCATTTGGGCAAGAGTTCTTTTGACAGAGGGAATCGAGGCAAACACACTTTCAGGGTCTGATGAACATGTCACCCAGGGAGAAGAAGGAATAATTTGCTCTTTCATTTGGTTCATTCCACTGGATGTCTTCTGCTCCACAGCGGCTGCTGTCAGCCTGCAGGAAATTAAGTGTTTACTGAACTTGGCCATCCTTTTTCCACAGCTCCAGGATGCACTATTACAGCAGGCATGACCATTAATAAGCACAGTCATGGATCACAGACTGTCATGGATTCTGAGAAGTGTGAGAATCATCTTGAGTACAGATGAATATAAAAAACATGATATGGCGACACTAACCGCAAGCACATCAGGACCTTCCTCTAACAGCCTGAAATGTGATTTATGCTTGACGCTTTGGAGGCGCTGTTGTGACATCAAAATTACGTAATTTCCTGCCGGCGCGTCCGATTTTCAGCGCGAGCAGAGGGCGCGCACCAGTCTTTTATGGTGACTGAAAGGCTTGATCCCACCAAGTAGGTCATCCAATCAAATCAAAGCACTGACGGCACTGCTGCTGCCAGTTCTGCCATTGTTTATATTTTTCTTCTTCTTCTGGTCCTTAGAAAGAAAAACATCGGTAGCCGTTGCTCCTTAGCACCACCGCTGTTCGGGAGAAGACTGCAGCTAGTGTCACAACCACCACACGCCGGTATAAATACTCACGGCAATCCCATGACGTCACATTTTAATGCGCCAGCTTGGCTGCGGCTACTGTAAAACGGCCATGAGAGTGCTTCAGTTTTTGAAGCAGCCTCCGCTGAAAATTACTGAACATTATACAGGAATTTGGTGTAACTAAAGGAAAAGCAAAAACAGTCCAAGCAATGGCTCCATCTTTAAACATTTCAAACTAAAAGAACTTATCACGCGCCAATCCCATCTTTTTTCTCACAATACCGATTCCGATATACATTAACTCAAGGTATCTAATACAGAGTACCAATCCAAAACCGATCTTTATAACATCTTCAACATATCTCTTTTTCCAAAATTTGTATGTAACTGTATGGAACTCAATAGAATCATATTTATATGTAAGGTAACATGACGCCAGGTATTGCTGTGACTGAAGCTGCAATGTAAAGTATTTTCATCATCTATTCATTTTCCAATCTTTTATTGTGATAAATCACTTAGTTACACAATAAGTTATTAGTAAGTACAAGGTGCCATCTTCAAATGTCCTGTTTTGTCTGTCCAAAACAGTCCAAAACCTGAAGATGTTTAGTAAATTGTCTCTTTTTTTGTCAAATATGAGAAAAAAACAGCAGCATATCCTCACATCTGAGAAGCGGGAGCCTGGCATTTTTGCGTGACAAAATAGTTGCAGATTATTTCAGACTGCTGTGACTGACTGAATGTAAAACAGAATTTTTCTTCACATTCACATCATAAACCATATTTAATTTAGATTGGTGGCCGATAACCAATACGTTTAATGAGGTCATTATCGGCCCTGGTGCCGATCCAGTATCCGATTGGTGCATCCCTTACTAAGATACTATAATTGACTTTCAGTTTGAACTATTGTTTGTTATGATTGCATAAAAGTGTAAGAAATTAGAGGGAAAAGAGAGAGAGTAAAGCAGGCTTCTAAATAAGGGTGTCACGATTTCGATTTTAAATCGAAATCTATTGAAATTAAGTCACAATCTTGAATATCGAATAAAAAAATGGAATCGTCGATACTGCCACGCCCCCATGTCACGTCCGGTTGGCTTGTCAAGTGGAAAAACACACACATGTTGAAGTGCTGCGAGTCAGTCAACCTCCTCTAAATTAGCTAGCGGCAATCAGAAGATAACATGGCAACAGCAGATGCTGGAGACCCATCGACAGAACTTGAGCCCCCTCCTCTTTCACTGAAGTGTGTGGAAGTGTGGAAGTATTTTGGATTTTATGTTGACAACGTTCGCGTTGTCGTCAAAAAAGCCACAGTTTGCAAGCTCTGCTATGTACCATATTCTGTGTGTTTACCATTACACATTAGCCTAGCAGCTAGCGGATATTCCTTCTGCTAAAAGCTTTACCGCACGGTTGAATTTCTGCCTGCATGCACGTTTTACCGCCTAAACAGAGCAGCTTATATTGGTTATATTAGAGAGAACAACAAGTTAGTGGACTGCCTGAGTCGCCTTATTTGCTATCGGTCTGCTCAGCTGCTGTGCTGGCTCGATGGTGTTTTAAGCCCCCAACTTAGCCTTCAAGGCAGCGCAGCGACCGTCGTCTTCAACCATAACTGTCACTGCACGTTGTGAGTCTCAACACGATCTGAGTCGCGTTGAGTTGCGCATGCTCAGATTTAAACGGTTTACGGCATAACAACAATAACAGAAGATCGGAACAGCAATAATAGAAGATATAGAAGATGGAAATAGCAGTAATTTATTATTTAGCGTAACGCATCACATGTTCACGGCATGATCCCTCACGTCAGTTAATAAAAAATAAAAAAGTCAGTAAAAATGGACCTACGTAACCAAGTTGGTTCACTGCTGGCTACAAGTTAGTAATCAAACACAACAAAGGCTGTTACTGGAATGGTGTTTTGAGCTAACGTTAGCAATCAAACAATCATAGATAGCATTTGATAACTAAAACGTTTTTGAAATGATTTCCATCTTCTATTATTGCTGTTCCCATCTTCTGTTATTGTCGTTATGCCGTAAATTGTTTAAATCTGAGCATGCGCAACTCAACGCGACTCAGATCGTGTTGAGACTCACATCGTGCAGTGACAATAATCATGGCCTAATCCTAGTGCCTTCCATGCAGCGCTGCCTGGAAGACGTTGTTGGGGGCTTTAACACCAAACTCAGTGTGGTGCGAAAAAAGAAGTAAAAATCTCTTGATTTTCGAATTCGAGAAATGTAATCGAATCGAGGATTTGGAGAATCGTGACACCCCTACTTCTAAATATTGTGTTGCATGTCTACAATAAAAGAAACATGTCCACATGATTCAACTGATTAACAAATTTCAAAATTGTCGCTGGGACAAAAACACAAATTGCAGAAAATTGTTCATGCTTGCCTCAAGTGTGTGTGTGTACCTCCAGTTTATATAAAAGACACAAAAAGACTTTGAAGTCACTCATGTGTGAAGGTGGGAAATATCAGGACGGCATAATGAGGATTACATTCATCACAGGACACGTAAAGGACACTTAAAATGTACAAAAAGTGCCCGAAGGCTCGTCTCAAGTATATTCTCTTTAGGTTTACTGAAGGTGTTAGAAGCGTAACTGCATGTTTCATTAAAGGTGGGTCGTCTCATACATATTCATCAAAATGATGGATACCTTTTTGCATATCACTGTGATGGAAACACATGCTGTTTGATAACAGATACTGTATAATATAGAATGTTGTCTTTCAAAATGAATGCGTAGTATAAATCAGTGAGGATAAAACTGACCATTAAAATGATTGACGCCTTGCCTGTTACCTTGATGCCTGTCTTTATAACTACAGGGATTTGAAATGGTATTTTACACGTATCTGACAGCTTGCTCCTTTTTCTGTTCGGAGGTTTCATTCCCTGAGCTTTCTGTTAAAAATGTACAATATGTTGGACAATAACAAAATACTAGTTTTGATACCCGTGTTGAGGTTTGATGTATTCATCAACTGATTATTATATGTCAGCTCTCTTTTTGAGGCACATTTATTGTTTAATGCTGACTCTGTAGAAAGATCTTAAAGGAGAATTGCGGTGGATTTCAACCCGTAGCTCTGTTGGTTGTAAATGTGGAGTTCTGTCAGTAGCAAGAAAAACTAAACCAACCGGTGCTGCCTCCACCGTGCTCTCCTCCTGCTAGAGTTAGCACCCAACAGGCTGAAACAGGGCAGGTTTTAAATGTGTTTTAGCCTCTAAACATGTCGGACATGTCATATCAAGTGCTTACCCATGTGCAGTGATTCCTTCTGAGGGAACACAGAGAATCTGACTGCAGTAGATGTGACAGAAAGGCAGAAAAGTTGTCTCTACCTTTGTTTATTTCCTGATTTCTGGTGAAGCCCAATTAATCGATTCCCGAACTCATACAATCCAATATTCCAAAACTTATTTTTTCCACATAGTCCTTACTAATGACTATGTAGCAACATGCTGTAACCTGACACCACACCTGTAGAGGGTTCAAAACTTCAAGAGCTATCGCGCATCTGCAGGTCGCTAGGCAACAGACACTCACAGACTGTCAGCTGAGAGAGAGAGGAGAGAGAGGAGACTCCCCTTTAAAGAGAATTCCCCTTTAAAGTCTCTCGTGTCCCTGCTTACTCTCTACTAGTTTGTATTGTCAAACAGTAATGTTATCACTGTTAACGTGACAAGAAAAAAAGCTTTTCGTCTGAGGACTAACTGATGTATCTGGCCAACGTAACGCTATCTCATTTAAACTTGGCTAGGTTTGCTGGAGTGTAAACTTTCCCAAATCCAATAAAAAGCAGCACAGAGCCGTCAGCCTTAACTCTGTTAGCATCCAAGACCGGCATACACACAGTGGGGAAGTACTACACAGACGGTTACACGGTGGACGGGCTAGGCGTGATGTAACCTGTAACCCCACAAACTAATGTATTGATATGATATGCTAACTCTTGGCCTTGGAAGTAATGCTACGTTACTGTAACGGTAGTAAGCTGGACATGCAAACGCAAATAATGGCAGCTTATGTTTTTAAAAACTTTTAAAAACACACTTTTTGATCTATTTCGTATTGTTTTGTGAATTTGATTTTGGAAAGGCTAAAAGAAAATACACCACCATCTAAAAGACTTTACTCTTACTAGAACCCCATACACACTGCTTTAGGCTAGTTAGGTAAGCTACTGTTGGACAATTGACTCCTTTCTATTAGACAGACATAATGGCCAAATGCAAATGTCAATTTATAGTAATCTTCAAAGGCTATAAATCAACCAGCTTTAAGTCTCTGATCTATTCTGATGTCCATCCTAGGCCAGTTGCTTTGATGAGGAAAGGACATTGATTTTGCAGGTTGATGGAATTCGTATCTGAACTTTTAAAGCCAAATGAGAGGCAGTTCCGTATCAGATTTTTGGATACTGTCACACTTTTGCAATTCATTCTCCATGGAGCTGAGCAGATATCAAAAAATGTGGAGGTGGAACAAAACTCTATGTCCCGTTTCTGGGTAACACAAGCAGTGAAGTTAAATAATGATACAGTACATGTAGCCTACATTCTGAAATTATGATTAACAGTTATTCTCTGGGGAAGAATGGTTGGAGTGATAATGAATACAAGCAACAATGTAACCCTATTATTAGTGGAAAAGCTAGTATACTCATGATGCGTAGCTCATTAATGTCTGTTCTTGTATGGACAAAGATGCGCTTTGGCATACTTGGACGATGATAAAACAAGATGCTGACGGCGGTGAAAAGCTTGAGAGGTCATGACACCTTTCTGGCTCCCAGCATTGCTGCCATTCTCATTTTCTAATATGCACATTTTATTTTGTTGGCAGGAATATTAATATTAACGCCTCCAGATGACCTATTTTTCCTAGATTCTGATTTGCCCGGGAATTTGATTTATAAACAAAAATAAATGGTTAAAATGATACATTTAAATCAAAACAACGGAGCATTTGTTCATCTACGAGCTCTCTGGATGTTGTTTTTAAGTCCTGAAGCCATTTTTTAACCATATGGTCCCTTGCTTCTTTTAATGACTATGCAGTGGAGCTTTGCATTGTGACGCCTATAAAGGTGTAGTGTAATGGAAGAGCATACATTTCAGGGCTAATAGGTTGCCGAAGGCTACACTGCGGCTTGGCTGTGCTGCAAAGCTGCACTCGGCAAAACCAACTCTCATCTGAGCTCTTCACACCTGAGATGAGGCTCAACGGTCAGTCTCTATAGGCAGGAGGAGTCTCAGTGTGCTGCCTGGGAGCCCTGCAGGGCTAACCGAGAGAAAAAGGTAACAAAGGCATCATCTTCTGACCTTTCCACATACACTGGTACCTTCCCCGACATGATGAGGGTGTCACAGCCTCTCTCGCTGTGTCATCTCTCACCCACTCCCACTTATTTCCTGCACCTGTCTCTGTCCGTCTGTCCTTTTACTTTCATCACCCTCCAAATGAGGGTTTATTCCCACTAAAGTGTGTGCATGGTACAGGCGTATGAGGATGTAGAAATCACCAGCTGAACTCCTTCACCGCCTCTGACCGCCTCCCTATCCCCTCTCTTGTCTCTCTGTTCAGACGCTCACCTGTCCGTGCGACTGTAGGCATTAAGAAGCTGTCACTGAACTGCTGTCAGTGCCAATGTCTGCCTCGGGTCTCAACTCCCTCCTCGAGATCTCTCGGCACAGGCCTTAATGAGCCCTGTAGTGGAAACGATGAGACAGAGTGACAAAGGGAGGCAGGAGTGTGACGCCCATGAGGGGAAAAGGTAGCGGAGGAGAGACAGAGCAACATGGGAGAACAATTATCCCGACTGTGTGGTGCTGTATATGGCCATTCAGCCCTTAGCAGACATGTTACGAATGAGCTACTGTACATCCTCCATTTTTTATTTCTAATAATAACTTGTTGCTTTGCCAACACAGGTTTCTTTACTGCCGAGCCCATAAAACACCCTTGAATTGAATTGTGAGAGGAACCGTGGGGGATTGAAAGAGAAACAAGGCCTGATATTTTAAAAGGAGAGGGAGGGAGGGAGGGACTACTACAGACTACACAACTTTCACCATGCTTTTCCAGACTGATTTTTGATTTGTAAGACATAAAGCCTCGAGTTGGAATGAAGTCTGTGCTTGTGCCCGTCACGACAGGCCATCTACCTCGAGTGGTTCTGAGACATGTCTGGACTTCGAAACGGGCTGTCCAGACACTACCAAAGTTTTCAGACAGGTTCGATTTCATCACAGTCAAATAACAAGACGCACGTGTACTTTGAGCCTCTTGGATATGAGTCTGATACCAGGGGATGAGCAGTATGCAATGGCAGTGGAAACTGGCGGGCAACTTTCCATCTGGAATAATCTAGCAGAAGCAAGAAGTGTTACCTACAAACTGGAAATGTAAGTGGTATAAATTGATGACTTCAGGTTTCACACAAAATCCCACACAACCGTCAACTTTTGTCTGGGACAGCCCAAAATCACACAGTGTTAGGATCAGTTGCATAGTCTGTGCACACCCAGGTTGATTTGATAACAGTCTGGGATAGAAAATGTCTTCTACTTTAAGCAATCATGAGATTTTTAAAGTCTTGCTGACAGGGGCAGATGACATCAAGAGAAGCTCTTGTGTTGAAAGAGCGAGAGCCAAAAGAGAGAAAGATACAGTACATCCCCTAATACTGTATGTGTATAAAAAAGAAACGGGAAATGAAAAGCAGAGTAGAGCCAGTATAACCCATGTTTGCAGATGGCTTTTGGACGAAGTTTCCTCTGCTTCCCCTCTGACAGTCTCTTCTTTCTCAGCTCAAACCTACGCGCAACACATTCTCTCACTTTCACAAATGCAGCACACACACGCACGCACAGTGCTGCGCAGCAAAGAGCCCACTTTCTTGGAGCACCTACACAATGGAATATACAGATCATGTTTCACAGTGCTACAGTGTGAGGTAAATACCTCTCTCTCTATGTTTGTGCCCAATTCTGTGACTTCACACACGCATGCACGCACGCACGCGCACACACACACACACACACACACACACACACACACACACACACACACACACACACACACACACACACACACGCACAAATGCTGTATGTTGTATGATGTACTTTTTGGTGCCAAAAGTGGAAATTGATGCAAATCTTAAAATATGCATTATATCTTTAAATGATAGTTTGCTTTGTCTCGTATTTATGCCAATTGGAGGTCATGGTTTACCCATCTTCTTAACTACATCCCCACTTAGAGTACACACACCAACACAGGCCTCAGTGTGTTCAGTGGAAGGCTGAAGACTCATGCTGTTACGTATTCAGATTCAGCAGGAACACAGAGCGAGGCCACAGTGGGCTATAAAACACAGACAGGATGACCACCAACAAGGACGAACTCTATCTGGACGTCTCTGTGTGCATCTGTCTGTCTGCGTGAGTGCAGTTTGTCTGCGTGTGTCTCCATAAAAGTGTGCACGAACATGACTGTGTTACAGATATCGTGTAACTGGAAGCCGGCTCTCAGACAAGAACCGTGCCTCTTAGATGAAAGCCGTTGGCTTTTCAAGTTTTTTTTTAAATTATCAATGCACAACAATTACAAAAGCAGGGGCGTAGCACAAAGTTCTGTGCCCTGTAGAAAGGCATTTTCTATGGGCCCCTCCCAATCCACAGATATTCATTCTAGCATCTTTTTGGGCCCTCCTCACATGAGGGCCCTGGGTACTCAGTGCCCCCCCCAGTCCGACACCCCTGAGTCTTAGGGTGAATCCCAATTCTCTGTCTTACCCCTTCCCCTTTGTCTTACCCCTAACCCCTTTGTCCCTCGAACCGACACCACTCGGTTACGGTTACGTCACCATACAGTATTGATCACAAACTTCCAAGATGCCGTCTGCAAGTGTGTGTATGTCTATTGTATGGGTTTTGACAACAGTGTCATATGCATGTATATATTTTATAGTTCTTTTATGGTTACTTTGGTGGTGCAGATGTTCTTATCTGTGTACTACTTAGGTCTGTTTGCAATACATATTTTTACACACACTGCATGGTGTGTTGTATATCTGTTTCAGTTATCACTGTTTATGAATGTCATTGATGTTCAGAAACACTTTCTTTGTTAAGAAAAATCTCTTTATTGCCCAAAAAAGGGCAGGCAAAAACATTGTATAAAAATACATTACATTACAGAACCATTATCAACTATTAAAACCATAACCTACATGTCACACACACACATATAAAAAGGCACTCAAATGTATAAAACTCAAAGAAGACACACAAGACCACAAACACACAAAAAACCTACAGCTATTCAGAAATTGCAGACCAGTCTGATGCCTGTTGGCCAGTAACCTTTCCCTCCTGTATCATCACCAACAACAATGTACAGGAACAGGAATGCATTACAAATGGTTACAATAATACAGTACCAATACAATAATGAATGGCTACAACATGAACGCATGACTCACTCCCATAGTTGCTTTGCAGCACATTTTGATTTAAGAAACTTCTGCTCGTTTTCAGCCTGAAAGTGGATCAGCTGCTGGGTTTCCTCCTGTGTCCCTGTGTGATACAGGACGGTATATGTAAAGCATGTATCGATGTCTCCAAAGCAAGTAGTGTTTTTACTGATATCAAATGGAATTCACTGCTAATGGAGTTTAGTTAACACTGTAGACATGCATGGAGTCCTTTCAATGCAGAGAAATGCGGGACTGTTGTGCAAATAAGCAATGTAACATTAACATTAGCATAGCAAGCTAGCAATTTTTAGAAACGTTTCAATTAAGAACATGGTTGCAAATATATATATATATATATATATATATATATATATATATATATATATACTGTGTGTGTGTACAGCACTGTGTAGAGCACAAAACAACACTGTCGTAATTTTTAAATCAATTCTTTAAGCCGAGAATACTTACATTTATGGGTCTCTCTGGTCGACCTGGCAGCCATGTTCCTTGTTGCGCAATGTATCTGGATACCCCTGGCCGCCCCTTTGTCCTACCCCACGATTAAGACGAGTATGGGACAGCACTAGCTCTCACGTGAACGCGCAAAACTAAGGGGAAGGGGTAAGGGGAAGGGGTAAGACAGAGAATTGAGATTCACCCTAACACTACATTTAAACATTTTTTATTAATTAATTAATCCCTCATGGAAATAAATGTTGGTTCATGTTTTGGGTTTAAAATTCAAATATAAAGAGCTTTAAATAAGCTGCTCTCCTGGCTAAGATAGATGTCCTAAAAAACGTCATGCGATGTGACAACAAAGTTTCAATGGGAAGTTTTATTTTTGGCTTCCGCATCAGGCGAGGGAAGCTTTATCCCTGTTTATTGTCATATGTTTCTGATTGTCATTTAGTTTTTTTACTTGTGATTTTCTTTTTAAACAAACTGAATTAGCATTGTTGGAGAGAGCCTATAATAATCTAATATGCAAAACAAATTGCTTCAGTCTCTAAAGCTAGGCCTGCACGCCGCTGTGTGTTTCCCAGCTTACTGCAGATTCCCTTCAGTATCATAAGGGACGTGGCAGCAGCTTGAGGGAACAAAGAAATATGTAAAAATGAACATAAATTCACATGGTAATGTATTCAGCATTGGGCAATGACTTTTGATATAACAGAGGGACATGTTTTTGAAAAAGAATTGTGTTTTGAGAAGAAAGCAAGAAAATTTGCAAAGGCGTGCACACACATGAGTATAATGAACAAATATTAGCCGTGATATTTGGGATTCATAATGAAGATAAACTACTGCAATCTCTGGAGCCCAACTGTGAGTTGACACACCACCGCACACACCCGCTACAGCCCAAATTCATTACTGAAGTCCTAAACAGGCATAGAATACGAACACAAAGGATTTCTTCAACTAACAAATGGCCCGAAAGTTAATCCAAAATGTCTTTTTTATCAACAATGACCACCAGTGATGATATTGGCACCTGAGACAAGGTTGAAAAGAACTGCTGTAATTTGGTACACACACACACACACACACACACACACACACACACACACACACACACACACACACACACACACACACACACACACACACACACACACACACACACACAGGCATGCCAAGTTTTCCTCCCTGCTGTATTCAGCCCAAGCATTGAGCATGATGACAAATGCAGCCAAAGTATTGTGCCGCTCTGAAATTAAATGAAGAGACATGAGGTCAAAACTCCCAACATGTTGGCTGGCTGAGATAAAAAGTAAGTTGGTGTGACTTGACAGAAAGAATTACATAAGCTGTATTTATAACTATTATTAAAATACAAACATTATTTATCTGTAAAGCACCATAATATCATGAGAGCTAAAGTGTAATCTTTCACAGCCAGTTCTGCCTGTCCTTCTCTGATTGTTTAGCTGAGATAATAAGACTATGTGCAGGGTAACTGGAGGTACAGAACACACACATCCACTGAATATAAAATGGAGTTTACATTACCTTTCCAAAGCTCCCTTTGCCAATGGCCCGCAATATCTGGAAGTGGTCAAAGTTTACTGTGAGAAAAAGAGAGAGAAGAAATCCATCAGCGAGAGTTCAGCTACAAAACAGGGCACAGGACATGTAGTGCAATCATAAAGTACCAGCACAGTGACACCTTGGCTGTTGTTTCAGCTCTGCAGTTCAGCACATTTGATTTAAAATGACTATTAGGGTTAAAGTGAAGGGTTAACTTTAACCATGAATTAAGATCAGATGAGCGGTGGAGGAATTGCATTCATTTGTTTACACAATCACCCAATGTTATGGGACAGACGTTATTGGACAAGTTGACATAACCTCATTGCATTTAATAATAATAATAATAATAATAATAACTAGAACTGCAAGCAGTTATGAACGGGGTCCAAGCCTCCCTGCGCCAGTCCCCCATGGCGCGAGTCGCCCCTGAGGACACTAAGAGCCCGGGAAAGCGGAGCCTGTGAAAGGAGAACCCAAAGCGCCACTGCGGTGAGGCAAAAGTCAGGAAATTTGACCAAGTGTGAGCTCCAAAGTCTGTAGTGAAATGCAATTGCAAATTTCCTCTTCATTGCGTAAAAGGCCAAAACACTTCTACCTTAATTATAGCGCCCCCTAAAAGGCGATCATCACCAAATATGGTGGAGATCCGCAGTGGCATGTCAAACAATAATCTCAAGTTTTGTGATGATAGCATTTACTGTAGCAGAGATATTTCCATTGCAAATTATTCCCATTTAAATGCATTGACTTATTTGACTAAAGGCCTCTACGTTCATTATAGCGCCCCCTAACGGCCGATTTTCACCACATTTGGTATGGAGGCTCGCGGTGGGATGTCGAACAACACTACCAAGTTTTGCTCTGTAGATGTGCGATGTAGAATGTGTGAGTTATAGGCAAAAACACGTTTTACGTCATTATAGCGCCACCTACTGGTCCATGTGTGTAATGTTTGGTACGTGAGGTCCATGAATGATTGTACATCTACACTGTAAAGTTTAAGTTGTTCCCATTAGTGTAAGTCGTGAATCCAAACCTGGGTCCCATAGGCCACGCCCACTTTGACAAATCAGTACCCCACTGTAGACGTGGCCTCAGGAGTGGGCCTAGATGGTACGCTCCGAATTTCATAAAAATCGGATGGGCCGTTCATGAGATATAAACTTTTTGTACTTGTAGCGCCCCCTAGTGGCCAATTTTTGTAGAATTGGTTGGAGAGCCTTAGAAGGTCATGACAAACAAGAATCTAAAGAATTACGATGATATCATTTATTTTGGCCGAGATATGGCAACGTTTGTGTCTTCGTAGCTAGCTACACAAAATGATTTGAGCGTACTTTATGCAAATTTCATCCGATAAAAATTCTTTTAATAAATTTTTGTCAGGTCAGTCTGAAGATGCTACCTACCAAGTTTCATGCAGATTGGTCGCATGGTCTAGGAGGAGTAAGAAAAAGCAGGTTTACAATAAATCGCGATTTTTCACGCAAAAAAAAAGTCAAGGCGGAAATGGACAGGGCCTATATCACGAGATTCAGCTGGATCCAGGGAACGCGTGGATATGTGAATTTTTAATGTGCGATGTACGGTTTGGGAGTTATAAGGCCAAACACGTTTTTTCTGCTATAGCGCCACCTAGTGGTGAAAGTGGCTGAATTTTTTTGTCTGAGGTCCCTGCAGGGATCTGGACCAGTCCTGAAAACCTCCCACTATTTACGGTTTAGGCTGTAGTATCAGTTTTATCGGCGGAAGAATAATAAGAAACCTTAGAAAAGCAATAGGGTTCCACAGCCCTGCTGTGCAAACGGCGTAGCTTTGCTACCGCCGATTCTTCCAGACTCGGGCTTGGACCACTAAAAATAAAAATTTTGACCGGATGAAGGCGCTAGATGAAAAGCAAAAGTTATTACTAATCATCCTCAGGGGAACATGAATGCCTGTAGCAAATTTCATGGAAACCTGTCCAATAGATCCTGACACATTTCGCTCAAAACCATAAATGGGAACCTCCTGGCGGCGCTAGTGGAAAAGGCAGACCTTATAGGTCTGTACAAAAAAAAAGTCACGCCAATCCATCCAGTAGTTGTTGAGATATTTCAGTCTGGACCAAAATGGTGAACCAGGCAATTGGTCAAGCTGAAAGTCAGCACTTTGACCTAATAATCACAGTTCCTTTTTACATCAAATGGGCTGGAGATATACAGATACAGATAGCTTCCCCGCAGGGCAATTCAGTTTCTACAGTCCACCGAAATATATACACATTCATACGACCAGTCATCAATGACAGAGGGAGCACAATAAAAAGGCAAAGGCCTAAGGGAAAGTGCGAGATCCAGAAGTATACAACAAGAAAAGCCAAAACAATAAAAAAAACAAAAACATTATTGTCATTATACTTTCTGGCTGTACTGTATATTGCATTGGTACGGTCAAGTCTAGGGCTGTAACAATACACCAAACCCACGATTCGGTTCGTATCACGATTCGATACAAACCTCGATTCGTAATACAACTTTTTTTCGCCGTTTTGTCATTGATTACATGCCACTTTGCAAAACAGTAATACAACAGAGACCTTACTTATTGATGGGATGGGATAAAAGCTGACAACAGCCCCGGGACACATCCACAGTCAGCCCCCAGCCAGCTAGCAGCCAGCCTCTATTATTACAGCAATCCAAACCCGGTCAGCACTTAACTCCGGTGCTAAGGACACTAACGGCAGTTTACTGAACCGTCGGGAAACAGACCCAGGCACCCGAGTCAGAATAGCGGCCATTCGTAATGTTACACCTCCGTTAGCGTTACCGGTGCTTGATTGTCACGATTGTGCCTTCTCACCCCGCAACACAGGTTAGTGGATCTGAGTGTTGCAATTTCGGTTTCATATTACATATGGTTACAGCTCTAGTCAAGGCGTAGCTTTTGGAATCAATAGAAAATAACGGATATTTTTCCCTTAGAATGAAAACCATCTGAACACCGCGGGAGAAAAAAAAACTGTATTTGGGACAATGAAAAGTAAAATTAAAAAAGCAATGATATTTTGAATAAGAGCACAACAGTCACAAAATGAAGCATGTATGTTCTTGCAAGATCTGAACAGCATAGCTTCAACATAGTACCATCTATCAACAAGGGAATTGGAAAATAATGATACTATGCAAAGTTTCTTCTAATAATGCCTGCTGCATGGTTCTGTTTTCTCATAATGTTATGAAGGCTCTGTTGAACTAATGACATTAATGGAAGTTATTTTATGAAAAACTTTCCAGACTCTGTCATTATCATAACATCAGCACTTAAAAGACATGCCACATAAAACATTCAGAGCATGGAAAATAAATCAAATTTGTCATAGCTGTGTCACAGAAAATTTGACACTTTTGACTAAGCCACAGAAATCATTATCAAGATCAACGATGGTATGCTTTAACTTGTAGGAATGAACAACAAGAAATAAAAAAAAAAGATGATCTCTTAATGAAAATGTTTAACTTGGATTTCCAGTTTATCTAGTAGAAACATCAGAGCGGAGGCACAGACAGGAGTCTGATTTTAGAAAAACACCCAGCTCACGGCATGGAAACCATTCCTCTTACTTTATTTTGTTATATCAGTGAGATGTTTTGGATCATTGCCTTCTTCAGTGGATGCGTTATGCTGATTGATAGTTGTCCTGTGTATGGTACAGAGTTTAAACTCAGACATTATATCTGGTGAAATCAAAAGGTCCTGTTTGTGGTATCTGGTGGCTTTTTAAAACCAGCGCCATTGAAAATGGCAGAGGGGGGGGCAACCTCTAGCTCACCCAGTAAGAGCGTGCGCCCCCATGTCTTTTGCAGCAGCCCGGGTTCTAGTAGTCTCATCTCTCTCCCACCTTTCCTGTCTATCCACTGTCACTATCTAATATAGGGAAAAAATGCCCCAAAAAATAATCTTAAAAAAAAAAAATGATAGAGGGAGAGAAGCAGCATCAGGTGAGCCAAAAAAGGGGAGCGAACAAATTCCATTTGTCTGGGAACAGTTCGGATTACAGAAATCCAATGTGAAAGCAGAAACACGCTATCTGCAAGATTTGCTACACGGTGGTGTCTGCACCAATGAGTAATCGTGTAAATAATCGTGATTCCAATATCGACCAAAGTACTTGTGATAACGATTTTTCCATAATCAAGCAGCCCTACTTGCTTAAAAGACACTGTTTATTACATGTATTATCTCATTTTCTTTCCCCATGTAGGCAAAAGGCTTAGACTGATGTTTTAAAGGATTCCTGGGTGCGTTGGTTCTGATTTAAGCCAGAGAAATCAGTCACCTTGTTACTATGCACTGCACGTACATACAAATGTGGGCTGATGGGCTACCAATGACCGACCTCCTCCTGGTCCTCAGGGTTACTGAATGAGACTTGCCTCCGCTTTGTGCGTGCGTGCGTGCGTGCGTGTGTGTGTAGCTGTGCCGCAGACAGATGTGAGCACAGCAGGCATGGCGCTAATGCATGCAGCGTCTCCTTAAAAGTTAGTCAGCTTCTGAAGCTCACATCCTGATCTGCTCAGCCCCCCTGTCCGTGTAGACAAGGAGCAATCATGAGAGACGACAGCAAATGCTTGGCTCCTCCAGGAAGACCCACTGCCAGCTGACCTATGCACCCCAGGCTGAATGAGGATGGAAACCCCACAATGCTTTTTGCTTCCAGATTCTTTTAAAAGACACAAGGTGTGGTATGCATGTTTTGTCTGGAAGATAGGCTAATCCATGTGGATTCTCCCTGCTCAGTCTTTTGTACACAGCTAATCCTCTCATATGGCATGGCTCTGACTGCTCCCTGGTGACGACACACAGAGACACTGTACCATGAACATGGCCTAACAGGTATTAAAAAGGATGAAGAGAAAATGTGACAAATTATTTTATACACAGCATGGTGTGTTCATGGATTCAGTGGTTCCTCTTTAAGATGAGATAGCAGTACAGTATGTGCTGGCAGAAAGATCAGCAGCGGTGTATGTGCATAGGACAGCAGCAACAAGAATGAAAAGGTGGGGCTAATAACAAAACTAATGAGCTGCGTGAGTTGTTGATTTCCAGCCAAATCAGCCACTGATGCGATGAATCTGAAATGTAATCGATGATCAGTCAAATTTAAGTTTACCCCTGACATTCATCTAGCCTGGTCCTACCAGACTCTGGTCCAGACTAGCCTGGTCCTACCAGACTCTGGTCCATTTCATTAGTCCAGAGAGTCTGGCCACTCTCCATTGACAAGTGTTAACTTCCTTGAAGGCGGGCACTCTGTTGTTATATATATATCTGCCCAGAGCCACTCTGGATCTGCCATAACCAATCGCTAACGTTTGGTCATGACATCGGCTTAGCATCGCTAGCATTAGCCTTAGCCAACTCCTTCACCACTAACGGAGCGAGCTGGAAAATCAAACTGTTCCTGAACCGCGTGGGGAGGATGGCCACCAAAAAAACTCAGCAAAGACTGTTCTTGCTCAGGCTTTAACTTGTGGATATTCAGCAGCGTTGCCACAACGGACCAAGTGGCTTTGGTCGCATCTTTGTCCGCCGCCATTATGGAACTACAACTCAAACTAGCGCACATCACAACCTCAACGTCATTGTTCTCAGCCACTCCTTCTCTTCACTGATTGGACCGGAGAAAACACGCGAATATACTGCAAACCCAGACGTAGTACTGAAGGAAAATGAAAATTGAGCGAAGTACGTAGGAGGGCGGAGCCAGGCGAAGATTCATCAGCCTCCAGCCAAACAAATATGATATGATCTGCAACTCTCGACGGACATCTGAGGAGAAACACTCAATCCATCCTCTTAAAAATAATAAAATATGTACACAATACTTAACCACTTCTGTGTGCATTCATGAAAAATCAAACCCAACAGACTTGTAATAGATTAAGCCTGATATATCTCACAAAGGAAGCAGGAATACCTTATATTATTCAGCAAGACTGCATAAAAAATGAAAGCAGTATTAACACGTACTGAAACAATTTGAAAAAAGTGCAGCACTAGTTCACTTACTTTATCATTTCAGGCTCTGTATAATATTCATATAATATCCCGATGGGTACATATATGATAGGGCTGAGTACTTTACAGGCAGCTTCACCACAGGTGGGTGAATTCTTTTCCCAAAGACTTGAGTAAACCCTGAAGCTCACTGTAATATGAGGATCACACAGCATCAGATGGTTTAAACCTAAGCCAACGTGTAAATTAAAAATGAAATGAAATGCAAATGGAGTATTAAAGACTTGGAGTATGATTCTACTTGACAGATAGCACAATTCACCATCCACCTCAACTTTTTTGGAACTCATCGATCGATGTCCCCAGCATCACAGCGCTTCCTCGCAGTATGAGTCATCGGGTAATGGGAAGCAAAACAAAATTCTAAGGGGAGAGCATCTCTGGACTGGCTGACCTGAAAGAAGTCAGACAAAATCAAAGAATGTTTTTTCTTTCTTCCCCAGCTTTAAGTGGCTAATTTCTACACAGTTGCTGCAGCCGGGGGTTAAGCCAAATGATTTATAAAAAGGGGGTAATCATTGAATAAACTACAGTCAACAAACGCTGCTGATGGTAGTTGTAGTTTTGTGCGTTTAAGTGGCACTCGTGAAAACCAGCATGTTGATAGTGAGTGAGGTTGGATAGAAAAACAGTGGCTCTCATGTTCCAGTGGATGCTGCACAAAAGACTGTGGCCAAACCCCTTCAGACAAGTGCAGCGTGTAGTGTGAGTGAATATGATCTACCATGGAGACAGTGGGAGGATGACAACATCAGAGGCTGGAAGCTGCTGACACCCCAGTATGATATGCTGAGTAGGCTCCACAGGAGTCCTCAATGGGCGATTGGCTCCTGTGGAGGAGCTGATATTAGCGCAAAGCCCATGTCAAGGGGCATGGACAGGGCGAGAGGGTCTGAGAGTGTGTGTGTGTGCGTGCGTGCTATTAATACACATCATGCAGTACATTTTAGAAGCTCCATGTGACTGTAACAGACTGTAAACTGTGTGGTACTGAATTGTTACTGAATTGAGTTTTTCACCATTTCTGTGTCCAGGATTTTTTGGGCGCTTGGAAACCATGGTTCAATGATGCACTGGAGTCATCCTTAACATTACCCCTCCCTTACTTACTAAATAAATAAAAACGAGGTTACTACTAACGTTAGAGCGCATAGCATCAGTGTCGTTTCGTTCACCCCGTGTGTGAGCGGCACTTTGTGCTGTCTGTCAGTTCCATGCTTCCATGCTACAGCCACCAGTTTTATTATTTAATTATTTGGACTTTGTTTCTGAGATATCTGTGTGTGAGTTTGGCAAGCCAGGTCTTCTCTAAATACTACAATACTCATGAGCCTTGCTATGGAGAGGATGCCAGCTAATTGCAGTATTAGAATGTTTGTTTTGCAGCTGGCATTTCTGCAGAGCTTTGTTGGTCATCATGACACTCTACAAGTTCTGAGCAACTAGAGGTACTTCCACCTGACAGACAAGAAGTCTTAAGTGTCCTTCAAGCTGTGAAAGTGCTCCAAATGTCAGTCACCTCACAGAAAATAAATGTGATTCAGTTTATAAATGTTTGGCATTTTTCCTGATAAATTGTCTCAGCACTACTTGGGGCTATGTTGGCCCATGCGTTCTCATATCTCTCTAGCAGGAGCCGCTTAACAACTACAGCAACAACAGGCCAGTAACCTTGGTAGTGATACAGTACAAACTGATCCAAAGCACAGCTTATTTCGACAAGGAAATGTGGTTGTTGCAGGACCACAAACAGAAATAAATATAAAGATAAAGAGAGAAAGTAAAAAATAAATGATAAAAGGTATATAAAACAAAAATGAAAATGAAGTAAACATAAAAGAGAAACTAAAGACAAAGTTACGAGGTAAAGTGACAGTGGTGTGAGCAGCAGTCAACAAGTACAGCAAACTAATATATAATAGGATTAGGGCTTCACAATTAATCGTATTCTTTCAAAATAGTGCAATATCCAAATTGCAGGGGCGCGCAATATTTGTTAAAAGCAAAAGGTGTCAAACCATTCTGAATTAAATATTGTGGTGCCGCAGAGATGTCCTAGCCTACAAATGGGATAAGTAATGACAATTAATTCAGCAAAATAATGGAAATATGATTTAGTATATTATGTAGCAACATTATAATATAGTAGTATAGTATAGTATGATATATAAGATATCGGCCTAGTATAATAAGGTATTAATAATACAATCAATTATAATGTGGAGGATTAAAGAAAGCAGAGGCTAGACAAGGTGAACCACATGGAGGGCACCTTCAAGACCACGAATAATGCATTATGCATCGAGATCATTAACCTTGCTAATTATATCCTGGAAAATACTGAATTGCAGAGGGGACTGGAGAGACATCCTTTTCAAAGCAATTCTCCTCAACATGATACATTTTAGAAAGTTAAGACAAAACAAATCTGCGGCTCAACAGGGATGGTTTATCAAATCCTTCAAGGTGAAAATAAATTGCAGATGTACAAGTCAGAGTCATTATTAGAACATAGTAACAAAAAGACTGCAATTAACAGCTGGGACCACACAGAGAGGCAGAACATGTTGGCACGCGCACACAGCCCCCCCCACACACACACACACACACACACACACACACACACACACACACACACACACACACACACACACACATAAATGTATATGAAAATTAATATGAATTTAGTGTGTGGCAAAAGGTTTCTATAGTCATATTTAGGCATTAATTATGAGTCCAAAGATAATGCAATTTTCATGAGACGTTCTTTATTAACCACCATCACAGTCGCTGCTCCCGGCAAAAAGAGGGTTGTGTGAGCCGAGGAGGTTTAGCAATTTATCAAGAGCGCAGACGCTGATGAATTATGAGTTCAATCATTCAAGTAGCTGCAGTTTAGATAGCTCTGGTATGATACACTGCAAGCAGATGGTTGGTGCTTCAAGGTTGAGAGTTTATGTTATTTATGCAATTTCACTTGCTTTAGAAAAGTTAGATGGACTCAGTATTTTATGGTATTGTGAGGTGTGATACAGCACAGTAGCTGCAAAGTGGGCAAGCAAACAAATTACCCTAAGATACGCATTCAAACCACAGTCTATGATTCAAACGGCATCTTGTGTTTCAAGTTTTAACTGTACTGTAGTTCCATCTTGAGCTAATCAGTGCCATTGTAATAGATGTGTGAACATCTGATGTAGTGTCTCATTTTTCTTCTGTAATTTTGAGTGTTGAGATACATCATTTTCACATTTTTGCCCGAACCCAAAAGGTTGTCCGTCAATAAAACACCACAGTTATCTAGAAGAAAGAATAACTGAACTTCAATTGGGTTTAATTTAACTGTAAAATAGTGTAGCAGCGGTGACCACACCTATTGGTTTCTGGACTACCGTTTTGAAGTTTGGCAATTTGGCTGTCGCTATGTTGTTTTTTTAAACTGGATGTGACAATGTTTGGATGAGAGGGGGGAGCTGGGGAGGATGATGCGGCTAAGCCAGTGTTGTTTATGGTATCAATGGAGCTGCGCTAAGCTAAACACTAAAGTGGGTTTGTTGTGGGTTGTTGATTTTCAACCCTCCTGAAGCGAGTCATCTGGCGGAGTTTTACCGGGTAGTAAACGCGGACCTCCAGGTTCTGGCGCCATTCATCTGCATGTACGGCAGTAAAAAAGTTACCGGCTTTCCTCAAGTTACCAGCTAATGCTAGCGCTAGCTAGCCTTCATTGGCAAGGTGCTACTGAACGCTGAACAAGCCATTTTTAGGCGACCAAAATGTTCCAATTACCTTTGATGAAGTGAAAACACATAGTTAGAGGGTCAAAGTTTAAGACAAAATTGTTCACAGCTTTTTTAATGTACACAGTGCCATGGTTAGCATTGCTAAGCCTCTGTCCTGATTGACAGGTCAGTGTGTAGCCACGCCCTAAAGAATCCTCTGCTTTATCGTCTGTTTTAATATAAATGGGACCATAATTTACAAAGGAGACTTGAAACTAGCAATTAAGCGAATAAACTCATTATGAAAATGATTACTGAGATAATAAATCAAGTGAGACGTAGTGTAATTTTCCCATAGACTTCTATACAAACCAACATCTTTTTGCAACGAGTGGAGTCACCCGCAGAATTTAGGTTTAAGGCACTTCTGCATTGTTTTCACTTTTCAGACCAAGAATAATTTTTGTACACCACCATCTGCACTAACTGTATATTGACTCTTTACTACATCTCAGCATTTATATATTCATGTATACTGTTATTACTGATCTACATCACTAGCTAGACCACACTTTGCACCTACTGTACATTGACTCTTTACTACATCTCAGCATTTACATAGACTGTCTATTCATGCATATCGTGTTATTTCTGATCTACATCACAACCTAGTCCACTATTTGCACTAACTATAACTATATAGTAAATTGACTCTTCACTTCATTCAACATCTATATAGACTGTCTATTCAGGTTTACTGGGTTATTACTGACCTATATCACTAACCAGAAAAACTCCACGCAGACAACATGAGACAAGGCAAGGTACATTTATTTCTATGGCACATTTCAGCAACAAGGCAAATCAAAGTGCTTTACATAAATCATTAAAGAGCAATTAAAAAGAGATATACAACAGGCTAAAATAGAATAATATACAAATACAAGAATAAAGGTTACAGTGGAGTGTAAGAAATATAAAAAAAATATTATTTGATGTAATAGGTTGTAGGAACGGTTGGGGAGAGGGAGGTGTTTTATTCTGTGTGGTGTGTAAAATGTTAAATGGTAATGTCTTAATAAATAACAGAATGTTTTAAGTAAATAGCATGAATAGGTTTGGAATTATTTTTACAACTGAAATTATGTTTCGTTATTAAATGGTACCTAATGGTATGTATTTGGTTTTTACCATAAACGCATAACATAAATATTTTTGAATATAGAATTGTGACCAAGATACAGTGTAGTGAGCAGAACATTTTATAATTGGAAAATCAACTTTCCAGATGCATGAGTCCCAATGGTTCTCACCATCCCTTGGACTTTCAAGCCAGGGAGCGGAGTTTGCTTCCAGGGGCAAACGAAAGCCTTTCCCCCAGGAAATGCGTGTTTGGGAGTGTTTTAATCCAAACCACAATCTTTTTTCCTATGCTTAACTAGCCGTTTTGGAGCATTAACTTAACTGTCATCGCCGCATAACACTCACTTTTTGTCGCCTAAACTTAAAGGTGCTGTATGTAGGATTCTGAAGATCCAGGACTTAACCAATGAATTTGAACATCAACAACATCAACAACTAAGCCCCTCCCCCCACAAGGTAAAATTAATGTGTGTGCATGAGCAGTGATTGACACGCAGTTAGACAACCTCCTGGCCCTGATTGGTGCATCTGAACAGGGAGCGGTGGATTTTTGCAAATCGCACTACAGGCTGGAGGTGGAGCCAGAGGAGCTGGATTTATTTTTTAAATGAACTGCTTTATGTAGTTCTACTGGAACATAGGGTCAGTTTCAGCAAATATGACAGAAAGTTAGTTTTATAAGTCTTACCTACTGCATCTTTAACCGTAATGTATGCCGAAACGATCGGCAGCTCGTAGTGCCCTATTCCCGGCTCAAAGTCACAATTATCGGGTTAAGTGAACCACCAACTATCGCTGATACGACAGGGCACCATGCAGAGCACCATAGCCGGTGTCGCAGAGCTCTGTAGTGGCTAAACTCATCTACTAACTGCCGCTGATACGGCCGAGCTGTGACTGAGTTCTGTACCCGGCGTCACGAAGCTCTGTAGCGCCATAAAACAACTAGCAACTGCCGTTCAGCTAGCAACAGCTGTTCAGCTAGCAACTGCCGATCGGCGTCACGGAGCTTGTAGCCGGCGCCACGTGACCAGCCAGCGCTCGCTTAGTTTCATAGGATATCATACATATTGGTGTGCATACATATTTCTTACTATGCCATACGGACCCATTCATGGGAATGTGTTAATGTGGAAAATGGATACACAGTCTGTACAAAGCCTGGAATATCTGGCATCAAATAATCATTACTTTAATCATTGTAAAATGACTGAATATTGAAATATTGGTAGAGTGTAATAAACCTTTCTAAATGTAGTTTGATACAACACAGAAAGTGGACTCTGAAATGTTGATGGAGAGTACATTTAGAGTACGACCCAGCCTTCAAATCACACTGAGTGAATGCACCCTGTGTGGATAAGCCCATTGGACTGGGATCAAAAAACCTCCTAGCATCGATCCCTTCCTGTTCTGTCTTTGGAGAATACGCCTCTGCTTCTAATCCAATCCAATGCTGTCTGCCTCTGTATTAGTTATCAACCTGTGTACAAGCTACTGTATTTCTCAGATTTTGCTGACACGTTTCCATTTGCAAACACAGTGCACATCACTACTATGCCGTATGCTTGGCAGCTTTATGGCATCAGCAGCAGGCAACGCTGCATATAATAAGGGGGTGACGCACTTTGCTCAAGTTCTCATGGCGGTAGTTTAATATCTCTACACAGACACTGGCAGGGAGATCAGAGTGCATGTGACACTTCAATGTGCATGTGGCACTACATAGTGCCACAATGATCATAGTAAGAACTGCTCCAAAAAAAAAAGCTTAACAGCAGCATCTTCTCCCACGTGATTACTGAATATTTTATTGCAGTAGTAAACCTTATTTCATGGTCTGTAGTAGCCGAGCTGCTGCTGGGACACAGTAGAGTATTTCATATTCAGCATCCAATCAAATGCATTGAGAGGCAGATGCAGGAAGACTTGCTGTACAAATCAACTTGTTGTAAATACAAGACATTTTTCTATTGGCATTCTCCATCTCTGAAGCTATCTCAGAGACTGAGCGCTGGTTATACGGTATGTATCTTGACCCCGCACTGATCTTCTTTGATCTTTATTGATGGGACTTTCATTACAAGCTATATGGGGAAAAGACTCATGTTCTTTTGATCAGCACAGGGTAGGCTGCATGTGCCTTGGAGGGCGATAAAGAGAATATGGTGGCTTGAATGATCTTATGTCGGCAGCATGCGTCATTTCAAGTACCTTTTGTAGTTACAATTTTAAGACCATGCTCTTGAAAGAGCTTCTTGCACAAATATTTGCTGAAGACCGTGAGAAACAGGAATCAGGTGAAAAACTCAACACTATACCACTCAATTTCCACAGATACTGCCTAAAATGCTGGTTACAGTAGTGGTTAAAACCTATATATAAAGAACACACACCACACCGCTCTGTTATGATATATTTAGATTGTGTATTGCTGATTAATGAATTGTTATCAAGGCATACTTAGGTGTCGAAAGAGGGATAACTTATTTAGGTTACTCATTTTAATGGTAGTGTTCCACAGCGTGTGCCGTGGAAAAAGAGGGTGAAGGATAAAATGTCCTGTAGTCTGGTTAGTATAAGATAAGACATATTCAGATTAATTGGAGCAAAGGTGCTCCTGATAAACACTTGATAAACATTTGGAACACGAATGCACCTAATGAAATAACTTAAAGGCAGACAAGAAGTAGGCCATGAGAGAAGAGAATGCGAGCGATCCCAAGGCTAGCGCGCAACTTCACTATCTCCTCGGAGACAGAAAGTCTGAGGGTGATCTAATCGAGGTGCGATCCAGACACAAGGACGGAAGGAGGCAACCGAAGACGAATAAAGGAGTAGGGAAATGCAAGGTCCGGAGTTAGATCTGGAAAGACGCTGTTGGTGTTAGGGTGAGAAGAGTCTTGAAGGAACTGATGAACTATATGCATATAGCTGTATTCTTGCAATATCATTTTACTAAAGAGATCTTATAATTTACCTGAACGAATCCTGAGTATTCATGTTCTGGTCTACCAATCAACGAACACAAAAGGGTAAAGCAATAGAAGCTGACCTAAGAGGTCAGAAAGACTCTGGCCTTTGGAGCCGGGGTATATTTGCTCAGACCCTGTTCTACATGGTCTAGGTGAGTTTTCGCAGGTCTATGCACAGATCCCAAATAATATGGGATAAGCAAGGGATCAGATTCAGTATCAGGAAAGTAAAAATGTTATTGAAAAAGCTCTACACAGATGCATTGCTTGTTTTTGACAAAGACAGAACTACTGCCTCATTGAAACATGGTGTTTGCCCGTTAACCTAAGAGATTTGTATGTAGCTATGGTTTACTCTTTAACTGGTGACAAAGAGCAAATGCTTGCTGTCTTCAATTCCAAACCGTCATAAAAGGAAAGTTCCTCTGAGTCTGCAGCACTCCAACGGCCACATTTGATGAATCTGTTTACTTAAATCACTATCATCACTGAGCAACCATCATCATCATTTTCTCCTCGTACACTGGAGCGCTAATACAGCCTAATTGCGGCCTCTGTAAATATGTATATATGTGAATATTCATGAACACTACCAAGCTCATTGTCTTTACAGGCGTGACCATTTCAGCTATGGATCTCAACTGATAACTAGAACTGCAAGCAGTTATGACGGGGTCCAAGCCTCATCGCGGCAGTCGCCCTGAAGCGAGTCGACCCCGGCGCCCCGGGGAGCGTGCGAAAGCAGAACACAAAGTGGAACAGTGGGGAGGCAAACGTCTGGAAATATCGAGAGGTGTGAGCCGCAAGGTCTGCGCTACATTGCCGTTGCAAATGTCCCAGAGCCCTAAAGGATTTTTGACAACCTCTGGTCCGTCTGGTTTTATTTCCTATAAAAGTTTGCAAAACATCAACCCTGTTGTCCACAGTCAATCTATAACATCATTTCTTTCAGGAAAAACTGGGCTATTAGAATATTTGTGCTGCAGTGAGGTCACTTGAATGTTAAAAAGGTTGTAGAACAATAAAGCAGTCCCTCCAGGATTTCATGATCGCGCCAATTCACACGAATTCAACCAATCACCGTGACTTTGGTGCGACTCGCAATTTTGACCAATCACCGGAGTTTCCAGCCACTTCAACCAATCCCAGCAGTCCCACGTGCCAGACTTTGCATCAGTATGTGATTCTGAGAGCCAATTACCAAGCAGGAGTGAGAACGGGTTGATGTCACATGTACGTCGCCAAATTCATTTCCTTCCAAGACGAGACATGTGTAACTCAAACATCTCACATTTACCAACAAAACGTACAGCGAAAGACCATGCAAAACATTTTAAACCGTCCTGCCAACCTGTATACATTATAACATCAATGTACGCTGTAACGTTTTACACACACACACGATGAATAATCAGTAGAAAAACAATAGGGTTCCACAGCCCTGCTGTGCGAACGCCGTAGCGTTTGCTACCGCCGTTTCTTCCAGACTCGGACCCCTAATAATATGGAAAACCCTTAGAAAAACAATAGGGTTCCACAGCCCTGCTGTGCGAACGGCGTAGCTTTTGCTTCCAGACTCGGGCTTGGACCCCTAACTAGACAAGGATAAGGAGATGCATACAGAGGGTGTGCCGGTGCAACTCCGTATTCAGTTCCAGTGGTGAGTCGATGTGCTTATACCGTCTTTGAGTTAGAGCCTGACCGATAAGGAATTTTTAAGGCTGATATCGATACAAATATTTGGTGAGTTAAAAATCTGATATTCTGATATATCGGCTGATATATATTTAAAAAAAAAATCCAGAAACGCGTAACAAAACATAAACAGATTTCCCTAACATTAGTTATTTGTAGTTATTTATGAGTCCTCACTAAAATAATATGATAATGCAGTTTAAAAATTAACATCAAAATATATAAAAGTTCTGATAAATAAAATGTATAAAAATACAAAAAGATCTGAAACTTAAAGGGTTAAAAACGAGTGTTTCCAACAGGGACATTGTAGAGCGCCCTCTGGTGGACAAACTATGCAATGCTAACACTCACAACATGGTTGAAGGGGGTTTTGTCCATTTTCATTTTATTTTTAAATATTCATTTATCGGCCATTATAAATGCCGATACCGATTGTTTGGAAAATGCCTAATATCGGCCCGCCGATATATCGGTCGGCTCTACTTTGAATCTCCATGCATGTGCATTAATTACCCTGAGAGATTGTTTTTTTTTATCTTCATCTGCTCTACAGCTTTTATAATGACACAAAAGAGTCATACAGCTGGAAAATTAAAGCAGCCATTAAGGCTTGATCTGGCCGGGGGTGTTTTTTTTCCTTGTTGTGTTTGTGTGCCTCACTAATGTGATGAAGCTCTATTCAAAAACAACTAGTCAGGCATGTGATTCATACACTGCACCTTGTTGCTAAGGTTACTCATCACATTAGAATGAACTTGAACTGCTGTTGCTCATAGATCAATAGAGGGCATAGATCAGGGATGCACACATCAACTACAGAAGTTGTATTGGATGTTTCATTGCCGACCGACCGATAGAAACTACAGATTTTTGTCCACGAGCAGTCATGTCTGTTTATTTCTTCATCCATCATTCACCGAGTCCTTCTGCCCAGACTTGAGTGGATGGAGACACTGGCCAGTAACACTGTTTGCCATGTCTCTTTAAGTTATCCACATATGTCTCTTTCTTGCCCGTCCCAGTTTAATTCTGCTCTCTTGGTTTACCTTTTCACCCTTTTGCTCATAAGAGCAGTAGGTTTCGGTGCATATCCGTGTTGACAAATGTAAACGTGAATATAATCCTCAAGTTTTTGATGAAAACCAAACAAAACTAATTATGGTCTGCAGTTTTTAAATAGCTATTTAATGTAGTCCCATTTTCACACACACACACACACACACACACACACACACACACACACACACACACACACACACACACACACACACGCTATAATACGTTAAGTAATGCTTACTTAAAATATTATCTCATTCATATCGTCCTCACTGCTCACACTTAACTCTCTTCACAGGAAAGACAATGTATTTGTCACGAGGTTAACGCTGACAGCGATCTTTTGTCGCAAATACGTCTACTATCAGGACATGGTCATTTTCTGCATTTTTTTGAAAGTGGATTCATTTTAATTTTTGCAAGGGAGAAATGGCACAAGAAGTGAGCATTCAAGGTGAGCTGTTAGATGAAGAGGTGCACACCTCCAACTCCTCAGCAAGGTAACCAACTCCTTGGACTGTGTCCTGCTGTTTTGAGGAAAACTATGCAGCATGAAATTAGATCGCATTTACTATTGGACGATTTCTTCATTAGAACATGAGTTTGTTTGGCTGCACTGTAAACACACACACCAGTTGCTCCTCTGTTTTATTTCTGACAAAGTGACTGCTCAAGGAGGATTGCCTCCTGAATTTAGGAAACCAGAAGTATTAAACCGGTCTTGCTGTACCCAAGGGTGAAACCAAATGAACCAGGACCAAAATGTATTCCCCATGCATTTGTACAAACACAAACCCGACCACAGTGGTAACGCAGTTGCATTACAAAGTCAGTCATAAACTTTGTGTACAGTATGTGTGAGTATGCGCAGTATTGTGTAGTTGTAAAGTTGAATGATGTATGAAAAAGCTGCACAGATGTCAAGTAAATCTTCACAAACAGGGAGCCATGTCGCCGAGAATGAAAGAGGAGATGTGAAATTGGACCTCTACACACAGAGAAATCACTACGGGAGGCTGTATCGTACATCTAAAGGCTGTTAAGACGAAGAGGGAGCAAGCCGAGAGCACTTCAGAGGATAATTCTGCACTGCAGCATGGGGACTCTCACATGCACAGCACTGTCACAAAGAAACATCATCTGGACTGTGTGAAAACTTCTGAGGTTACCATAGCAATGTGTCCCTTTGTGTATGTGTGTTTCTCTCTGTCAGTGTTACGTTACAGAGCCGCCACATCATCTCCTAGTCCCAGTATTGGCATAATTAATTCACTGTGATTCACAACTCCTGGGCAAGCATCGGAATATTGTTTATTCATCATGTTTTGGCTCATTATTGAAACACAGCGATGGCTTTGTGCTGGATTTACAGCAAACTACCTATGGCTTATTATCATATCTGAGGTCAGGCGATACATATAGACCGTCTACTGTGCAAGCCAATGTTAGGAAGTTACTCCTGCAGCACGCTGTTAAGTTTCTACTGTGAAAAAGCAATGGATATATTGGAAAGCCCAGTCTGACTCCTCAAAGGTCATCTTCCTAAACCAGCACCTTGAACCCAGGTCAGCCACTGCATAATCATTCAAGCTGAAGGTACAGCCAAAGATGGTTCCTGGTTCATTTCAAATCTTGGTTATGATCCTCACCATTTCAGTTGAGTGACAAAGAAACCAAAATATGTTAGAAGTAAAAGCAGAACAAAAAAATTAGCAGATTTAAGGTACAATAAACCAGGGAAGCACCGAATCCAGGATTCGGCTGAATATTGGGCTTTTTGACGGGGCTCGGTTTCTGCCAAACCCCGTACAACAATGCAGCAACTTCAGGTACGGCAAAGGAAGGACAGTCACTGCTAAGAACTGGTGTTAACCAGGCAACTATTACCAGCTTTGCTAGCCCTACACCGAAATGGTCAAAATAGTTTTTCCCACTTGTCTTCCTCGCATAATGTTGCCTATTCTTTTTTTTTTCTTCTTTTTTTTACAGGTAAAATAAAATGAAAAATATATTGCTGTGGATGTTGTTTACTTCATTAATGTGTTTACTGTGTTAATGGACTGAGGATGGGAGGAGGAGGTATTCGGTTTTGGCAAAATCTTAACCAGTGGACTCGGTATTCGGCCAAACCCCAAAAATTCGGTGCATCCCTACAATAAACATGTCACTTGTCATTAATAAGGTATTTAGCATTTTATTTTGGGTAAAGTATCATTATTCTCTATTTTACCATGCACAAGATGAATTTTCCCTGTTTGATACAACGCTGAAAAAACATTTGGCTACACCTTCCACCATATAGTTAACGCTATGCACACATTGACTCATGCATAAGCACCTACAGTATGTAGACAGCTGTTTGATGGGTCCAAACTTCCTGCTTCCTGTATCTCAACGCCCGACCCTATGTGCTCCCATCATCCTTGTGCATCTAGGACCTGGTTTCACAAACCACTGGGCTGTAACATATTGCGGTGAGGAAATGGACCACGCTACACGGTTAAAATGCCATCGTAACCTTTCGACTGTTCACAGAGGGACAGAGGGATCTATTTAGAGCCTGGTGGGAGGTGGTTGGAGGAAACACAGTAGAGGGATAGGAGGAGTAGCAGTCACAAAAGTCTGTCCAGAGAAACATTGTGATGGTATACTGTAAATAGAGTCCTGCACTGTCCAGCTCTATAGTGCTCACATATTGAGTTTTGAAAAATTATTTATTTTCAGCCCCTCAAAAGGTTAAAAAGTACACCCAAGGCTAAATAATGTATCTTTTCTCCAAACATCAGCTGTCTATGTGAACACAGAACACAAAGGGTATTATGGGCTTCAGCCGGACGACGCTGATGTACCACAGAATATTCACGATAACATCCCCATTTAAGATCATTTTCAGGAAAATGTTTGATATGCAAACGTTTGTTGTATGCATATAATAAGAGTAGAACATTTTTTATTTCAGTATATCGCAGTGCAAAACAAAGAAAAAAAGCATTTAGGTAACACTGTAGCTTTGTTCCCCAACCATAGGAAGAGATAGAATACTTTAGCGCTGCCAAATTGCGCTTAAGCTGAAGTAGGGCTGCACGATATGAGGAAAACATGCGTTGTTGAATATCGCGATAACAATTAGGGCTGCCCCCTCTTAGTCGATTAGTCAACTAATCGGTCGTTTTCGTCTTAGTCGACTAAGATTTCTTTAGTCGATAAGTCATTTTTTATGCTTATTCATGCTTAATTACTCATTTCCAAGTAACTTATGAGAGCATTTCTGGTGAACACGAGATTTAAAGTGGTGCTTTTGCAGGATTAATTGTGGAGAAACTCAGTTTTACAGATGGTTAATTAACTACATTTATATTGCGCTTTTCTAGTTTTAACCACCTCTCAAAGAGCACAGCTCTGTCGATTACATCAACTAATCGATTAGTCGACAAAATCATACAAGTGTTAGTCGACTAAGAATTTCTTTAGTCGAGGACAGCCCTAATAACAATATTACTTGCAATAAACAGATATTAAAGTGTACTCTGTTCTGCATTACCGCTGCTTTCAGTATTCTGTTAAAATACAACATATTGCTTGTTGAATTTAAAACAAATGAAAGTTTCCAACATTCTTTTATTGAACAAACTGAACATTGAATTGAATATCAAAAGGCACCACTAAAAAAATGAATGACAGTTATGTTAGAAAGTGCAGTTTTCTACTGATGTTTTCTTTCAACTAACACAAACAATCTCTGAGTGTCTTTCGCGATATGTCGCAGCCTTTCGCGATGTGTTTATTGCAGCAGTTGATATGACGATTAAAAAAAACGACACAGCTCCTGCACACTGCCTGCGTGGCGTGAGCGCGTCAGCTGCGTCGCGTGTTCCAGGCAAAATAGAATACGAAAAGATGTTTATATGTCATTTTGACACAAATACATTTAATAAATGACATTTTGATGTTTGAAAGTCTCTAGGTTTTGACATAAATGCAGATATAAATGTAATTTAAAAAAAAAAAATTATTGATTTTCAAATATTGCACCTGTCAATACAGAAGGAAATATTCTGTAGCCTATGTTGCCGTCAATACTGCCGACGTTGTCTATGCTGTAATCAGATCAGTATATATTTATTTTTAACATGAAGTATACTACTGCTTGAGTGCAGTAAACGGCATTATTTCATTTTATCAATGGGAAACATACAAGACTAGCAGAAGCAGCGCCGCGTCAGACACGTTTCTGGTGTGCAAAGACATAGAAAACGCCACGCAGCTGCCACGCAACTGACACGCAGCAGAAACGCCGCGCTCACGCCATGTAGGCAGTATGCAGGAGCCCTTAGCTGAAGCATGGCATGTATCACACTCCCTTTAAGAGTGTGTTTAAGGGGAAAGGAAATGGACACTGTGGCCTCATTTTTTCCCCTTATCAGCTCCAATTTGAAGCACAGGCGGGACATTGTGTTCTGGCCCAGATACACCTGACTTCTGTTAGTCTTCACAGGTATTTAGGACAAGCACCAGAGCTGTATATTCAGTTCACCAGTCAGGTGTGCGCTCACATGATGCCTCAGCACCAAACCCCAACATGTTACACAACAGCTTTTTCGAACTCCTTCACATCGACTGAGACACATCATTTTAAGTAGCAGTGTGACTTACTTTTTTTTTTAATAGACATCTGATCTACGAAGTGAAGGAGGTTTGTTTGCATACACACTCCCCCGGGGGGTGTAGAGGGCAGCTGGAAAGGAGGAGCCTCTGTCAGATTTAATAGTGTCACATTTCAGTGGCCATTCACTGTAGAGCTTTTCAAGAATGACAAAATGGATGTGTGTGCTTGTAACCAGTGAGTCAGTGTGTTTGCATGAAACATGGTTACTGTAGGCTGTCGGCAGTAATCTGAGATCTTAAATGTCATGTGAATGGGAAACTCAATTTCCCTAATTAGGGTATAGGGGATTACGCCGTTTGTACACTTAACAGTAACTGGGTCTCTTGGGTTTCAACAAAAGCACGACAGAGACTTCAGACAGGGGAAGTATTGTTTGTGCAGAAAGATGAAAGGGAAGAGTATTACTTGTAGTGGCGCATCCTACTGTCCAACATAATGAAATCCAAAGCTCTTGGTTAAAATATGTTTGGGGGTAGGGGGGAAATCAGATTACTGACCAGCTGCATGTAAACATGGGTTTTACAGTAACACAGATTTTTACAGCTCTGATTTCCTGCCGCAAGCCGGTTTCTCCCAATAATCTTGTTTCTTGTGTGCATGTAATCATAATGACTGTGACAAACCCTGTGGCAACACAAGTTAGCTCAAAGCTCTACACTGAAAAGTACAGGGGTGGTGGGTGGTGTGCAGTCCTGTCCTGTCCTCTTGCAGTACTGTGAAGAACATTGTCCCCTTCCTCTGACCTCATTCTCTCAGTTACAAATACGCTCCTGGAAAAATCTAATCTAAAAATGCAGTTTAAAAGTCTGCCTTTTGCAAACCCAGAGACGGAATTTTAAGATCTTACAATGGTAGATTAAACTGTGTTGCTTTTCTGAAGTTAAGAACATATATCTACTACTATGGATTTTATTATTTTGAAGGAGTATTACTACACCACATCATCTTAGAGATACAAAACAATCATCGGAATTAACAGTTGGTTAAAAGCTAGTCTCGCATAGCCAGACCTTCCTCCACAGTGCTGCGAAAGAAGCTGTGGCGAGTCCACACAGCATTCTGGGACAGAAGAAAAACGTGCTCTGGTTTATTGGCATTTCTTTGAACCAATTTGAAAGTAAGATGGTAGCTCTGACACAAAAGCATTAGGTTGACAAGATGGATTTTCGTGTGATATATGATCCCGCGATTCTCGAATCCAACTGCCGTAGGTAAGGTCATGCAGCTTAAGCCTCAGCATGCATGTATATTCATCAAGTCCATACAGGCCCTTTTACAGGGTTTTAAAATGAGTTAGCTTGGAATATTGAATAATTCAGCCAGAGACAGCATTTTCACCAAACTCATGTAGTTAACATTAGCTTAATTAGTTAGGGAGCATAATGATTTTAAACTGTATTTGGGCCGTGCCAGAGTGAAAAGCTTGACAGGTGTATCAACAGTAATTGAGCGGGCTTAGGGAATCCCCCTGTAACTTTTATTAATTAACTAAACACAAAAAGTAAAAGCCTATACACCTCAACCAACCAGTCAGACTACTATTCTTTAAAATTCAAACAATGTTGACATAGAAACAATGCAGGGATGCTGAGATTAGACTGGCTTTAATTGGTTTCCATGGGATATAACGTCTGGGGTGGCTGCTGAATCCAACGCAGGAGCACAGAGTTTGTCTCACCATCACACTGCACAGAGGCCTCGCCACGAAAAACACACACACACACACACACACACACACACACACACACACACACACACACACACACACACACACACACACACACACACACACACACACACACACACACAGACAGACAGCGTAATGAATGGGATTACAAACTACAAAAAGTTACATCTGTCAGTCTGTCAAGTAACTTGTGTTGACTTTGTGATTTACGACCTGAGTCTTTATCCTCCTCTTTTGCTACGAGGTTGCCTGAGAATGGGCCCAGTTAAGAAAAGTACTTTCAGTTTCATTCACGTTTCCCGCAGGAGTAGGCAAGGCGAGAGTGAGAGTGCTGCTTCTCTTCCCTCTCTTATAAATGTAGTTCAGTAATCAAAGCAGTGGGAATTTACTGATTGCAGGCTGAAAGCAGTAATGTATTTCTCTGACCCGAGAGCCAAATATTGAACTAACCTAACCACTGCTGCAGGGCTTGCCTACAGGTAACAGCTTTGTTTGCTTTATTAGATGCTCCTCTTATCAATTCCAGTCTTTAATTTCCCATGACAAAGATGAGGGGATTTATGGTCAACAATAAACCTTGCCGAAGGTCTTGAAAGTGTGAATGCAGTAAGAAAAATAGCAGAAAGGAAAGACAAAACAATAAGCAGGTGTGAAAGAATCCACAGACTCTCCTCCGCCCTACCAAGTCCACTTTGATTGCATTCCTCGTGTCCTAATCCCTTCCTCCCGGCACAGACAGACACACACACACACACACACACACACACACACACACACACACACACACACACACACACACCTCAACAAGCAAGAGCAACCTTTCTTCCCTCTGTTGTCACCTTAGCATCAAGCTGAGCTTATCTCTTTGAAGATGCTCCGGTAGCTGCTACAACTGGCATCACCTGCACATCACCACAAGCAAACACAGTTACATAAGGCTGGAGAGATAGACAAAAAGTACACGAGGCTTCATCAACAGCTTTAATGAGGCATTGTATCTGATATGGGTATGGGGGCGGGGGGGGGTCGATTCACGTATGTATTGTGTTTTCTTTTGCAACGGTTGTTAAAATCGATTCTTTTCCCCTAGAATCAATATTTTTTATTTTACCAGTGATTCACCTAAATAATTTCTGTCTATACAGTACCGCCGACAGCAACTACATCATATCGGTTTCCAGCAAATGTTCCATGTTATGTACATCTTTATAAATGACATAAATGTCAGACTGACTGACATGTGATATGCATTATTTTTAGAAAACAATTAGTTTTTAGAAATGTCTCATGATCTATTGTCTCTAGAAGTGTTTTATTCAACTTTTGTTTTTGTTAACCCTCTGAGGTCTACGTGTATTTTTCTTTTTAAATTTACCTTTTTAGTAGTCTGGCTATCAGCAGACCAAGCTCCATCTTTTAAGATTGAACATTAGTCTGGGGAGTCTGCTCTGTATTTTCTCTGCACGAGAGGTGGGACCAACAGGCATAGTTCAAATGACTCTGTACACTATTGGATAGTCCTTCAACCAATCAGACCAACGATCCGGGTGACGTAGCAGCGACAGCGGCATCAACGGGTTGCTGCGCTTCGGTGGCCGCCATGTTGAATGTAAACAAGAAGCTGCTTGGTCGCTTCTCTATCGTCATTGTGTTAAATCAGCCAATAGCGCGCCAGGTGGATAAGCCAGTTTGCGATTGGTCCCCGGAAAAAATTGTTACAGAAGCAGGAGAGATAAATGTACAGGTTTCCAGACTGAGCTGCAGGGAGACATCACATCACCAGCAGATCAGACTGGTTTACCAAGTCTACCTTTTTAGGGTATTTGCATAAAACCGATCCCTATGTGTTTCATATCATAATGTTCAGAACAAACTCAGCTTTCCGGATAGTGAGGCCCACATTCGGAATTAACAGTTGATTAAAAGCTAGTCTCGCATTGCCAGACCTTCCTCCACAGCGCTGCGAAAGAAGCTGTGGCGAGTCCACAGCATTCTGGAACAGGAGAAAAACGTGCTCTGGTTTATTGGCATTTCTTTGAACCAATCACAATCGTCTTGGGCGGCGCCCAATGCAATAACGGTGCCTCCGCAAAATAGCCTCTGGAAGGAACTTGTTTTGGTGGAACATGTGTACATTCAAACGTTGTTTCATTCGTGCAACAGAAAACTCAGATTGGACAGATAGTCTAGCTAGCTGTCTGGATTTACCCTGCAGAGATCTGAGGAGCAGTTAACCAGAGTCCTCATAAATCCACCGGAGGTTAGAACGCCAACACTATCGTATTGCAATACTTCTAGAATTGCAATAAATGAAATTCGCAATACAAATCGAATCATCACCCATGCATAAACTAGCTCTGGGGAGCTTATTCCCCTGAGTCCTTATGTTTTTTTTTTCACCCAGCATGTTTCCTTGGATTAGGGTGGCACCTAAATCATGGTTGCAGCTGTCGCCGTGGCCCTGCTGCACTCCCTGCTGTGCCCTGTTACACCCTGCTACGCTCTGCGGTGCCCTGCTACGCCCTGCTGTATCCTGCTGCGTCCTGCTACGTCCGGCTATGCTCTGCTGTGCCATGCTACATCCTGTAACGCCCTGCAGTGCCCTGCTATGCCATGAACTACTACGACTACTATTTCTAGTCATTGTTCCACTATCTTTATTGTGACTGTTATTACCACTGTTCATCACACCCCCAACCAGCACCGTCAGACACCGCCTACCAAGAGCCTGGGTCTGCCGAGGTTTCTTCCTAAAAGGGAGTTTTTCCTCGCCACTGTTGCACTTGATGCTTGCTCTTGGGGGAATTACTAGAATTGTTGGGTCTTTGTAAATTATAGAGTGTGGTCTAAACCTACTATAACTGTAAAGTGTCCTGAGATAACTCTTGTTATGATTTGATACTATAAATTAAAAATTGAAAAGTTGAATTGAATTAATCGTCAAATAATCAAATCGAGACAAAAGCATATTGTACCAGCCCTAGTATATAGTAGACCTAGATATGGAGGAAAGGATTTGTTCCTAAATGAAAAAGCAACCAGTTGGGAGAAAGTGATATGTCATCTACCCTTACAATATGATTAATAGCACAGGCCGTCTTCACAAAGGACACTTTGACATGTCACAGTAGAAGGAGAAAAGGTGTAAATAATCAAATGAATACTGGCTGAATTCTATTTAGATGCTTTAGTGTCAGGTTGTCCCAGTGCCATGGCTTACCGGGACATTTTAATAGAAAAGAGCCATCATTATTGTTATTAGTAACACCTGTGCTTTTCCTACTATCACAAGTCAAAATGTCTGCTGTGGAATAGTGCCTACGCAAAGCTGTCGGAAGCAGAAGGTGCAGTCTGTCAGCTGTAACAAACACTCTACATGCAGTTTAAAAAACAATTATATTCGGGTCAAGGCAATACCCCAATTTTTTAAACGCCATGTAAACACCTAATTGGAGGTAGAGAACTCCTTTAGTAACCGGCTAATTACTCCATGCATACACCTTAACCCGGCTTTGATCGTAGTCGTTGCAGTGACATCATACAACAGAACAGCGTTACCCAAATCAGCGGACCATCTGCAGCAAAGAGGCTGCGGTCCATCTGTTTTACTCCCTGCCGAGGCAGCAGCAGACATCGGGAGATGGCTAAACCGACTGTCCATCTCCGGGGCTGTCAAGGCCGTGTCTCGGCCGAGCAGCTCCCCGCTGCAGCCCCTTGGCTAATGTTAATGTAATGAAGTTAGCTTGCTAATTCCACCCGACACTGGTTACAGATAACGTTACAATGAGCCAAACAAGTTGGCAGTCATCTGGCGGGAACACTGTGCTATGCTGAGATAGTGTGTAAATTAAACATTAAGTTGTTAAATTTTACTAATTTAGTGATCGGTCTGTGTAATTTTGGCATAGGTCAACCGGAAGAAAAAGCGTTGTGCGTTGGCAGAGCGCCACCTACTGTACCGGGGGTAGAGTTACCCCTGTCATTCTCCCCGTTCTTCCCCGCTCATGTATACAGGGAGAACTCGCATAACCCGGTTATTCACTTACTGCTGTGCATGTAAACGTGGTAAAAAAGTGGTGTAGGATTTTTTCTTTAACGTATAATCACCTGAAAATAAGAATCCCAACTAATCCTTAAAAACATCAAAGCCACACAATAACAGTAACTAAGTAACCAACCGAAGCAGCGCAGCGGTAAGCCAGCAACTCCTGTGTTCGGTGAGGTAAAATGACTTGTTTTGGAGTCTGGTGGCTTTAAATGGATATAACTGCTTCAGTTCCCGGTCGAAAAGTGCTGTCTGACGGCAAAGTAAAGCGGTGAAAATATTCTCAATATAGCATACACTTAAACTATTTTTTATTTTTTTTATTTTTTATTTTTTTAAAGGTGGGCCTTTTTTCAGGTGGCTTCAACTTGTTGAGCTATTTTAAAGTTTCTTCAGAAAATGTATAGCCTTTTCTTGTTTTATCTGATTTCATACATGGAGAAACAAGATGTTTGTAGTTATTCTATGTAGACACACAAAAAAGGCCTGTAGTTTAATTTATGAAAAGTAACTGATACATAGTAAATCGCAAAACATAAATCATAAATCATATATTGGTCAGAAAAATCACATCTACATATTTTCCTCAAATCATTAAAGCTATAGTGTGTAGTTTATATTGCCCCCATTGTAAGTAATGACAACAACACTGTCTGAGCGTCCACCTGACACAAGCCTTCCGTGATCGCAAACCCCTCCTCCACACTAGTAGCGTTTACCCGTCAAATCAAGGAGGACACGGAGAATTAAAAAAAGCATGAACTCTTCAGAAGAGTTCATTATCTTGTGATTTTGATGTCCTCTTCATCCCCAAAGCTGAACGCTGCTGTTGTCCTTTCTCAGCGTTGCCGTAAAACACATCATTCGAGCTTCTGTGTGCGAAAGTTGCCGCACGAAAACCATTGTCTAAACATAGCCACACAGGAGTGATGACAGTTTGGTACTTTGGAAGTAAACTGTTGCCATAGCCTACATATTACAAGCAAAGTTAGTACAAAGGAAAAACTCAACAATCTGAACTGTGGCTACACTCTGCGATCAGATGACTGCAATATGACCAGGACAATATTCCCCACCTATTGCTGCTAAGGCCCATTATGGCGGGCGGCACTCTGCTGTGGCAAGAGGCCAGTAGCTGCAGGCAGCCGTGAAGTTGAGTGAGTTGAATAAAGAGAGTGGAAGAAATTGAGAGTCTATAACAGAGATGAAAGAAAGTGAGCGCCTCAGTATTCAGTGCAAGTAATCAGCCATCTCTGTCTGTGTCTATCTTTATCCCCACCCAAATCTGCTTCCATTGCCTCATACACTTATCCTTGACGGGAAGAGCAGTCAGCCACGCACTCAGACATTCAGCCAGATACACACAAACACGCCTACACAGAGAATAGAAGTTTACCGTCCACCAAAGGGGAAATTTGCCTTTGGCTTAACGAGGAGGATCAAATGCACACAACACGATAAACAGACAACACAATTAACAGCATCTTCTGCATGCAAAATCACTCAGGTATTTTGAAAACTTTGTAAATTCTTTGGAGCAAAAATAACAAGTACACCAAATCAATTAAAGCCGACATTTGTCAATTCTGCACTCTCTCTTGTCTCACACTGACTGTAACATATTCACAACAAGTGCCCTCTTTCTAAAAGCGACAAGCTCATGCTTCAGATGTTCAGATGAGGACTGGAGAGCTCCTTTGTCTGGAGCCTGGTTAATAGTTAACAGTCACCACACTCAGTCAGCTCCGTTAATAACTTTGTGGAGTAAAACTCACTTCACGTTAGGGCTGCATAATGATTGTTTGTGCGCCCCATGTAGGCTGAGGCCTTGGCAGCGGCCCGGGTTCGAATCCCACCTCCGTCGTCCCTCCTCTCTCTCCCCTTTCTGTCTTCAACCTATCCTGTTGATTAAAGGCCATAAAAAAGCCCAAAAAATTATCTTTAAAAAAGAAAACGCCAGACGTTACCAAAGCCCATGTATGAAGTGTTGTACTCATATGTGCTTGTATTCTGACCAACAGCCAATCATTTTTTCCATTCATGAGGCTGGAGCAATTGTTTGATATTTCTGCTTTAAAAAAGAAAGAAAAAAGAAAAATGTCTTTTAACAAACAATTAATCGACTAATCATAAGTGCCGGATTGGATTCTAAACACACAGCTGATCGTCATAATTCGCTGAGGACATGGTACAGAACAGTAGCCTGACAAGCCCTGGCTGCAAATTAAATTTGCTGCCGCTAGGGTGCGTCTCGATTTCTAGGCTAACAGAACAGTGGTTTCCAACCTACGGCTTGGAAGTGATAACATATTTGTTTGCTTCACCTGTTCACCTGGGTTTTTTGGGCTTTGACAGAGAGGGGGGGTGAGCCTGGGAGCAAACACTTTCTGTTGACCGCCGCACTAACACACTTATATCGACTCACAAAGTAACTTTACATTTGGTGACTGCAGTGCTAGTTGAATTTTACGTGTGGAGGAATAAACCATTGCAATACAATCTGGAGCGTGTCACAATGTGTTTATGCATCTCTCAGTGTTTAGTCCCTCGCGGCAGCACTTTGTTGGACTGTTTACAGCCGTAACAGGGGTTATGGGCTGAGAAATAGTCCAACACATTTTAAATTTAACAAGCTATGTATTCAGGAGCCAAAAGAAGAAGAAAAAAGGAAAGACCTCTCTCAAATGATAACAAACATGCTAAAGTGTCTAATAGACCATACCGGCATCAAACAGTTTCTGTAAAAGAATATTTTTTAAATGCAGATACTAGCAGGATGTGCACCTCAATCAATTCCACAGCCTTGCTTTACTAATCAAACTATGTGCCAAAAAAATCCCTTTTGGCAGCAACGCTTGAACATCAACCTGACCGCTTGATTATGTCGGCAGCCTTCCGAGCCAAATGCTGCTCTAATATTACTGCCTAATGTAGGCCATATGCTGTTTTCCAAGAAGCAAAGGGATACAGTTTCTAAGAGACCTGACAGGCAGCAAGAGATATCTAGAGTTTAAGTCAGCACCCACAATGCAGTGCGCCATGGTTTTTGCTCAGACTGTTATCAGTGCTAGGCAGCTCTTTGAAAGACGAACAGGGTAAAAGGGAAGCAGCTGCTTTACAAAGACTATAAACGTACAGAATCTGTGCTTCACAAGTGTTCAAGGTGATCAAACTGACATTAACAGTTGTCTCTTTTTAATGTGCGCGTGCTCTCCACCCACTGTCCTCCATACTTGCTGTTCACTGTGTGCTCGGCAGAAGATTCAGCAGGTGTTTCTTTGCTGCACATCCTTGAAAGTCAACATTGCATGAATACATCAAACACACCTTTCGCACCAAAGGACAGTGTGAAGCTCAACCTATGCAGCATGATGGTGGTTATGAGAAAAAAGGCAGGTATGATAGCCATGATGATGCTAATGATGCAACTGCACTGGCTCTTGACACAGCAGACGGAAATTGTAATTAAACCACAGTCAGTTATTAGGTTTTTTTTGTAGGTCGTACATAAGGCTGCAAAGATGAATCGATGAATCCATTATCTGTTAAATCAGGGGACTCCAACAAGTAGCTCTTGAGCTACCGGTAGCTCGCGAGCAGGTTTCCGGTAGCTCGCCAATAGGTTGACAAACTGAGACCCAAAATGACCCCGATATTAAAAGTGAGGTAGGTAACTTTGTGGGCCATAGACGTGTTAAGTGGTCATGTTTTCTTGGACCCTGATGGGAATATTTTCAGTAATGTAGCTAACTTTGTTGGCTAAAAGAAGTATGAAATAGGCATGAACCTTTTGAAGATTTTTCATAAGCTTTGGGTATTGCAATTTCATACGTGTACAAACAGTAGCTTCATTCAGCTCATGTGTGTTATGTAAATCAATGAAGGTGATGTGATGCAAGTAGCTCTTGGCCACTTTTGTAAAGTAGCCCTTAGATAGTCATTTGTTATGAAAAAAGTACAAATTCTCGGATTCCTTAATTGTGAATATTTTCTGGCTTCTTCGCTCCTCTTTGACAGTAAACTGAATATCGTTGAGTTGTGGAGTAGGGCTGCAGAATATATCCTTTTTTTTAATCGTCATCGCAATATCAACTTGCATAATAACCGTATCGTGAATGACACTCAGAGATTCTTTTTAAGTTAGTCGAAAGAAAATGTTAGTATGGACACCGCACTTTAAAATGTAACTGTCACTCTTTTTTAGTGCTGCCTTTTATATTCAATTCAAAGTTCAAGTTGTTCAGTTAAAGAATGTTGGAAATGATTTCCTTTCATTTGTTTTTAATTCAACAAGCAGTTTGTTGTATTCTAGCAGAATACTGAAAGCAGCAGAAAGGCAGAACTGAGTACACTTTAATATCTGTTAAATTTATCGCTATATTCAACAACATTATTGCATATCGCATATTTTTCTCATATCGTGCATCCCTACTGTGGACAAAACAAGACATTTGAGGACGTCATCATAGGCTTTGGGACATTTTTCACCATTTCAACTCCTATTCTTTTTAACAACCACTGTCTTTGATAGTAATCTGAATTAGAGCTGGACACTTTTCTTCAAGGCTATTGACTAAAAGCTACAACCTTAATTGGGTTATCCTTGTTTGTAGGGACATGTACCCCCCCACACACATACATACATACATACACACACACACACACACACACACACACACACACACACACACACACACACACACATTTAAATGCTTTTATTTGGATCTGAAAGACATCGCAAGAAAAACAACAAGATCCAAATACTGTGGGAAGAGTCATTGACGTGGTGACAGGTCTACATGGTGACAGGTCTACATGGTGACAGGTCTACATGGTGACAGGTCTACATGGAGACCGGTCTACATGGTGACAGGTCTACATGGTGACAGGTCTACATGGTGACAGGTCTACATGGAGACCGGTCTACATGGTGACAGGTCTACATGGTGACAGGTCTACATGGTGACAGGTCTACATGGAGACCGGTCTACATGGTGACAGGTCTACATGGTGACAGGTCTACATGGTGACAGGTCTACATGGTGACAGGTCTACATGGTGACAGGTCTACATGGTGACAGGTCTACATGGTGACAGGTCTACATGGAGACCGGTCTACATGGTGACAGGTCTACATGGTGACAGGTCTACATGGTGACAGGTCTACATGGTGACAGGTCTACATGGTGACAGGTCTACATGGAGACCGGTCTACATGGTGACAGGTCTACATGGTGACAGGTCTACATGGTGACAGGTCTACATGGTGACTGGTCTACATGGAGACAGGGCTACATGGTGACTGGTCTACATGGTGACAGGTCTACATGGTGACAGGTCTACATGGTGACAGGTCTACATGGTGACAGGTCTACATGGAGACAGGTCTACATGGTGACAGGTCTACATGGTGACTGGTCTACATGGTGACAGGTCTACATGGAGACAGGTCTACATGGTGACAGGTCTACATGGTGACAGGTCTACATGGTGACAGGTCTACATGGCTCACATACTTCTACAGGTCTTTCCATTTATAATACTCAACACATTAAGGATAAACAAAGCATCTCCTTCTCCATGTTTGCATGCTCCCTATGATGGCTGAAACAGAGCAACATTTTGTAAGTCTTTTTGCCTCCTTTTTTTGCAGCCCCCCTAGCTGCATCCCCCTGACCACATTCTTATGGTCATGGCCTAAACTTCCAAATACCAGCGTTATTAGTTTACAGTTGTATCCAAGTTGGTGGATGAGATCTACCAGTGGTTGATATTTCAATAGTTTGGAATAGTAGCAAGTGTCCATATATAGATCAAAACAGCAGCCTACCTCAAAGATATACAGATTTCATATCCTCATGTACAATTTTACACACACACACACACACACACACACACACACACACACACACACACACACACACACACACACACACACACACACACACACACACACACACACACACACACACACACACATGACCACATCCCTGCAGTGAAATGACCTAATTTACCCAAGTTGTGCCTGTAACTTGGCCAGCGCATTGATGATAGCTCTGTAGCAACACTGGATCAGAGATTCAGTGCTGGGCTTATTAGAACTTATTTCCCATTCACTGACAAGATATCATGAATTAGCATTACTTCCATGCATGACACTAATCTTGTCTTAATTATGCAATTAACTATCTGTCTTCAAATAGTCCATATTTCAAAGAGTTCATTCAGGCAATAACGTATTTGCTCACAGTATGAGCTGCAGCTATTTCTACTGTGACTGAGTGGTAATGCTATACACTTTCTGCCTCTCATTTGATCTGCACATAGGTTAATTTGAAAGGAACTTTGTATGCTGTCAGTGTACGTTATGTGGGCGTTATTGTGTGTGATGAAAATACAAATGTAAGGTTACTCAGCTTCTATTACCGGCTCTGGATAATAACAGTGACAGAGTGTAGCTGTCTATTGTGCGAAGTTGGACTTGACGCCTCCAACATTTCCAAAACAAAAAAAACAGGCAGCTTTGTAAAATGTAGCAACATACAGTAATACACTTCCTCGTCTTTTAGGATCAACTCCAGCAGTCTTACAAACGTTACACAGCAGCAGTCTTCGTTCTGTCAACATTTAAATTCCTAGTAGAAACTTTGACAACTTATGGGCATCACAGCACAACTCTATGGTAATATTACAAGCTAGCGCTAACATGAAAGAGCGTTAAATAAGGACACTCACGTGACGTTATACATCAAATATTGACGAACACAACTAGAACTCTTACTTCTAAAGTAGTGTTATTTTTGATAGGGTTTTTGGGGAACCCATGCTTTACTTTTCCATCACTTACCATCTTCCTTTTCATCGAAAACTGGTCTCTTTGAAGAACTATTGGCTCCCATCCTCTTCTTCCACTTGCCCCAGTGAAACATCGGTGCTCAGATAGCATTCCTCGCCTCTTGAGGAGAAACTAGAGCTCACACCCTCCTCAAAAGACAGTAACACTAACCATACATTTCACCCAAACCGTGTCCGTTATTTTTGCTTTCTTTATCCGATATTTATTCTGCCGAAGACCTGAGCGCCGCGACTTAAAGTCTCTCTAAACCAGGCTAGAGCAAGTGTAGCAAGTACCGACGGACTGTAAAATATTTTCAAAGAAAGACTGTTCGGTTTGTTACAGTTGGAGGTTTAATATATCACTGGGTACTGGTAGTGTTCAGTTGTCTTCCGTAGCACGCCAGCCAAACAGAGAGACTTCTGTTTGTCCGGGGATGCGTCGAGTTAGACACAGTTAGCTGAAATAAGACAGGAAGTCATACAATGTTGCCTTACAAATAAAAGCTTAATGTTATTACGGAGCCACTGCAGTCTCCTCAAATTCCCTCAGTTGGAGAACTTAAACTGCAGTAGGCTACGTGCATTGTTCTTTTTCACTCTTATTCACTCTGTGTAATCTGTAAAGCACAATGGGTTGCCTTTGGGTATGAAATGTGCTATAGGCCCATAAATAAATGTGCCTTGCCTTGTCTTGCCTCATTGGATCAGTCTGGCTGTATTCATTAAGTTGATACATTAATTTCAAACAAAAACATGAAAGTAGTGTTAAGTCCAGTTCAATAAATGTCGATTATAATTCTACATCAAAGCAAACTGATACACTACAAAATGAATTTATCAGTGATTAAATGCATTCTTGACAATAAACGAATGATGTCCAAGTACTGTTTTCCACTATGGACTCTAGCATATAGTATACTAGTACTAGTGGTAAGTAAAAGTTGGCCTTGCCAAGGAGACCTTTATTGTGAAAGTTATACCTGGAAGCTTTCCACTAGTATTCTGACTAACTTGACACTTGTGAGAGTAGTGTGACAGTTGCTGGCCAGTGACTGTAGACGACGTAGCCCGACTGTCATGCATATCAACTCATAGGGACGAGCCTCTGTAGGTAAACCAGGACAGCTCAGTACAGACTAAGGGGCTTCCATCGCTTGTTACCAGCAAAGAACTGATGCTAGCCTCCAGCCCAAATAAACCTCAGTGAATTATTCCACAATCTCATTAGGAAATGGATGGGTGGTGCCTGATCACTGAGGGGGAAAAAAGATGTTGTCTTCAATATGCACCCTAGGTTTGCTTGCTCTTTTACACTGCGCATTATAGAGTACCTATGGGGTTGTTCAATGTCTTTTGGCATGCGACCTGCTCACATTTACGAAGTATTAACTCGTTTTTACATTTTAAAATAATCTCTGGTTGATACATTGCGGATGCAGCTTTTCGCCTTGTTTGCACGTGGACGGTTGCCGTAGTTTGTGTTGACCTCGTTGCCATGGTTACGACGTCGAATTCGTGAAGCGCTATGTGAAAGTTAGCATGACATTTCCCTTTGTCATATATTTTTCGTTGTACACTGAGTCGCGTTCACAAGCTACGAGGGATATGTTTATTCAAATTCCAGGTAAGCTAATAGGGCCGTTGTGCAGTAGTTTGAACTGTTTGCTAATCTTAGCTAACGTTAACGTTAGGCTGCAGCAGTGAAGGAATTGCTAACACCTGCTTGTAGGCAAGTTCAAATCCCGCGTGAAAGAATTCTGCTGTTTAGACGAAACTTGTCTTACGTGATTTTTTTTCTCCATTTGCAGACACCGGGAGTAAAATGCCAATGCAAAAAGACACTTGAACACCCTGAACAATGGTCTATGTACACTAGCTAAACATCTCAGCACCACTTCTACGATGTCTTCCCCAGAGAAGCAGGAAAATGTTCCTGACCTGCAGCTAAGTTTTATCTTTGGGAACAGTGTTGTCAAACGACAGACTCCCCACATTCTGCCTGAGGATGCAGAGGCACAGGAACACCCTGAATATTACTTAACAGAGACATTATGGCTGAGCAGAACTCAGCTAAAACATGTTGCAGACAGTATTTTGAAAAATAGCACACTAAAGGTCAGTTTGGACTTCATTTGTCAACCTCTACCCACCTATGCTGCAGTGGTTTTCAAGCAAGAAATCAAAGAAGTCATGCATCCAGTACATTAGGCCAACAATTTTTATATATTAGTATTTTTCTTCTAATGCATTATCTATTAATTCTAATTACTCATTGTATCATCTTCAGTATTTATATCTTGAAGGTAACCACATATCCAGTATCCCAGATTCAATGTTTATCAGCTTGCCCAACCTCGTGTGGCTGGACCTCAGAAATAACCAAATTGCATCGCTCCCTGCTGAAATTGGCTTGCACAGGTAGGAGACTTATGCAACTGCTCTTTGAAATGTATGCAGATTTATTCCAAACCTGTTGGCCGCCATGGGAGTACAGTATGTTTCTTTGTCACATTTCAGAACTTTTTTTAGATAAGATTTTTTTTTTTCTATTTTAGATTTTGGTTCACTAGCACATGCTCTGGAATCCAAATTCCTGATTCAAAAGCGTGGCAAAATGACATTCTTTATGAATATGTTGTACAATTTACTTGTGTTCAGTTTTGGACAAACATGTGTCAAGACATAGCCCTTGCCGTCATCTAGCAATCTGTGATGTCATTCATGTAGATCTCTGAAAACAATACTTCTGGAAGGAAACCCCATCTCAGAACTTCCACCTGAGTTGGGTGAGTTGAGTTCAGTCACCTGCAACGTCAGCATGCAACATCTCTGTTTGTTTGAAATAACAAAGCTGCTTTCCTCTTTCATCAGTTTCAATAAGCCTCACTGCCAGCACATGATTAAATGCAATGAATAACTAGTGGTTATTATTAGAAGTAATACACAGTAGTGTTTCTCATGTTTGCTTTCCTGTTAGCTGTCACTACAACTGTTGCTAATACACTGATGCTTCCATGTACAGTACATTCATGTTGGAAACCAAGGAATATACACTATGTAAGACTCTTCTACTGATGTACTAATTATAAATCAATCTTAAAGTGCTCATGTTATGCTCATTTTCAGGTTAATAATTGTATTTAGAGGTTATACCAGAATAGGTTTATGTGGTTTAATTTTCAGAAAACACCATATTTTTGTTGTACTGCACATTGCTGCAGCTCCTCTTTTCACCCTGTGTGTTGAGTTCTCTGTTTTAGCTACAGAGTGAGACATCTCACTTCTGTACCATCTTTGTTGGGAGTCGCACATGCTCAGTAAGGACTGCTAGCTAGTCAGTTGCAGAGTATGAGGGCATGCCCTGACAGTACCTAGGTAAGGACTACTAGCCAGTCAGAAGCAGAGTAGAGTATGAAGGCGTGTCCTGACAGTACCTAGGTAAGGACTACTAGCCAGTCAGAAGCAGAGTATGAGGGCGTGTCCTGACAGTACCTAGGTAAGGACTACTAGCCAGTCAGAAGCAGAGTATGAGGGCGTGCCCTGACAGTACCTAGGTAAGGACTACTAGCCAGTCAGGAGCAGAGTATGAGGGCGTGTCCTGACAGTACCTAGGTAAGGACTACTAGCCAGTCAGAAGCAGAGTATGAGGGCGTGTCCTGACAGTACCTAGGTAAGGACTACTAGCCAGTCAGAAGCAGAGTATGAGGGCGTGTCCTGACAGTACCTAGGTAAGGACTACTAGCCAGTCAGAAGCAGAGTATGAGGGCGTGTCCTGACAGTACCTAGGTAAGGACTACTAGCCAGTCAGAAGCAGAGTATGAGGGTGTGTCCTGACAGTAGCTAGGTAAGGACTACTAGCCAGTCAGAAGCAGAGTATGAGGGCGTGTCCTGACAGTACCTAGGTAAGGACTACTAGCCAGTCAGAAGCAGAGTATGAGGGCGTGTCCTGACAGTACCTAGGTAAGGACTACTAGCCAGTCAGAAGCAGAGTATGAGGGCATGCCCTGACAGTACCTAGGTAAGGACTACTAGCCAGTCAGAAGCAGAGTATGAGGGCGTGCCATGCTAGCAGCTAGGCGAGCATTATAACGTGTGTTCCAAAGTGACCACGTGTGTCTCTGAAGTAAAGGCTGGACTACAACAGAGCTGTTTGGAGCAGGTTGTGAACAGTGTTTTCTGTTGGAGATGGTAAGTCTCTTTGGGGGGGACTTTGGCCTTTTTCACTTTGTAAACATATAACATGCACAAAAAGATAAAGATAAACACAATAAAGGAAAGGGAAAAAGCCAAAAAGCATGATATGAGCACTTTAAAAAGAGTGTCGGCTAAATGCAAAGAGTGTAATCTGTGAACATAGTTCTAAGGGATTCTTTATTGTCCATTTTTTCCCAGGAAATGTGATTACCCTCAAAGGCCTGAACCTAAGGAATTGCCCCATCAGTTTCCCTCCACAAGACATTGTCAACCAGGGGCTCCAGAGGATCCTCCAGTACCTCAGGAGTGCTATGGCTAGTCGGCCCGTTAGCATGAGAAGGAGCCCCTCAGGTGAATCAAAGGCACCTTAACTTTGAACAGTGCCGCAGCGAGGTGTTCAGTATGCACGTGCATTCTTGCCATCTGCTCTTTTTGTCAAAGATAGGATGGCTGGCTACAAAAATAGCTCCTTGCCCTGGTACCACCTCAATGGTGTGACTTCTGTTTCCTTTGGAGACATCCCCCCCGTGTTCTAGCTCTGTAATATTTTTAGCCAGATGAAAGTGATCGATAACCTGTGGGCTCTAAACAGGAGCTCTCTGTCACTACGCACTGTCTGGAGATAATCCCTCTGAGAAGCCCGAGACAGCCCTCCACAGGAGAGGCTGCTGCTACACAATGAGCACAGCCAAACCCCTCAATCAAACCGTTTATTCCCCTGTCTACAAGGTTATTAACCAAGACACGTCTCCAGGGGGAAATCTCCTTTCTTTTCATTGGTTCAGAGTATAAGGGGCCATCCACACGGAGACGCTTTTTGATGCAAATGCACATGTTTTGCACCGTTTGGGCAGATCGTCCAAACGAGTCCTGTAAACGCACTGCCTGAAAACGCACTTTTTTGAAACCTGGTTCCAGGTTCAAAAACGGCTCACCTTTGGCGAAACCGCATACATGCGTATCGATGATCTCATTGCCACACCCCTTGACCTCATAGCTTGCTGAGTTCAACCTTACCCTGCTAGTAATACTAGCACGGCCACTGACACGACTGCGGTCAAGCTAACCGTTTATAAAGTGGAAGTAGCTAGACGATTTATCAACTAGCTAGCTAATCTGTCTGCTTATCAACTCCTTGAACGGATTATAGTAACTGTAGCTAGATTATCAAAAAGACATCGGATCATTGATGTTTGTTTGACTGCCGATGTTAGCTAGTAGAGCTAATGTTAGCTCTGTTAGCTAGCGTGCTGCAATCATGTCTGATAGACAGAATTGCAAAGTAAAAAGCAATCCAACAGCACATTATACAATGTAAACTAAGACACATTTTCTTGCGGCGGCCTTTATAAAATGAGCAGTGGTGAAAGTTTTTAAAGTCTAGCAAAGCCTGTCTACTTATTAGAAATTCTTTTAGTCTAGTCATGTTATGAACCTTTTTGAAACCTGGTCCCAGGGTGAATTAAAAAAAAAAAAACGGCTCACGTTTGGCTTCGTGTGTACGGCGAAACCGCATACGTGCGTATCGATGATGTCATCGCCACACACCTCAGCCTCACAGCTGACTGCCTTCAACCTAGCTGACGGCTCTAACAGGGACGCAATGCTGTTTATAAAGTGGAAGTAGACAACTTATCAACTAGCTCGCTAATCTGTCTGCTCATCAACTCCTTGAATGGATTATAGTAACTTTTAGCACGGCTTATTGTAGAAAGGCTACCGCAAGAAAAACGTGTAGCTAGATTATCAAAAAGACATCGGATCATTGATGTTTGTTTGACTGCCGATGTTAGCTTGCAGAGCTAACGTTAGCTCTGCTAGCTAGCGCGCTGCAATCACGTCCGATAGCAGACAGAATTGCAAAATAGAAAGCAATCCAACAGCACACAACGTTTTCTAGCGGTGGCCTTTATATAATGAGCAGTGGTGAAAGTTATTAAAGTCTAGTCCATGGCTGTATTAAGAGAACTAGCTAGTCATGTTATGAAAGGAAGTGGAAGTGACTGAAGGCTGCTCTTCTTCTTCGTTCCGTTAATTCCTGTAGCAGTAACAGCGCCGCCTACAGGCCTGGCATATGAAGTACTGTGTTGAGTCATTTACAGATGGATTCATGTGGACGTGAATTTTCTTGAACCGAATCCAGGGAAGACGGATGCTTTTTCATCCTAACGTCTTCGTGTGGACATGGCCTAATTGTCCTACATGTGGGTAAAAGTTACATTCAGCTAGCCTGGTTGACCCCAGACCCTTCTCAGGTGTAAGTGAGAAGATTCTGGGGAAGCTTCATTCACAGCCCATTTCCAAAGGGGCGTCACCAACGGACCCCGCTCAAATGCCTCTGGGTGCAATTGGATAGTCCTTCAACCAATCAGAGCAACGATCCGGGTGACGTAGCAGCGACAGTGGCATCAACGGGTTGCTGCGCTTCGGTGGCCGTCATGTTGAACGTAAACAAAAAGCTGCTCGACGTCGCTGCGCTATCGTCATCGTGTAAAGCCGCCTCAACGGTTGTGATTGGTGCCTCCATTTGAAAACATTGGAAATGGGCTTGAATGGACTCTTCACCAGACGGACTTGCAGAGCAAATCTCACATTTGCCAGAAGTTCAACAGGGTTTTCCCAAGCTAACATGCAGCCCCTTAGAGACACATATTCTGCTCTGCAGTAAGAAGGGAACATTTTACCTGCTATCATTAGTTATGTGAATTTGTTGGTAAAACGCTGACATATCTTTGTTGTAGTTGGAAAATAACTCTGTAATAATAACTGTATTCGATCAGTAATAATTCTCAATTCATCATGTGCTTCTACCAGCCACTGTAGCCATAGCCAGCTGTGATTGTTGCCAGTATTGGCTGCCCCCATGTTTCACTTGTAGCTGCCGTGGTTGTTTAATCGGCAGAGTTGCCAGTGGTGGAGAAGCTCCAGCTGTCAGAGCTGATGGGGTCCAGTATGGAGGAAGAGGATGATTCAGGGGACGAGCTGCAGAAGTTCATGGAGCTCAAACACAAGATGTTCCTGCTGGACAAAGCTGAGCTGGGCTCAACAGCACAGGGTGATAGAAGCCCAAAGTCACACCGTCTTCCTATTATCCCAAAGTAAGTAAAGGTGTTTGAATGAAAGGAATAAGAGATTTTGCTCTTCCTCTGTTATAGTTTGACATGTTAGGATATATTGTTATTACCTTTTTTATTTTTAAGAGTTAGAAGAGAAGATTGATAATGATAACACTCTCATATCTGTACATTGAATACAAAGCTACAGCCAGTAGATGGTTAGCTTAGCATAAAGACTGGAAACTGGAGGAACCAGCACCTCTAAAGCTCACTTATGAATTCATTATATCTCGTTTGTTTATTTCTCCTGCCATTGTTGTGGTACAGTGTATCTAGGCAGCAAATATCTGTTGGGCATAAATCATTTTTCACCTGATCAGATATACTGTGCAATGAAGTAACTTTTGTGCTGAGGTTTGGCATTGTGTATGGCATTGTGCCTTGAAAAAAGGATAGCAAACCCCTTCTTAATAATGCCATTCTCCGCAGAGGGAAACAAGTGATACAAATCTCCCAGGGTCCACTGGGACTCAGAGCTCAGTAGAGCAATAAAAATAAAGCATTTTGTTTCAATTTATTTGTCAGAAAAAAGGCAACTACCAAGGCTGGCATAATTCTCGAGCTCCCCCTGTTTGACACTCGGCATTGGAAGAGGCCAGAAGACAGGAAACAGGCTGCAATGAAAGAGCTGAAGGAGAAACAGGCTATTCTCGAGCACAGAAAAAAGTAAGTTGATATAGTAGTAGTTCAATATTATAAAATACACTATTTAACATCCTACTGCACTACGTTTTGACTATTAAATTACATTGGATAAATTGCACAGAACATTCAGGCCAAGTAATACCACAGATCAGAATGTTGTTTCATAAAACAGGCTATATTGCCCAAGTGACCGATAGTAGGGAATTCATACTATGTCCACAAGGTAAAGATAGAAAGAATAACCAATGTTTACAGACCCCTATGCAACCATTTAGAAACAATAGCCTATTGACATAGATCTATTACAATGCATTATCTGGCTCTCCCATAGAAGCCAAGACACTCTTCGGAAGTGGCGTACACAAGCCAAGACCACACAGGAGAAGAAAATGTCTCAACACCAGCAGAGTAAGCATGCAGAACAAAGAAACCAAGAGGTATGTGTGGAATATATCACCTACATTTCCACCGGCCAACCACAGGGGGGCAGTAGAACACCACCTCTGTAACATTGGGTCGGGGGACAATAACAATAAATATGATTAAACTAAAAATGTTGATACTGGTGAATGAGTTTTCAGGTACTAGCACTGCCAGGGTCAGTGCCAGTGATATTTAATGATGGTATTGAGGATGGTGCTGTTGAAGGCAGCAACATATGGCAGCGCTTGTGATGGAGTGTGCTGGATCAGTGATAGCACAGCAGCAACAAATAGCTGTCAAAGCTGATGTATACATGCAGGCATGCACAAACTCTAGATAGACAGACAGACTGTGGATGGTTTTGAGTAATTTGACTGTCAGCTGCATTGCCATGCATACAGCTGAAGTGTAGTGTATAATGTTTGCATTCAACCAGCAACATCAGTGTAAATACTGTATTCACTGGAAAATATAGTAAAAGCCAACCCCATTTGGGTAATTTGACACAATAAAGCAATTATGCCACTGCAGTCTGTAGGCTGTGTTTGTAGTTTGTGTTGCAACAGCTGTATCATCCCTACATGGACACAAGCTCTGCACTCTAGAACAAAATGCTGCTGTAAATGATAATAAACATCCCCTATCTCTCTGTTACAGGAAGCAGAAAGAAATTCAAAAGCTGGTGTGGAGGACAGCGGTGATACTCGTCAGGGTCAGACATCCTGCATGTCTATCACAGATTGTGAGGAGACCAGGTAAATGAGAACTCTGGGGGGTACAAAATACAGTTTACTCCAGACCTAAGAAGTAGTACACAACAACCTGAAACCTGAGCCAGTATGAGAATCAGAATCAGGCTGCAATGGCCAGAAATGTTTTGTTTTAGGTTGTTGTATCAGTATGACTGGTACAGTAGCTTTGACACTGAATGCACTAAAAACTGAGGACATCTTCCTGATATTCAGTTGCAACCTTCAATATCTCAGTTAAAAGAATTCTCCCTAAAACTTGAATGCTTCTCCATTACTTCCTTTGTGATGGGTACAGATTTAATAAGGGAAATCAATAAGGCATAATATGTTCAGCTCATAGGTGTATCTGATTAAAAAAAAGACTACTGTGATATTTTGGACATTTGGTCAGTACAACTTATACAGTGATACAGAACACCCTGAGCCATAGGGGTTCAGGGACAACAGGTCTTATCCACCAAAAGGCATTTTGCATTGTCTCCAATCGTGAGCCATGCAATGCAGGTAGAAGGCTAGAGACACCTAGTGGACAAATAAAGATTGTACACCCATCATAGAACATGAGCAGTTTCTTTTGTTCTTCTTGAGCAGCATCACACCCCAAAACAGATGAACCAGATTAGATGGTACACCTTAGACTTTTCTGTTTTCATTGATAGAATAAATCTTAACTAAGAAGAAAACAATCACTCACAGGCTTGTATTTTTAATCAGTTGTCTACCAGAGCTAAATGCTTTGATATCCTACCACTGGCCATACTTAGGCAACTAAATATTCAGTATGACATTTTGACCTTTGATCTGTATGGCCTCCAGGTCAGCCCGTGAGCTGGAGCGCCAGATACGTGCACATGTCGAGAAGATGCAAGAGAGACACAGGAATCCCAGGGGCACGAGCACAGAGCAGATGGCAGTGGCAGAGCAAGATGTGGAGGAGGTCAGACCTATACCTTATTATTCACACAACTCATCTATATTTAACTCATAGGTTATTGATCTGAATTTGTTTGTTTTTTTTCCTCCCCACTTTGAATGACAGATGAGGAAGCTACAGGCTCAGCTTCTAGAGAGGAAGAGTAATCGAGGAAGACATCTTGAAAATAGTTTCAATATCTTCACAGGAGACACCTGGCCGAGTTTCATTGACAAGTAACACTAATTACAATGTCTGTTTGAGTTTTGTGGTATAAATTCATACTCAAAATTCTTGTAAAGGCCTTTATGAATGACCATTGTAATGCTCATATCATAAAATAAAAATCAGTGCTGTTACTGGGTAAGGGAGTGTTTTGTTCTTTATCCTAGACTTAAGCAAGACACCCTCTCCATTATACAAACTGTTTCCCATTTACCTTACCTTAATGTCATTCAGTACCTCAAATACGTACAAAGCACTTTACTACTTTACTTACTGTGTGAAATGAAGCTATTCAGTTGTTAAATGTTACGTTGACTCACCAGACACATATCGATCATATTCCCTGTGTCAATTATAGAAAATACCACCACACAATGTCAGTTAAACAAGGCTTGAAATATAAGGGGAATAAATTACAAATTGGAAAATAAAAAGGTATACCTGACCTCAATCCATCCATCATTTATTTTCAGATCATGACCGACCTACCTTTTTAGGCTGACATAAATAATACGATTTAAATAAATAGTGGGTAGATTTGCAGCAGGGTACATTTAAAGTAGGCTAGAAGTAGCAAATTGAATGATTTACGCTAGGGCATTTTAGCAAATGTTGTTAAAATAACTAATTGTAGTTTAGATTGATGGCTGTATATGTTATGATGAGTATTTAGAGGTCCTATTTATCTCACATTTTGTCGAAATTCACGACCATATATCTTGCAACATGTTGGAAAATGCATCCATACATCCAAAACGCCATTAGTCTCTTGCTATGAAAAACGGAGGCATCCCCGAGGTAAAAGTCGGCAGTAATGAATGGCATCTAACAAGTCAAAGTGAGACAGGGAGAGGGTAGGCCTTGTCTTGAGAGATTTCTGCTCCTCTAGCATAGGGAGCGTGATGTCAGCGGTGGCAGTACTGTTGTAATTGACTTGGTGGGGGTGATGGCGTCATTTTATGCCCTGGTGTAGCCTCCTGCTCGAATAGCGAAGGGGAGACGGATCTTTAGCCGACGTGACCGTGGCTCCCTTGGCCGGGATCGAGCACCGCCGAGCCGGACACTACACGCCTGGAAACATGGAGGCTGTGGCCGAGGAGCTGCGGGCCGGCTCTCGGGTACCTGTCACTATCGATCAAATAGTTAACGATACTCTGGTGGTGACGCTGACCTACCGAGAAAGAAGCTATACTGGGATATTACTTGATTGCGACAAAAAGTGAGTGTTGTTTCGTGTATTCCCTGTATACATTTGTCTTTGAAATGAATTTGCTAAACTCAGGTACCGGCTAATCTACCTTTTGACGCTAACGAGTCAAAGCTAGCTAGTTAGCTGGTAGCTAGCTATTAGCTAACTGGGCCTCCATACAAAAGACTCGTAGGTTATTGTAGCTGACAGGGTAGCTATCTGCTAGCTAGTCGGCTAATGGCAAACTGGTTTAATTTTAGCTCATAATTAGATGGTAATATACTTTATTTTAATATTGGGAAATGCTGTATGCCAATATAGTGTCCCTATCTACAGAGAATGTTAATGCCTTCTGTTGAACAATAACTAATGTCAACGGGTTCATATATAGCTTATTGTTAGCCTAATCAAATACAGGGCAGCTAACACGTATTCAGTAAAAGGGTAACGTTAGGCCTTGGCTGAACAATATTCTGTATATCAGTTATGGTTTGCCGTGTTTATACAAATGGATGTCATTGCGTTGTGTAGTTTTCAGGAGTGATAATTCAGTTCAAATAATCTAAAATACAGTTGCTGTTTTGAGAAATGACTCTTCATAACCAGTCACTTTTGATCTGCACAAACAATGGAAAATGGCAATAAAGATACATGTTGGATTTGATGAATCTCTACTGTAATGCCTTTTCTTTCACCCTGGTTGTGATCAGATCCAGTGACCATCTTAGGCTCTGTGCTTGACAAGAAAAGGCCCCACTCTTGCCAGTTAACAAGAAAACATAATACTGTTCAGATGATAAAACCTCAGTAAAAATTGACATGTATCAGTGTCATGTCTTATCTGCCTCTTTTAGTGCGTGTTGCATGTAAGCCTTGTGTTTCTTTGGTGTGCACCTTAGAAGCCACTGGCTTTACACTATTTATAGACTAACAGAATCAGTATCTGACTAGCTTTGCCCCTCAGTATGCTTAGATGGTTTTTCATGTGAGAGCTCAAGCTGGCCTGAAAATAACCCACCCAAATGGTAAAAGGCAGGCCTTGGAATAACTTCAAATAGGCCTATATTTCAGGCCTCGTCACTGAAAATGTTACTTCTTCCTTTTCAGCTCATGGAAATGTATTTCCTGTCATTGTCTCCCACAGTTTTTTTTTTTTTTATGTTGTCGTCTAGGCCTATCATTCAGGCAGATCTCTGCATCTAGTTACACTGTACACACCGTGAAATGGCAACGGCACAGGGAATCATGGCTGGTCATATGCTGTGTCCTTGGACTGTGCTTAACTACCACTGCTTGTTCCCTGACACAGCCGTGTTTGTGCCGTGTCAATCACTGTGGCAGGTAAATATTTGGCAGCTTTAGGGGCACATATAAAAAGATGAGAGGAACACACTGCTCCAAGAGACTTTTATTCGGAGGTGACTGCCAGGTACTTCTCCTTGGGGAGGAAAAATGGGCTCCCCAAATGTGCACTAATTAATAATCTCACCACCCATAAGCCCCAAATAGACATGGATGCAAAAACAAACTGAAATCTCCTGGCTCCTTCCCTACATCTCTGAATCCCGAGTGATTCATGGGATTGTTTTTGTTCAGTCTGATGTTGGGGAGGGGGGGTTCCTGGGCATCCTGTAGTCTCTTTGTCTGCTGTCTCCTGACTAAAGCAGCACAGCCATGTTACTGTTGCCTGCCAGCCACCTCTATAAGTCTCCTTGGCAGTTGGGCCTTCTTTGGACATGTTTGCTAGTCCTAGAGTATAAAAAAACACACACAAAATCACTCAAAGAGAGTCTATTGCTTTTTGTGGCCTAAGGCAGCAGGACAGATCTCAGACCCCAACCCCCGCACATAAAGAATTTCTAGCATACAGGTGACACGGAGAGTGGTATCACTTTGTCCAGTCAAAGCAAAAGAAGTTTGGTAAGCCACCTATAGGGAAGGCTTTGAACAGCTTTGGTTGCTCCTTTTCTCTTTTGGCTTAATTGAAACAGCAAGGTATTTGATTTGTGCTATCCCACAGGCCTTAAGTTATCTGACATGGTGAATTGCAAGTGTGGCAGTACAGTATGTTCTTGTTGAGGAAATCGGTCAGCAAAAAAAAATTCAAGAAATGCTTGTCATGTGTAACAAGACTGTTTGTGTTGGCTTGCATAAACTTCACTGTAGCACTCTAATGAAGCTCAATGAGGCACACAGTTATTCATTTATTCTTTTCTCTTCTTCATTTTAGGACTGGGCTATTCTGTCTACCAGATATCACAGAAAAACCTGGGGACTGCCCGATATCTACACGGGCTTGTGAAGTCCCAGCAGTTCTGAGTGAGGAGCCGGTTTCCAAATCTCCCAACCAGGCTTCGTATAGACCAAAGGATGAAAACACTCTCCCAGAAATCAGCATACCTACTGCCCCTCTTCCCTGCCCTGTACCCACACCAGTGCCAGCTGGACAGACTCCTTACCCTCCTTATTTTGAAGGAGCCCCCTTCCCTCAGCCCTTATGGGTGCGCCACAGCTACAGCCAATGGGTACCTCAGCCCCCTCCGCGACCAATCAAAAGAAAGAAGAGGCGGTCACGAGAGCCGGGCCGCATGACCATGAGTACTATCCGTCTGCGGCCGCGGCAGGTACTGTGTGAAAAGTGCAAGAACACACTGAATAGTGACGAGGACAGCAAAGATGGCATGAGCAACACTAAGACTTCGCGAAAAGAGAATGCGCTACAGAGCGATGACGATGGCGATGACAAGGATACCCCCTCTAAGCTGTCGAGAAAATTGGATGTAGTTGCAACCAAGGACAGTAAGAGACGTGAAAACGGCACCAGCCTTGACAGCAAGCGCCTCAGGAAGGACAAAAGGGGGGAAGCCGAAGGGGAAAAGTTCCCCGGAGCTGACGTTATCCCCCACAGTCCTGTCATAAAGATCTCCTACAGCACTCCACAGGGCAAGGGGGAGGTCATGAAGATCCCTGCGAGAGTCCACGGTTCAGTCAAGCCATTCTGCCCCAAACAACTGGTGCAGAACGGCGTGGGAGAAAATGGCAAGACGCCTTCTGATCCCACCAAGGAGCAACGGCACATTTTAGATGCCACCAGGTCTGGCCTCACCGTTTCCATTCCCAAACTCAAACTAACCCGGCCTTTTACAACCGTGGGTCAGGACCTACCCTCTCCAAAGATCCACTTGAGACCCCCTCAGAGGGAGGGTGAGGAGAGTGTGGTCGAGTATGAGGCAGAACTCGTAGGAGGCGCCAGGAGACGAAGCCCCAGGGTTCCCGGTCCCTGCCTACCCCACTCTGAAGACTCAGGGGAAGGTAAAAACTCCCTGGAGCTGTGGTCGGGGAGTTCGGGAGAGGAGGCAGAGCGCGGCCACAACGACCTCACCCTTCTCATCAATTTCCGTAAGCGTAAAGCGGATTCTTCTAGCCTGTCAATCTGCAGCAGCGACAGTCTTGATGAGTCCAAGTCCTTCAGCTCTGACGGCACCTCACCAGAGCTGTGCGATCTGGCCCCAGGTGAAGACCTGTCCGTAACCTCATCTTCTGTGCCCTCACGGGAAGACTGCAAGACAGTGCCGCCGCTTACAGTGCGGCTCCACACCCGCAGCATGACAAAGTGTGTAACTGAAGAGGGCCACGCCGTGGCGGTTGGCGACGTTGTGTGGGGGAAGATTCACGGCTTCCCCTGGTGGCCAGCACGTGTCCTCAGCATCAGCGGCACCCACAAACAGGAGACGGCCAGTTGCGAGGCCCAGTGGCCCCAGGCAAAGGTGGCATGGTTTGGTTCACCCACCACTTCCCAGCTCTCCGTTGCCAAACTGTCGCCGTTCAGGGAGCTCTTCAGGTCCCGCTTCAACCGCAAGAAGAAAGGGATGTACCGGAGAGCCATCCTGGAGGCAGCCAAGGCCGTGGGCCACATGGGCCCAGAGATTACATCGCTGCTTTCCCACGTTGACACGTAGGTTAGTTGACCCAGTTAAGAGTACTGTTTTAGATAAATGTGCCCCTGTACTTTAAAAGACTTAAAATAGGGCTTGGTAATGAATTGAAAATTGACAAAAAACAACGTTATTAAACCCTCACCGGCCTAATTTAAGTAATGCCGGTATGTTTGATTCATTAACTCCTTCTGACACGCTGTAGCTCCCCCCTTCACAGCACTTGAAAGTAAAACAACAAACCGTTTGGTGATTAACAAAGAGTGCCCAGGCTAACTCGGAGAAAACTCCTTAAGTGTTGGGAAAAATGTCAACAGGGCAGATGTGGAAGAGCTGGCACAAAAGGTAGATGCCATCTCGGTGGTGTGCACACTTGGGCCTTAGTAAACCTGATACAGAGCAAGACAAAGCTTAATGCAAATGCTGTTGGGAAATAGCTGCGGCTCCCAAAGAAAGCACTAGCAATTTGTTCAGTCAGCTGATGACATACAATATTAAGTGTGTATGGCCCAGAAGAAAAGATGCAGCAGTCTGTTACACAGGCATTTGCAGGGATCTGTACTTACTACTTATTTAAGGTGCCCCTAATTAAAGAAATATCATAATACATCTCTTCTTTTAATCATTAAACATACAGTATGCATAAGATGCAGTGGCCAAACTGTGAGATATGAAACTCAAGGTGTACTTTGAACCTAATAAAGGACAACCTGGCTCTGCAGTTGGGGTTAAAATGTGACGGCATGTTATCCAATCGGAACCCAGTATCAAATCTGCCTTTGACTCTGACTCTAATCAAATCCCTCATTGAATCTTTTAGATTTAGCGTTTAAGGAAAATTTGAAAGCAACTTACTCTCAGGACTAAGGAGAGAAGAGAGAAGAGATTCTGAAACTGATGGGACTCCATTAGCCAGATCGTTTTACTGGAGATGAAGTTGTATCACTGTTGCCTGATATCAGACAAAACCGTCAACTCGTTACGCTCTGTTGTCTGACATTGCCTCCACTCTAACCAATTTTCCATTTTACCTAACCTATCACTCCAGACCAACGTATCCACCTGAATCTAACGCCATTTAATTTTTTTTTTTTTTTTTTTTTTGGGCATTTTCGGTCTTTATTTTTGACAGGATAGCTGAAGACATAGCTGACGTGAAAGGGGAGAGAGAGGTGGGGATGATAAGCAGCAAAGGGCCATAGGTCAGAGTCGAACCCGAGCCCGCTGCGTCGAGGAGTAAACCTCTATATATGGACGCCTGCTCTACCAACGGAGCTATCTGGGTGCCCAGCCCGGGTTTTAAGAGTGGAGCGCATCGAAGTACAAACGGAAAACTACAAAAACACTTGGGTTTCTCTCCTCACAAATAATCTTTGGCTGGTTACAGACAGCGGCTTGCAGAGAGCCCTCAAACGAGATGACAAACACTTTTAATTTTGGTTTAAGCGTACTCCCTAAATTACCATTAAGAAGCGGCAGCTGATATGACCAGCCGCGATCGCACTTTTGTCATTTTAACTGGTGAAAGTGACGGTCAGTGCTGGGGAAAAATGAGAAGTTGCTACCTGAAGGTTTTGTAAACTGCTCTTTGCTACTAAGAGTAAGCAGAGAGAGAGAGGGGAGAATAAAAAAAAAGATATGTTAACGTTTGACTTTAGCCAATGTGTATTTTGCCAGCTCAGGTGTGAGACGTCAGAGTTCCACACGCTCGAAATGTTCACACTCTAAAGCCCTGATATACTAAATGGCATTCCATACCCTAAAATACCCTGCAGGTTGAATGACACACCATAAAGGTGTTATTCACATTTACTTAAAATGTTCCTCACTTCGGTAGAGACGCTAAGAATCCTAATCCTCAGTGATTAGCAAGACGTTCACTGCAAGCACCAAGTGGATTTGTAAAGGCATCGTTATCGTTGCTGAGTTGTGAATACATTACGCAGCCCTATTCTTAACTCTCCTGTTGTCCTCCGGTCAAATTTGACCCATTTTCAAAAAGCCTCTATATCAAAAATTTGGGTTTCTTTCAACAAATTGTCCAAAACAAATAACGTGGATGGTTCCATACAACAATCTTTAGTGTAAAATAAATGATCACTTCAATACTTTCAAATAATTTAGGTATTTTATTAGATTTTATAGCATTTGAAAAAAACATTGATAGGTTGAAATAAGTGACAAAAATGCTTCAAAAACATGGGAAAAAACAAGAAAAACTTCCCAAAACATCGACAGACATAAGAAAAAGTGACAAACATGGAAAAAAGTGAGAAAAAAATGTAAAAATAAATAAAAACAATCGAAAAAGACGACTAAAACATTGAAACAAAAGAAAAAGGTTTTAATTTTGATGCAGAATGACAAAAAGCTGCGTGGTCGATGGGAAGACAACACGAGGGTTAAACGTCTTTTTAAAATAGCTTATTTGAGAGTGTTGTAAACCTTGGGGGGGGCGTATGCTGAGTGGGCATCATTCTGCATCAACCTGTTTATTTAAACAAATATTTAGTTGTGCCGTGCCAGCCGAGGGACGCCAGCCACATTTCTGTCACAAAGGAGTTGCTGTGTTCAAAGCAGCACAACAAGCATTAATACCAGCTTTATTGCAGGCACAGGCTGCCCTGCTTTACTTTTCAGGAATAGCTTGTTAAAATGGTACTGCTTTTAGCACAATGAATGCGGTTCAAAGTGCATGAAAATAGGTTTTCTATTATGCCTCAAAAGCATCAAGCAAAAGTCATACTGGGGCTATGCCAAGCTTGTTCCCCTGGTGTCCCAGTGCATTGTCCCCGTGTAGCCAAGCAGCAGGTCCTCAAGACCACACTTGTAGGTTAAATATTGTCTTTTGAGTGATATGAGGGACAGACCGGCTGCTCCCAACCCCTTCTGTTTACTCTGTTATGGGCTCTGTAGCCAAGAAGAGGTTGCAGGGTTCAACGTTAAGGTTTTTTCCACTTGAAGAAAAATATCAACTTGCCCAAAGTAAATTTTTACTGGCCCATATACAATTGTTTTTTTTGTTTTATTATTATTACTGGTTATCAAATAACAGCCAAAACTGTCAATTGTTTATTTAATATTTGATCTTAAAGCGCTCATTATGCTCATTTTCAGGTTCATAAGTGTATTTAGAGGTTGTATCTACAGAAGCCGAGAACCGCCATGGGTTTTGTTTTTATTTTTAATGCACTATTATCTCGTGATAACGACTTATTCATTCGTTACGATCGTTTTACCGTGATAACAAATTAATTAATAATGTTCTCCCTCCTCTTCTCCGGTCGAATACTTTGAAAGAATCTCACTAAAACAGCCTTGAATTTACCCCGGGGAAGGGGATCCATAAGCGGATAGAGGTCTGCCTTATGGATCACCTTACCCGGGGTAAATTGAAGGCTGTTTTAGTGGGATTCTTTCCAAGTATTTGTTATCTCGATAAAACGATCTTTGTTATGTCGAGATAACAAATTAAAAAGTCGTTATCAGGAGAACGGCCATGGATTTTTTTTATCCATGGCCGTTTTCGGCTTCCGTATGTATCAGAATAGGTTTACATTTTCAAACGCACTATATATTTGTTGAACTGCAGCTCCTCTTTTCACCCTGTGTGTTGACTTCTCTGTTTTAGCTACAGAGTGAGACATCTCACTTCTGTTCCATCTTTGTTGGGAGTCACACATGCTCAGTACCTAGGTAAGGACTACTAGCCAGTCAGAAGCAGAGTATGAGGGCGTGTCCTGACAGTACCTAGGTAAGGACTACTAGCCAGTCAGAAGCAGAGTATGAGGGCGTGCCCTGACAGTACCTAGGTAAGGACTACTAGCCAGTCAGAAGCAGAGTATGAGGGCGTGTCCTGACAGTACCTAGGTAAGGACTACTAGCCAGTCAGAAGCAGAGTATGAGGGCGTGTCCTGACAGTACCTAGGTAAGGACTACTAGCCAGTCAGAAGCAGAGTATGAGGGTGTGTCCTGACAGTACCTAGGTAAGGACTACTAGCCAGTCAGAAGCAGAGTATGAGGGCGTGTCCTGACAGTACCTAGGTAAGGACTACTAGCCAGTCAGAAGCAGAGTATGAGGGCGTGTCCTGACAGTAGCTAGGTAAGGACTACTAGCCAGTCAGAAGCAGAGTATGAGGGCGTGCCCTGACAGTAGCTAGGTAAGGACTACTAGCCAGTCAGAAGCAGAGTATGAGGCGTGCCATGCTAGCAGCT